>OU015463.1:39842397-40199897 GCA_907164805.1 Brachyptera putata
TCCTGGATGACGGTTCAGTGTGCTAGCCACTCGACCACTCGTCTGAGTCAAGAGCGGTGTAACATTAGCAAAGTAAGTAGATAGGCACCGCCCATGGACGACCGTCTATTCTCTGTATCCGGATGTTGGAACGACAACGTGAAACTTGTTCTGGTATGTGTGTGCATACACTGTGGTGAGTCTTCTTTGTTTTCCCGTCACCCATTAGCCGCTACTCGCTGACCGGTCACGACAACCTCGAGTGACATTCTTCGGCCAATCGGGCTTCGTTTCCTGACAGCACACTCACCACCACTCGTCATCGCGGCACGCGCACTTCTAGCCACGAGAGACGACGGTTCCGAGCGACCGTCCCCCCTATCCAAACCACTGGCTCGCGGGTGGTTCGTCCTTTATCTCGCGCACCTCCACGAGAGAAGAGATTCCGAGCGACCGTCTCCCCTATCCCAGACCACTAGCGCACGGGTGGCTCGCTCCTTTAACTCAAGCACACCAATTCTAGCCACCTATCCCACAGCACTAGCGCGCGGGTGGTTCGATCCTTCACCTCGCGCGCGTTACTTGTATGACGGCTCCGAGCGACTGTCCCTCCTATCCCACAGCACTAGCGCGCGGGTGGTTCGGTCCTGCTCCTCGCGCGCGTTACTTGTATGACGGCTCCGAGCGACTGTCCCCCATATCCCATAGCACTAGCGCGCCTTCACCTCGCGCTCGCTACTTGTATGACGACTCCAAGCGGCTGTCCCCCCTATCCCACAGCACCAGCACGCGGGTGGTTCGATCCTCCATCAGGATAGTCGCGGCTGCAGTTGAGTCACGATCTGACAGATGATCACGGGTGGAGGTGCCGAGATCCTTGAGTGAACAGCGTATGCAAACGAGACGCTGCGGCTTGCTTGGCGTGCACTTGATTACAATGATTGCAACGACGCCCACAGAGTCAAGGACAAGATTTGCAACAAAAACAACCTGAATGATGACGACCACGCTAATGCCTTTCCGAATTAGGGCCGTATCAAGGCGTCTCCAGTCCAGTCACCATAGGGCAAGACGTTCCCGCCAGGCTGATTTCACAGGTATAAGTGATCATGAAACTTGAACCGTGCAAGACACAGAATTAACAAATCCACAGCAAGATGTGGACAACATTTGTCGAAAATGCTAATGACTCAAATTTTATGAAACGAATGTGTCAAGATCATTTGTATCACCGCTATGATATCGCAAATCATTTGTAGCTTCCTTGAACTCTACTTGTAACACTCGATATTTTTGTCCGCGATATTCACCTCACCACGTACCGTTACGTACAAAATATAACAGTAGGCCCATAATAATCGAAAATCATTTCAAACTCTTTTTTTCGTTCGGGTCTATAGCACCCTCTATATTTGTAGCCAACTCGAAAAGATTGAAAAAATGCCACTATAGATACTGTGAGTAGCTATTCTAAAGGCATACTATAATCTTGCGTACGATTTTCATAAGTTTTATTTAGTAACCGAGATCTACCCACTACAGGTAAATGGTCACGCATTTATCCCGCAATGCGTATGTTCTGTGTGTTTGGCGAGTGCATATCCCTCTCACTTGGGAGTAAAAAGGACAAACGTTCGCGATGATACGGCTAACAATCTGCCGCAGCATTGCACGCGGATAGATGATAACACAATATACATACGTATACTCCCATGTATACCGTTGGGGTCACACACAGTAGTCGATCACGCTACGCCGAAATGCATCTTGATTCAAATATGCTGATAATATAGGGCCTACGCACTGAAACTAGAAGACGATGTGCATATACGCACTCGACGCATGGTCTGTGAAGAAATAGAGCTCAAATTATGTTTTTTATTTTTAACAACTTCGAAATCTTGATATAGAATCATCTTTCGTAATAATCATCAATTAATCATAATTAATAATAATTGTTGATTAATTAATAAGACCGTTCGGAAGCGGCACCTCTCGGTTGTATCAAGACTTCGCGGCGGTCTTGTCACCAT
Organism: Brachyptera putata; assembly: GCA_907164805.1. Taxonomy (NCBI): domain Eukaryota; kingdom Metazoa; phylum Arthropoda; class Insecta; order Plecoptera; family Taeniopterygidae; genus Brachyptera; species Brachyptera putata. The sequence continues at coordinate 39,844,410 of OU015463.1, forward strand.
GCACGTGACCAATATAAATAATTAGCCTACCCAGTGGCTTTATTCATTCAAATTTAATTTTCAATTAAAAAAAAGTGTGACCGCAAGTGTCCATTATCATTCTCTGGTAGATCTTGCGCGGACGCGGTAACGTCGGACGATACCGTGCAGTGCGGGTAGCGAATGCACCAGGCGTACACCAGGGGCCCGATACTCGAGTTTTAAGCACATGCGTTTTGGTGTCAACGCGTACGCAAATCGTACGTTTTGAGTCGAGCCAAATTCTCGAACGCGAAAACCAATCGCGTAATACGTTATAACCCGTGTGTTTTAAAGCACTTTCTAAAACTTGCCGTTTTCATCAAAGCAGATGCGCGTTGGCCATAATGGCGGCTTGTTTTTGGCGAAGTGCCGTCACATCCGAAACGAAATATCTTATATCTTACAAAATATTCATTTTTCAAGACTTGAGTGTGTACGTTAAGTATTATCGCCATTGGCGAGAGTACTGAGAAATCCTAATTGGAAGGTTATTGAAATAAAAACTTTCAAAGTCAAGTCTAACCTCAAATTGCATAGCTTTGCCTAGGTACTTGCATATTCTTTGCAAAAATAGGCACTATACAGCAAATACAAAAATACAAAAGTCGTAGAAAACTTGGTAGTGCCTATATAGTATTGGTTTACATTAATTGTCATTAAGAAAGTTGAAAGACTTGAAAAGCAAACAGCATTAGACCTACACCATTGAATTGCCTATGCCTATACTTCACAATGTAGGCCTAGGCCTATTGTAATATTTATTAGGCCTACTAGGCCTAGACATAGGCCCTTCTGAGGTAGATGGGTCAGTGTCTAAGTCATGGTCTAGAATATATAGAACTAGCAGCACTGTTGGTATCAGCCTTTCAGCGCACAGAGATACCGGTAGGCCGATACAAGACCTCTACTATTCTAGACTGTGGCGTAAGCCTAGAACGCTGAACCTTCATATCCCTCCAACTACATTTCATCCATTATCCTACATTCATCTACACTGCTTGTTCAGTTTGTTTTGAAAATTTTTAATTTGCTAGTGTAAAGTTGAGAAAAAGTTTATTTAATAAAATCATTTTTAAATGAAAAGGGTTTTGTATAGGATATAGATAAAATTATTAGAGTAATAGATTCAATAATTGCAAAGTTCAATACCGGTAATTCCATATTGACTGCTCAGACAAGATAAGCAAAGTATACAAAAAAACTACCGTATCATCATTATAGGTTGAAAGTTGAAACAATTTTATTGCTGTAATAATAGAATGAAAATTACAGATTTTTTAAATATGTCAGTGAACCTTTGTTGACTTGATATTTTTCATCTTGTTACTTGTGGTTTTCCCACTTCTTAAATGCAAATTTCAAGAATATTCATTTTTTTCATTTTTCATAGTAAGCTGCTGGTTTTTCAAAGTTTATAACTGAGTGAACAATGACTGACATACATATGCCTACTTGTTCATGAAAAATGTTCTAATCAAGTTGATTTTATCCCAATGACATTTTTTCATTGAGCACTACTGTATTAACAATTGCTAATTATTGCTTATAAATCAACAAACTTATTATTTGTAAAACCGGTCCTTAGACCTATATAGTTGACACTTACTAAGTCTTATCAATAGGAGTATTGAAGACTAATAATTTATTGAAAACAATAAGAATTTTGAGTCATAGAGCTGGTTTCACTAACTGAAGTTTAGTGGATATTAAGCAATAATTAACGAATCAACTTTTGTTATCACCCTTCGTTTTGTATGTTTTTTTGTCCCTCAATCAATCATCAACTAGACCCAATTATTACTTGATTATAGGTTGGTAAAACGGTATCTTAGTAAAATACTGGTTTCAAAAACTAATTGAATGAGATGACTCAAATTTACGTAGACTATTACTCGTAAAAATTAATTTATTCGGCAGATTCTTTGAGGAATATGGTTTCCTGGGAGTTGCTGGTGCAATTGATTGCACACATGTTGCAATTGATTGCACACATGTTGCAATTGTGCCTCCACCACAAATGATCCACTACACCCCGAACACATTCATGTAAATAGAAAAAACTACCACTCCATTAACGTACAGTTGGAAAGTTATTCAAATAAATTGATTGATCAAAGTTAGGCCTAGATAAGTATCAATCTCATTCAACACAAATACAGTAACCACCAGTAACTTATTTATTCATTTGGATCCGGTATGCGACGCAAAGTTGCGATCTTGCATGCAAATGCGAACTACCCGGGCAGCACTAATGACGCTTTTATATGGCGCAATTGCAACCTCAGACACAGTCTCCAGCTAGCACATGATGAAAATGTTAGCACTTGGCTTATTGGTAGGTAAAATGAAACATCTTTGGAAAAGTTTTCTCTGGAAAATATAAGATGAAAGGAGATGAAACAAAATCGGTCGTACCATCATTGACATTGTAAAGAATAAGTTCAATGAACTTTATTGACGGTTTACATAAATTAACAAGGATGTACATGATTTAATTAACCTAGAACTATAGGTGGCTAGCTAGGGAGTGTTTTATTACGTTCCGCATACTTTATGTTATGTCTTTCGGGGGACAGTGGTTATCCATCGGAACCCTGGCTTATGACGCCAATAGCCAACCCAGTAAATCAAGGAGCTGTCGAATACAACCGACACCAAATGCAGGCTCGGAGCACAGTCGAACGCTGTAACGGATTGTTGAAGATGCGGTGGCGGTGTTTGTTGAAAGGCCGGGCCCTACATTACATGCCGCTTAAAGCATCGCAGATAATTACAGCATGCACTGTGCTTCACAACATGTGCATAAACCATAATGTGCCTGAACCACCAGCAGAAGAAGGTGACGAACACATTGATTTTGGGATGGATGTCAACAGAAATGACGATCATTTAGTAGTCCTTGGCAGAGGCCAAAATCCCATTTTGGCACATGGACAGAGGCTACAACAGCGTTCAATTCGTAGAGATTTTAAGCAGCAGAAGTAAAACTGTCGGAAGAAACAAAGTAAGCTCAATTAGACAAGTATCGCACCAAGATTATGGTTGCAGCCACATAATTATATACCAGTAAATAGTGTTGCTGAGATTTACAAAATTATAAAATTACCAAGAGTTTAAATTAGTATAGGCCTATCCCCCTATATCATTTCTTTATTCTCTCCTAGACATGTAGATTGTGTGTAATTTGAATGAACATTTACCTATTTTCATTCTTATTTTGTACTTGACAATTAATCCTAGTCTAGTCTTTTCTCAAGTTGTATTCTAAGTGCTGAAAACTTGTCTGTAGGCCTATCATAATTATGTATACATGTGACACGGATATAATGACAATAAATGATATTATTATATCATTATTACTACTAATTATTATTGAGAGATGAAGCTACATTACAATGCATCCTGAAGAATACATACTGACATTATACCACCATTATAATGATTTAAAGTACAAGACAATTACTATAGGCATGAGAACTATAACCTCCAAAATACTTGAAAACTTTACAAAAATAATACTAATTATTAAGCCATTAATCACATAACTGAACCTGATGTAGTAAACGAAACCTAGATTATGAAGCAGCTAATAAACTTTGAAAAATATTCTTACCTTGACGATTGACGTTATAACTTATTTCAACCTTTTTGACAGTGTCGTTTGGTAAGCATACATTTTCAACAGCTGTTGTATTGAAAATGCAGCTGCATTCTGATTGGTTTAAATTATGCTGCCGATGACGTTTTCATGACGTAGTTATACTTTGGTACTGAATCGACACGGTCCGGTAAGCACAACCCGTGTCTGTGCCGTGCTGTTACTCAAAACGCAGAGGCTTGTACGCGTATTGTGTTTGAGATATGTCGAGGATTGACCAAATGAAACCAATGCGCGTTCAGAGCATACGCTTTCACGCGTATGTGCTGGAAAACGTACGAGCTCGAGTATCGGGCCCCAGCTGCTGGCAGCACGCACCGGAGCGTTCAGCTGATTACCAGAGCGTTGTGCACGCGGCCCGTCGATGACTGTTGACAGATTGATCCGTGAGCCACGCACTCGTACCAACTTGGTCGATTTTTCCAACAAAAACCGTAGAATACGACATCACACCTCTCAAACTAGATTTAAAGAAATAATTACGATATTTAATTCACTAAATCGAGAGAAAACTAGAAATCATCATCTCAATTTCAGAAATTACAATTAATTTATTTGTCCTCAAGGACCTGGCCCTTTTTCTGAGTCGTGACGTATGCATTATATGCGATTCTGTTTATGTTTCTATACATGGTACGTCGTGACTCGAAAGGGTCTTTGGAGGACCAAAACAAATTAAAATGTCTGAAATTGGGATGATGATCTCTAGTTTTCTTCTAAATTGGGGAAATATATTATTATTATTGATTAAAATCTAGTTTCACGGTTGTGGTGTCCTTTAATTCCATGAACGCTGTTAGCGATTCGCTTTCGCTTAGCGATCAAGTTGGGCCGAGCTCAACATTCCGAAACAGCGCCGCTCTCGTCACTGATTGATCGTTTTTTCAACATGGCGGCTAAAATATCCGCTTAGCGAATTCGCTTCGAAATGGCTATTCGTCGGGCCGGAAGTACGTTTCAGATTGCTTTTAGTTTAGATTAAATTAGTTTGGGATGTTGGTTAGGTTAGGTTCTCTATTATTACGCACCTATGCATTGTGGGCTGAACGAGATGTGTGTATGAACAGGACTCGAAAACTCTACAAACCTTGACCCTGATATGAAATGTACTCGAGAATTCTACACACCTTGATGAAAACTGTCGTGTTTACTTAGCCGTGCATCACCATGCACAAGATGATGTGTATACAGATTACTACTATTTCTATATAGCTATTTGATGGAAATGTATTCATTGCATTATCATTCTATTTAAAAACCCGGCTAGTACGATCCCGATGAAAATCTGTTATAATGTGAACCTATTTGTATTCATGCTCAGTAAAACTTTAAATGCTTTTGAAGAGATTTTTTCCAAACTTTCCCGCTCGGTCCAATCTTATGATTTTTTCAAAATTTGTCTTTAGATTTCTCAAAAGTAGTCCCACCGAATTGGCCCCAAAACTACACAGTTTCAAGTTGGGTAGTTCGCGTATCCAGAAAAAGTTTCGTGTTGATCAGGCGCGTACAAACAAAAACACAATGATATAAGCTCCATAAGAGCTCCATAACCCCCCCCCCCCCCCCCCCCGCTACCAACACAACCATGGGGCCCGCGAGAGGGGCGGCTCATCAAGCGAATCGTGGTGGTAATTGATTCAAACGGCGACTACCGGCTACATGCTGTGTATGTATGTATGTGTCCATGCACGCTATAGTGGTTGATCTATGGTAGTGCGTACAACGGAACTATGCCGGCTGATCGCACGGACGGCGTCAACACGACAGCAAGCCCCGGAACAAGGCAGACGTCAACATCCACTATCCGCCATTCACAACATACTCGCCAACCGAGGCATTTGTGTACAATACGGAATTATCATTACCTGTTCGACACACACACACATATATATATATATATATATATATATATATATATATATTACGGGGTAATTGGTAGAAGTAGCCTGCCTTTATTACCGCTACTGCTTGAAGTGTGGCAGCACATAGAGGTCGGGAACCATAGTCGGGAACTGTTCGATGTATTGGAATAAAACGACGCTTTGACAAACTTGGCAAGTGTATATAGGTTCTCAACATTTTCGGACAATACACAGAAGTGATCCATTCTATCGGTGGGGGCATATCGCATAGCATTGCTCACGTTGATCTGCCAGGTGTTGGGATCTACTGACCTACCTACCGTACCACATACGGCATATTCAGTGAAATAATCGGTCATTCAGCCATAGCAGTCTACACAGACAATAGGACGAGAAGTGTGTGGCGTAATAGTAGTACTGACAAATATTGACACCTGACCACTAACGATCAACGGGGCCGCTCAAGCCATTCATGGCCAGCCCCTCTGTCCATGAGACGGAGATGTTATTCATTTAATAATAGAGTGTTTAAAGACGCACTGTTCAGGAGACTACGACCTATTGGCGTCGGTGAATGAGATGATGGGAATATGAGACGAAATGTCATTTTATATTGGATAATTGGGTGTAACTGAGACGAGTGATCGAGTGGATAGCACACTGAACCGTCATTCAGGAGACGGGGGGAGGATGGCCGACCATGACGGGGAAATCGAACCCCGGGCTTCTGAATGACACGACTCGGAATGCTAGCCACAAGGTCCAACCGTCTCGTTACGGACTACGGAGATGTTAGACTAGCTGGGCGGATATATTCAACTGTGTTTTCATGAGTCGTGGCTAATGGAATGAGATAACAACTTCAATTATTATTCAACATATAATCCTAGTGCACGACTTTCGGACCATTTAACTACCAACCTACGCTTACCATGCATGTAGACATGATGCAGATAGAAAACTAGACAAGATTGCGTGAGGCCTCGAACTCCCAACTACTTGACATCTTCATTCAGTTTTATCCATAGAGTTACAGAATGCCAGTTCAATCGGTCGAGTAATTTTATATATAGAAAATAATCATTCTCATGCTCAGTCGTGATGACAAATTATTAGTTCAGAAAAGTAAAGCCACGTTCAAAACTTAATTCGCCTAAAACACGCCGTAGGCCTACACGATCAACATTACCCGTCAACATTGATGAGATAATAGAGCATGTTCAATTCTCGGCCATATGTTGACGGCGTGTATAGGCAAGATCAGAAATACAGGTTATCTACTAGCTGTCAAGATGTTGACGGGTAAAAGTTGATCGCGTAAGAAAATAAAGTCCAGTTGAACGTGGGCAAGGATTTTTGCTTACGTGCACTCCATTATCACCCGCTTATTCGTATAGGTACCCTCATATAACCTAGCTACTGGTGGGTAAGCATAATTGAAAAGATAGGTATGTAACATGCAAGATGCTTCGATGGATGGAGTGCCAATATTAGGGGGCACGTCATCACTTTGCTGGGCGCTCATTGAGAACTTGCCTACTTCACTTCTCTGACAAATAACTGTGCAATGAAGCTTTTTCCTATATTAACGATAATAACTGATAGGCCTACAGCACATGCCTGCAACGTTACGACGTATGTATACGGACGACCATGAGTATAATCCCGTAATGCTCAGCCTTGGTTTATGGCATAGGCTACACAATGGAAATAAAATAGATAATATACATCATTTATATTAAAGGTACTGATCTGAATGACTGATAACTTTGCTACAGCGTTTTTTTATAAGGTAATTGAAAAAAAATGTATATAAATATATTTCTAATGAAACCCTTGTAAGTACCAAGGTATCTATGTATACGAACATATTTCATTATTTTATGTATGTAAACATGCAATACTCCGTGGTAGTTGAGAGCTATGACCAGTGTAATTATTATTCAAGATTATTCAATTTAAAACGTATGCATCACTCAGAGTAAAAGGCTCCGGCTAGGAGGTGATTTTGTTATCTAATCCAACTAACCTTTAGAACCATTCTACCCTAATTCACAATGACCTAAACCCTACACAATTTAATCCAAATCAACAGTTAAACTTCATAGCAGTGACCAACAGGGCTGTTTGTCAACATAGCCACTTTGTCGACCGATGGTCCGATGAATAGCGTCTGCCTTGTGCTCGGTTATGTTCACTTGGCCATCGCCATGCGCTCGGACATCATGTTCTACTGCATGTTACCAAACAGCGCTACATTAATATTAATGAACGTATAGCTGTTAACTTCATCCCATCATATTACACCGCGAGCAGGAAACACGGGTTTGCTCGTAAGCACGTAAGCATCGAGACGTGAGGTGCATACACTATACAGACATGATACACTAAATACAATACCTCGCTGGTTAGACCAGTGGTGTTCAGTTCACCTGCAGGTATACCCCACGATCAAGACACGAGAGGCAAAAAATTACATAATGCTCACTATTTCCGATCATCAGTAATCTGATTCAATGATAACCCCAACGTTTTGATGGATAAAATATATAACAAAAACCCACGTGAAACATCAACATTGTCCATGCACTTTGATCGTGAAACATTACTTGGAAGAATATGTACTCATTCAAGAACGGAGAAAGATGCATATCACACGAGGTCCAACGCATGTCCAATTAAAAAACTTGACATTTTTTATATACACATGATTTTTCATTCCGGAATCGCAAAAGATTTTTTAAGCTTTTTTTTTTATTATGCCTATGCTGATTTTTTATTTTGCTTCATGCCTCGCGATTCCTTCCGAGTTTTACCTGGATTCAAGCGAATTTTGAAGTTCTGCTTGATTCCAAGTGAATAGTGATTCCTTCGATATTTCTCATTCCACTCAATTTTTGAGGATTTTTCTTGATTCCGCTTTCGATTTCTGGGGGATTTTTCATTTTACTTTACTATTATATTTAAAAAAAAAAGTCTCCACACGATTCCAGGTGTTTTGTACCCAACGTTCTCAATCCTCAAACCCAAATTATATACACTGCAATCATAGCTTCTTATATAACTATACAGAAACAGTCGTGAATTGCAATCACCATTAACAATGTTCAATCCAAGTACGTTATTACCGCTACATGTGAATCAATGATCGAAATGAAGAAGCACATTGTAAGAACGAAACTTTCCTAATGACTCATGAGCACAGGTGATTTACGAAAGCACGGTTCAACTTCCTCCATTCGTCATCACATTGAAATGAGGTTCAACCAAGCAATGCAGCTGTCAAAACACAAAGGCATTATAATAGCTGTTGATGGTGACTTTGTAATTGTTTTATCCATCTTATGTGAATCATATCGAGAAGCAATTAGCAGAGTTGTCGATAAAGTTGGCCCCAAGGCTCAACGTGTATGCGAGAACAGAGAGATGGAAGAAGGTAGGGAGATTGTTGATGATTAGTCGGAAACAAAACAAGTACATTTGGAACAAGGCAGTAAAGTTATACCTTGAAAGGTGTTGCCAAAGTATCGATAATCATTGATTATATTCCAGTCAACCATGGTTCTATGAGCCTTATCAGTATGGTTTGCAATCGAGTTCGACTACAATGATACGCCAAATAACAATCACAAAAGAGGGACGCCTAATTCACCAAGTCCACACTGACCATAGAGTTGCACTGACTAACAAAACAGATTGATCAAGCTGGAAGTGTATTTATATTGGGTTTAACGACGCTAACCACAATCTACTGGCGTCGGTTGATCAATGAGATGGAGGTGTCTCGAGTAATGAGAAAAAAACAGTCGTGGCTTTTGTCGTGGGAATCACCCCGACATTTACCTATGGCTACAGAGTAAACCCACGAAAGACCTCTGTGAAGATGAATGGTGGCGAGAATCGAACCGAGGCCCGTTCTAACCTCATCTCCCGGTCACATGCAGTAAGCGCGATACCACTGAGCTACTAGGTATAGTGCCAGTGTTAAGAAGACATACATTTTAATATGGAATGTTTTTACTTGATACCTGTAGATTAAAACATAATTATATACCGAATGCCAAGTCTAATTAAGACGATGCACAGTAGGAATACAAATGCAACGTAACATGCATCAGTACATACAGCAGCCTGATTATAGCTTCAAATACAATAGGTTCGAATAATTATACAAATTACCTTGCCTTACATGAACACCTACTTATACGTGTATCAAATTTATTTTGTTCACCATAAATTAACTAAAGAGACTGAGAATTGGTGGCAACAACTAGTTTTAACAAATTGTCTCGCTTCGCCAGTTTTCATTTGGAGTTTAACGACGCACAAATGAAACGTCTTAATTCGTTTGAACGACGACCTCATATTAGGCTTGCCCATTGACGATCGGTTCCGACCTATATGTATACGTGTTGAATGACCCGAACAATGGAGAAATGAATCTGTTTTTCATTTGACATCAAATAGAAGTTCCAGAGATAAAAGTAGAATCGATATGAAATTATTCGAACGATAAATAGAGCGGAAATGGTTGAAATATTGTTAGTGCATCTGTGTGAAGGTGTTATAAGGTCGACATCGGACATTATCGGAAACAAGCACAATAGGCCAAAAAGAAAAAATCTCTATTGTACTATATTATAATAATGTCACCACATGGTAAACGATTGATTTCACTTAAGCCTACAGATAATCTCTTCGCTACGGGCTTGGTATAGAGCAATATGAACCCAGATATTATATCACTGATGAACCGTTTTCATACATTTTATATAGCCACTACTGAGTTCACTGTCGCCTGCTGTTAGCCGAAGCTGACATTATGCCATACAGTGAAGGTGCCCCCCCCCCCCCTTGCGCAAAAATAGGGTTAAATGATCACCAATCGCGGATTATCGTGTGAATATGGTTAACAAATACAAAAATGTAAACCCAAATACAAAAATGGGAAATGAATATCTTCAGAAAGTCGTCTATAGGAACAGATATCTCTCTTCTCTCTTATCTTATGTCAACTTATACCTCAGTCTATGAATCTAGTTCAGCGGGGTGAACGCAGCGTATGCTCCTTCACCATATTTTTTTAAATCAACAACGAAACTTGATAGAAAATCATTGTTCCCCAATTGAGGCTACGGATGAAAGGTAGGATCGATCGGATGGGGCATCTCACTACTCCAAAGTATAATTAAAATACATCATCCTCCTTCCGAACACTGACTGATGAAAACAGGTTACCAGGTGATGAACGGGGCATTAGTTTCCATTAGCTTTTAGGTGCATTCATACAAACATACAGCATTGCATCATCAACTGCTTAGTGAGACCACTGAAGGAAAGCCAGGTACAATGAACGAAAGATAAGACATACACGTTTCAATTTTAAAATGTCCAACATCAAACGCGCAGCCAATAGTTTTTCAACTCAATACCCGATTTGATTTCTAATATAATATCAATCAATCACAATTATTAGCAACAAGTGTTATGTAATGTTGTGATTAGTGATAGATTACTCTCATATCTTGACTCGACTCGATGTAAACACTGAACAGTAATGGAGTGGCTTGCATGGGCATATTGCTCCCTATCTCACCGCGCCATGTGTCTCGTTTACCCACTCATGAATGTAGTTCAATTAAACTAATTTCCTAATGACTCGTTTGCATAATGATGATATTGAAGATGCCGCCAGCTAGTGCACCACAAAGTATCTGAGAGTGCGAATTACTGGGAAAAGTGGTCGAGTGGCTAGTACACTGTACCTTCACAGGAGACCGGGGTTCGATTCCCACCATGGTTGACCATCCTCACAGGAGTTTTTCGTGGTTTCCCTGTAGTTCAGGTCAATACTGAGATGGTTCCTTAGCAACAGGCCACGCCCAATTCCTTCCCACTATCCAAAATCACCTAATGGAATCACCTTCCATCTCATCATCCCACAAATCATTCCCCGACGCCAATAGATCTTAGTCATGAGCACAGTGCGTCGTTAAACTATATATATGCGAATTAAACTTGGACTTTGGGAGTTGACGAATTTCCGTTAGGCATTCTTACTGCGTCTTGTTTTCAATGGACATTAGTCAAGATTTATTAATAAAAAAACAATTAAATGGCTTTGAGGGCGCTCGCTGCGTCGGATAAGATGAATGCAGGGCGAGGAATTTCAATCTCATCTAATGTCCAGATGATGGTAACCCTCCCTAGTAGAAAGTTGGGGTTCAATTTTCAGCGAGCATACTCGCGCGTTTTCAGCAGTAAGCAGATATGATGTTCATGGAAGAGCATTTCTAAACTACGTGTGAATAATGTATTATGAAATCTTCCCCGGTGGCCCAACAGATTTGCAGCCAACAAACGGCACCAAGAGCGCAGGGGAGCGTTATGCAACTTCGCGACATGTCGAATAAACAAGAGATAAAGTCTGAAATAGTGGTACGTAGTGAACTGAATGACAAAGAAACGAGACGCTGAGACCCACTCAAATGAATCACTGTTTCATTTACGTTTCAAATGTTGGGTTACCTGTCAATAAAAAATGACTTTCAAGAGTTGAATTGACTGATTATAAAAGTAACTCAGAGTTACTTCAGAAAGCAAACCTAATTAAGTTACCTTACTTCACCTATAAACGTTACTTCACGTTGAATTGGAACAGTGAAGTCAAACAGTAAGAAGGAATTTTCATTAGAGTCTTTCCTACCAAATGCCAATTTGGTATCAAGTTACACCACAGTAGGCCTAAGTACGTGCACTATCAGGATCAGTGACATAAATGATATAATTAGTCTCTCGCGTTAGGGCTTACTGGCTTCAAGTATGTGTATTTTTGACGTTCAAAGCAACACTTGACCTTTTAAAATCACAAACAGGAGAAAGAAATATTTAAAATACGAACATTAGGTCTAATAAAAATAAAAAGTGAGCTGTTACTTTAGAAGCTACTTAAAACATAATATTCTACGAGTTACTTCCACAACACTGGAATGAATACCAACATTTCTAAATGATAACAAGAGTACATTGAAATGAATAAATAAATAAATTATTAATATTGGCTTAGTATGTACTGGATCTAGATCACTTCATTACACATCAAATGTGGAATCTGATTTATAAAAGAGGGTGCAATAGGCTAGATGTATTAATATCGCAATATAAAGGGTTAAAGTAAGAATAAATGCCCAGCAGAGAACTAGAGAGAGAGAGAGAGAGAGAGTGTGTGAGAGAGAGAGTGTGAGTGTGAGAGAGAGAGAGAGAGAGAGAGAGAGAGAGAGAGAAGAGAGAAATTGAGAACTTGAAATTAAATGGTTTCTAAACCACCATTACCAAAGTTTTCTTCTCCAAACCTGATATTAGATTCATACACCTACCCCTACAGCTAGTAACCACTATAGAGACTAGATTGTGGATAGTAATATTCAGAGAAGAGCTATCCTTTCAATTCCATCTTTACAAGAGGAGAAAGACTTGGGATGAATCAAAAGGCAACAGTCTATTGCGACTCGACTTAATAAAATATTCAAAGACAAGTTCATACAAATATAAGTCTGAGGCAAATATGAGGCAATATGTCTCACTCGTCAGGAATATAGATCTGCCAGTTACATTATTTTGCAAAACAATTATATTTGGTACTTGATAAAAATCATTATTGATCGAATCAATCTATTTCAATTCTATGATGCGTGAAAAATAAATTGTGTACACTCTGATACAGGATTTGCATTGAAAATTTCAAGCTCTTCCTTAAATTTGTACATTTATAACATCATTGAAACTTTGGACCATTGTTATTTAGGGCCAACTGGGTGGGCCTATGTCAAAATCCGCTGATTACCTTATTCGTTCTATTAGATATCTAGACAGTAGTGAGAAGCAGCAAGATCGTGGAAGATGGAGTACAAAACTTTCGGTTATGATGGGAAGAGGTATGGAGGGAGTACAGACATATGAGTGAGAAAGTATTATGGAAGAGTAGCCCAGTGAAAAGAGAAGAGTAAAATGAGAACATTGTACATCCAACGGAAGGATAGCAGACGGGTGTAATAAAAGAAGAACTACAAACAGATGAGAGAATTGGAAACAGGCAGTGTTCAAATTGGGGAAGGGGTGGTGCAGGGGGATGCCATCTCTCCAAACAGAAATTGTTGCTTCTACCCTCCTAGACAAAAATGTATAGGTATCAACCATGGATCCACCATAAAAAAATTAAAGTTTCTCATAAAAGATTATTTCTTCCAAAATACTAGTAGGCCTAGGTATGCATATTATTAGGATACCAAATTTATTCTTTCTTTTCATGTATGCTCTTGAATTTATTTAGGCCTACCTATATGTATACAACTAAAACAACATTCCTTAAAATGCTCTAGTAGGCCTATTCATCTCGTAGTCCAGAACAGTTTAATTCTCAGTACTATTAAGTAAATAAACCAAATAACTTTATACTCTCAAGTCAGAAATGTGATTGAAACAAGGATGATTGAAACATTGTCCCAGTGGAGATAAAATTTTAGTTAATGTTACCAAAGTTATCATCCCCCGCAAAAAAAGTTTCCAATTCAGCCACTGGAAAGAAGGAAAATGGAATATTGGTGGGGAGATAACAAGAGATGAAAAGACCCAGATGGCTTGATAAAAAAGAAAAATAGTTCTGAAGAAGAAGAAACTGTAGCACAGCTTTTTGTAACTCTTAAATCCAAATAATTAAATCAAGTCACAAATTGGTACTCACTGTTATCTCATAAAGTTTTTGCAACTCGTCGTAGAGCCACATCTCGACAGCAAGTCTTTTACGTATTAAACTCATCTGGTGGCTTCCATACTTGGCAGTTAGGAACTTCTCACGGCGCTCCTTCACTTCACCTTTCTCCGTGAAGTTAACATGAAGTCCAGACTTGGCCGGACTGCGTTCTGTACGTACATCAGTCATGATACCACTGTTGTTAGCGGAAGCACCGTTTGTTGACGCAGGAGAATAGTTCGCCGAAACACCACACTCCATTGTGTACGCAGGCTGCTTCTTCTGGAAGTAAAAAATTGGTTATGGTAAATAATGATGGCAACATTTTTATTGAGCCCAACTTTCATGTTCCATTTGATCATAAGCATCAGGCCACAATATCCTTACTGGTACGTTTAGATTCGAAGACTGATAGATATAAGGAATCACGCCGATCTGTTTTAGTGTTATGTTGAGTTACCGGTAATTTCATCAAGTTTTCAGGGGTTCCATGGTAGTAAGTGCAACTGAGGATAAGGTTTGTGTGAAATGGACATACCTTATCCCATCTAACCCTTAACATCACCTAACATAACACCAATAGATGGGCAAGGCTATTGAGTTTGCACAAACTTGAAGACACGGCTTGGTATATATTTAGTTATTTACCGGTACCTAAAGTACACAACATTAAAATATGAATAAAATAATTACAATTACCATACCCTATGAAAGGGTAGGTATAGGACTTAAGGGCCACTGAAGAGTCACTAGCCTTTTGTAGGTGTCAGCTAGACAGCAGTCAAAGTCAAGGCTACACAAGCACCGGTCAAGGTTATGAGAACTGTCTCATTTTATGTCAGGGTTTGGTCTTTCTATTGCCTGGGGGTAGTATGTGTGCGTTGTGTATGGAAGTGAGCCAAGTTTATGGCTAGCAATACAGCGCGAGTAAATAAATAACAGTAGGCCTATTTGAACATTTGGTCAACAGCAGTAGGCTAAGTTTCTTACGCCTAGCCCTGGGCCACAGGCTATCGATAATATGTGTCTAGGCCCCTGCCACAAAATAGAAGGATGGGCTAGTGACAGATAAGAAAAGGAGCAAAGGTCTGCCCAAAGATATTTGAATAGGCCTGGACAATACGAGGAACTGTCAAAAAATGTAATTTCAAGTATGGGCCTGAATGTTGTTTAAAACCAAGGTACCCTTTGTTACCCGAGATCTGGCTAGGCCTATGGTGAAGACCATTCATTGATGGTTGGGCGAGTTTTATCCTAACCTCACTCTTCATTAAACGTCGTCCCAGTAGGCCTAGGCCTAGGCTAACCTGTATACTTAATGGCCTAGGCCTTAATCACTAACATAGGCCTAAATAGATGTAAGTCTAACTGGTCACACTACGTTTTTTTCTACAACTGAATCTGATTCAATTCCACAGTGAAAATCTTTACAAGCACCGAACCAATTCAAACAATAATAAAGATATTTTTATAAGTTGTGAAAAATGTGTTGATTATGCATGCCTGACAAAGAAAAATCAGATCGATCAACATAAACATTTCACACCTACCGATTCTGCCAAATTGATGTATGAACAGAGCTATGAAATTGCTGCAATAATATCAGAGAATAATTTCGCACAACACAGAACAGTTTTATTCACTTGCACATCTTTTTTATCACTAATAAAACGCACTTATCCAGACGGTTTCTACTCTATGGAAGTCAATACTACACTGTGGAGTGTGGCCTCTGGCCTGTGCAGTGTGCAATATAGAATCGAATCGAGACAGGGGGCACGATGGTTGCATACAGTTTCGACACCACTTCGCTATTGGGTGGAGTATACTTCTCCGTGTGTAGACCGTGGTGGGGGCTGAGTAGTGTTGATTAAAATTCCTTGGCAAATGGAAATTTATAACATAGAATGGCAAATTATTGTAATTAGGTGATTAATTAATGTGCACATCAATTCAGACTTTTTGTGTTCATACAAAAGTCTAAAGATACTATTGCCTCCAGACTCTATCCAAGTAGTCAATTTATTTCGATAAAATCTTATATACGTGCCGAGAATCGAACCGTGTACCCCGATAATAAGAACCAAATACATTGATATGAGACAGATTGGCTGATGGAAACATGATTTTATTGTATATTACAGACTTTTACAGTCACAGCAAACAACGATCATGAACAATTTCCCTCCGAATTTAAATTCATGATGTTGAAGTATTTATCCAGAACACAAATCCATCTTTGGTTGTCAAATGTTTGTGCGCGCTTTTTGTTCCGACTCACTTGGTTTCTCCGATCCGTCTTCGGTTCGCGAGGAGTTGTCGAAACTGCTTTCTATAGCCGGCACAAACCAGAGCGAGCGTGCTCAACCTTATCGCCGATTTAAAAGGCAACGTATTCACCTGGTGGAATTATTTCGAACTACTATACATAGTTGTAATTGTTCACGCTAGAATGCAATAACTTCGTTCGAAATGTGTTGTCGAGAAGTTGCCTACACTACAGGAGCACCAACAACCTGGTAATCATTGATCGGGCAGGGTCTATTTATTTTTGTATTTGCACAGCTGACACTAACGTAGAATATTTTATACATAGACTCCTAATATAATTCGGATTCGGTTCATAGTATAATTGATTTTGGTGTTTAAGCAATATAGTATAGAAATGTGCCGTGTATTTCGTTTCCCTGTTTACATATGTGTAGTAGTAATTATTACTTGTGGAGGATTAACTGACACTGTGGAAATTCATGAGAATGGAGAAAAGCTAATTTCTAACAGTCAGATGAGTGAGCCTTACCAACACGTACAGAAAAGATACGATCAAGAATACCAAACATGTTTGGAGAATTTTGAAATTCGTGATGATAAAATCATTCGCACTCAAGATTCCCGTGAGATGGGTGCTAAATATATTACCGAATTCGAAATGAATTCAAGAGATGAATGTCTAAGGGCATGCTGTGGAACAGAATCCTGTGATGTATTCGTATTCGAGGAGAAGGTATGTTCTTCATTTTCATCAACAGAATCTTCCGATGTAGAAACATCAACATATATATCATCAGCGATTAAAATGATGATATTATGATTACTGATTAATTATTCTCTTGGATCTAGCAACATCACTAGCAACATCATGTAATGGATAAGATGAATACCATTTTTTAAAAAACTTTCATAAGTATGCTCAATAGCTTTTTCGTCTTCATTTGAAACAGAAAAACTGAACTGTTGTCATGTGTTTGATCGTTTTTTCTTTGTTTTTCATCCTATATATTACATTTTGTTCAGTTCGTTTTTATATGCATTTTACATACATGGGGGTAGTAAGATCGCCGTTGTGGTGACCCGTTCAAACGATCCTAGCCTGCCATCCCAAGTCTTAATCAAGAAACAACGACTTCAAGTTACAAGTTTCTCGATGTTGATGAAAAAAAAACTGTTGTATACTTGATAATTAAATATAAAATTATAACCCAAATCTAGACTTATTTGGAGGTATGTGGAGGGCCCTACTGTCATTTGGAATTTTGGGGCATGTTGTTGGCGAAGTCGTTGAGCAGCAAACGAACAATTTCTTCTAAAACTTGATACTTTTTGTGATAGGCAAAGCAGTTCATAGAAAACATAACTTTCATATATTCGAAAATAATGAGTAATGTTGTTCTTGTTAATTCCAGAGTCCAGGAAGTTGCTATCTCTTCCACTGTGGACCATCCGACGATTTCAAATGCAAGTTTACAAAACACCACAACTACACGAGCGCTATTCTTCAAACTAATCGGCACCTGAAAGAACTGGAAACCCAGATCAAACTAACCAAACATGAACAAGAACTGACTCGATTAAGGTAGAACACAATATAAAGATCCAAGTAATATAACGAATCAGTCAGTCAGTCATTATGCACATTCAGTTCAAATGGATCAGCATTCAGCTTATAATAAGTGGTATTAATAATAACTAGGAGAGCGCCTTATATGCGTTGTGAGATGAACTTAGAAGTATGGAAATGTAGAATTAAAAACATTTTGTCAGCTCAATGTACATATACAGGCCATGGATCACTTCAAAGATTTAAGAACCGCGGCTGTCTGTTGGTATATAAACCTTGGTTTCCAAACAATTATACCAGTGCCTTCTTCATATCCATCACAGATTTTAAGCGTTTTAATTTATTGGTGACACTTGTTGCTCACATTTAATAGTTTCTTAATTGCTTTCTTAATTGCTTATATTGATGTGTGAAAAAGTACATTAAAAATACGTTTTTTTCGTTATTTCACATCCGATTGTTCCATAAATCGCTTAAAATAGGTATGATAGATCTTTCCACACTCAGTATAAATTTGAGAGCTTTTGAAAAAAAAATCCAAGTATTTCTCCCCTGGCCTATTCTTATGGGGAATTTCCATACTTTCCAATTTTTTTCCGGAAAAACCGTTCGACCGATTTTTCTGAAAAACAATCCCAACCTATTCTGGTATAACACCAATTTGTAAAAAAAGTTTCGGGTTGATTGAAACTTTTTCCTGACCTGTATGCCGCGTACAAAATTACAAAAAAAAAAAAAAAAAAAAAAAAAAAAGACCCAAATTTTTCGGTATATGTAATGAAAATCTTCGCTACGCTCATCTAATTATTAATAATAACTCATAATTATGATACTGTGGTATTTTATCGTGTTATAATAACACGAAAGAATATGGCACAGTATTTTATTTTTGGTAATTTTTTTTTTCAATTTTTGATACAGACTCTGTTTTCTTCTGTTGAATGCATGCCATACAAGCTGACACATTTCCAGTGCGATATTATGGTGATCCGAATACGACTATTTTTTTTATTATTAAAAAATATATTTAGGAAAAGGCGAGAATAATAAATATCATTCAGTATTGTCATTGACTCGAATGCAGTTAGTTGTTTTGTTCACTTACTTCATGTCACATGAAATTCCTTTATATTATTTAATTTTTTTTCTCGAGTTATATGTGATTTTTTAATTCTTAGCATCAAATCTTTGAACTTATTTTATTTTCCCTCGTTTTGCCTTATAGTCAATATTACAAAAGAATTTTGATTGCCCGCATACAAGAATTCCTTCTACGTTACGTTTGAATTTTATATTAATTGTTCTGTGCCTTGAAACTATATAGGTACTTATTGATTCTCATTCTTCATTGAACAATGTGTGTGTACTTCTATGTTGATTGTTTCACAATATTTTTAATTTATAATCGGAATAACAATCAAATCAATTTTGAATAGTATGAATAGCTGTAGGCCTACGGAGTTTAAAATAATCATAATACACAGATAGCATTAATGTAATCTTGCTGAAATCAGAATTGACTTGATTATTGATTCGAACCAAAATGTAGTCCATTATATATATATATATATATTTATATATATATATATATATATATATATATATATATATATATATATATATATATATATATATATATATATATATATATATATATATATATACATGAACATGTATTTCATATTCATATATAGGGCCTGTACATGTATTTGAATATGTGAATTATGTTATTTGTAACAAAAAATGACGTGAATTATAGGTATCCATGTAAAAGATCAACAGTCAAAAATAAATTAATGAAATGAAATGGAATGTTTTCCAATGGGAAATCTGTATTTAACGTTGAAACACTTTTCAAGGAATTACAGCCTATTATACTTGCACTTACAATTTACAAATGCATCCGAAGTGAATTCCACTCACGGTAATTCCTCCTCATTAAAACCATTAATTAAATGTGTTTTTGCTGTTTGCTGTTTATGCATTCTTGATAAGAAAAGAAATCAGAGCAACAAACGAATCACTGTTGTAATCTGTGCAATTGTACCTTTTAGGAAACCGGAAATAGTCCAAAGTACCGGAAGTCCAGTTTCAACAACAATGGTCGTACCTGGACCGCCAAAAGAAACGACGCAGAGTATACCAACGAATACAAATATCTCTACATCTTGTAAGTTACTTCATTGTGAAACATTTCTCACCGACAACTAAAATAGGTCACACAGTCGGTAGTAGTATCTGAATTGAAACAAGTAGGCCTAGCCAAGGCGGAAAACGCTACAAATAATGTATGGGAGTGACTTACTCACTTCATACTGCAAGTACTTCTACTGTTGTAAGTTCATGACATAATTCATAATTCCATTAATTTGTAACTCTTTTCAGTTCTAAATTGTTTCGTTCATGCAAATGAGCCAAGTCTGCCACCCTCGATATCTCAGTCAGCTGAGGCATCGCTTCAGAAACACCGTTGTGCGTGGGTTCGAGTCCTGCATAAGGCATGGGTTTTTGTAAACGTCCTTTCACTTATCATCACTTGATAGTTTCATAATCATCTGCTCATTCGTACCCCCGTATAACCTAGCTGTTGGTGGGGTCGTTAAGCAAACATTAATCATCATGAGCCAAGTCTCAAGATATGCACGAGCTCATTTTCCGAAACATACATTTTAATTCCCACACACATTGTCTAACATACTAGGCCTATCACCTATTTAACCCATAGCCTCAGTTAAATGGAAATTTATTTCTCGATTAAAAATCCTGGGCATAGAATATTGAAAGATATTTAAAAGAAATCAATCCCATCATCTCATATAGGCCTATCATTTCCCATCACCGTACTCATCAGTAGGTGCGTCCTTGAACCCAATATAAATGAAAAGTCATTTTCCCACCATCTCATTCATCGATCACCGACGCCAATAGATATTGGGGACCAAAAAGCGTGCGTCACTACAGTGCGTCGTTAAACCCAATATAAATACAAAATATATATATTACTACATAACAATATCTACAATCGTTATTATAACGCAGAGAGTGCCCATTATTAGTACGTCTATTCCACTTGAAAATATCTCTTTGGCAATACTGACTCCAATCCAAGATACAATTGTAGACTATAAGTATTGACTACAGATGGAGGCGTCGCTGGATCAATTCACTTAATTACTGATTAGCTATAGTGGAGAAAAAATGCTTAAGGCCTTTGAGTCTCACACGTTAAACATAATAGGACGTATAACATATCAACATCTCTGATTTATTGAGGCCATATTACAAAACCAATAATACGCTAAACCTAGATTTTAATCAAATGATGTCGAGTGTTTTGAGTGGCTCGGTGAAGCCGGCTCAGGACGAGTAAGAATAAGAGATAGGGAAAATAATCGCGTCTAAACTCTTGTAAACTATTAAAATAATAATCATATTTACAACGAATTATCAAAGAGCAGGAAAAATATTCTAGCTATTTTTAATTGATAATTATAATAATTTATCCTGAACCATTATTGAAATACTTATTTGATCCAATCAGTATGAAGTTGTTTTAAAATAAAAACTTGTTATTAAACCTGAATTAATAGTAGGATTAAGCTAACACAGAGCGTGTAATATCATATCGACTTTCAATTTATCGACATTTTGTAGTTTTTTTTCATTCCACCATAATAATAATGATCAATGAGTAAACATGGACAATATTTTCTGATTATTTTTTAATCTCATTTCTATACAAATGTCATGTGGGCCCATCACCTCAACCACACGCATTCATTCAATTCAAATTGATTTGCGTGTCAACCACAGAAATTGCAATCAACATACATACGTCCAACACTCAACACTGATACTTCAAAAGATATGGTACACCTCACGTGAACGTGAAGGTAGCTGGTGCATTTCTGTGGATTGTGGAAACACTATTGATTTTGTTTGATAATTAGAGAAATGGTTTGAGTTTGGATGGATGCAATAGCTCGATCGATCGTGTTGCACCTTCCACCTGTTTCCTAGTTTCAAAACAATGCAACTAGTTAACCTCGTGGTTGGGTATCCTGTCAACTCGATGATGATGTGTATACATATAGGTACTATTCTATTGTACAAGTGGAGAACCTATACGTAGGTCACTCGGTGCGTTTACCGTTACTCATCCTCCCATCTTCTTATGGACCAATATTATGAAAGATTCATTCGCGAAGCAAGAGAGAGAGAGAGAGAGAGAGAGAGAGAGAGAGAGAGAGAGAGAGAGAGAGAGAGAGAGAGAGAGAGAGGTTACGCCCGCGGAGATACGAATAATACAGTTAGCAGGCGGAGATGTTGCATTATTCTAGTAAAGAACCGTTATTTTAGTCTAGAATATCTGCAGCATGCGGGTCCAGGCCCGAAAATTAAAAGCGCCCCCCTCCCCTCATTTACTTTTTAAATAATTCACCGTCAAATACATAGTTTTTATCCAATGTGTTTTGATCGTTATTTTTAACACACACTTTCTTCATTGATATGGTTTGATTCACGAGTAGATATGAGATGTTAAATTGAACCATCTCTATGATCTGAAGATTGTCTCCAACACCGTTGTACTACTTGTAATACTGAACATAATTGTGCAGGTAGGTAGTGAATTGTGCAGTGCATCTAGGTAGTGTAGGTAGTGTAACTAAAAACTGAATTAGTAGACATGCGTGTACTGGAAAATCGTGTAATTCTATAATTTGTACTCACTAACTTTTTTAGAGTTGAAGAATTTAGGGCCTATGGCAAAAAAAAAGTCGAGTGTTTCCGCTATATTTCATCTTGTCCCCAATTTCTTCTTCATCATTACGGTCATCTTTTTGTTGTAGTTGTATTGTCATGAATGAATCTAATGTGAATGTCCTAGCGATCGTACTAATGCTAATGCGCCGAACACGGAACAAAATAGCAACTTCCGTTGCGAATTCGACCGTAGCATTCTTGGCAAGTCTTTATTTTATCAAAAATTCTAGAGAATGACAGAGCTTTCACATAGACTACATTTTCAATTGATGCTGAAAAATAACCATAATGATATCGTAATAAATGGTCGTTTTGTTAAATCATGAATCTTCGTGACTATACGTGATCGTTTTTGCTTCATTGTTGTAGTTGTTTGTGTTGTTGTTGATGATGAGAAAGTATGAGTATATTTCATAGTGAAAAGTTTTGATTGTAAACTATCACAATTTATTCTTTAAGAATAAATATATTTCTACTAACCATTGTCTCTTCAAAGACTACGAACAAGTAATGCTACTTATATTAACAGGAGTGATTGAATTAAATCATAAAATGCATGACAATAGGAAAGGATTCAAGCATTTTCAATATTTCTCTGCAGTATAGAACGGAAATAATAAAAACAATATTTAAGGGTTAAGTTCACATATGAGAGAAAGTGTGTACCTACATTGTTTTGAAAAGAATCAAAAGTATATATTCTGTAAGCCAGACAATAAGATTCACGGAACTAGACTAAATGAATTTGATGATAAATGAAAGTTTCTACTTTAGTATTGAATGTTATTTATCTGATATTCTGTAAAATATAGAATAGATATATTCGTAGCGATGCATGATATAATGCAATTAACCAATTATGTATGCCAGCAACACCCGTAAGACCAGAAAACGAGAGAAACGGACTGATTCACTAACTTACCTGTACAACACGAAAACATTCTGCTCGCGGCTAGTTTTATATCTTGACTCGTGATAATTATTGTTTTACCTGTTCTATAACAATAATTACACAAGTTAGATAATTTAACGATTAGGCCTGAACGTGTAATTTGGAGAACGAAAACTCAGACTGCATGGGATTCGTTTTCTTAATAAAAACTTGTTCAAGTCTCCTCCACATTTGGTTTCATTTTCACACCGATTTGTGTATATCCTACTATACCGGTTTAAACGATTTGAAAATGTATTACTCATTCGTTTAATACCATTTTTAACTATATTTTAATATATAATTATAATTATACATGACAATTATGTCGGCTTTTATAATTCAAACTTGAACAATATATATATATATATATATATATATATATATATATATATATATATATATATATAACTTCTATAATTTATATTAATATTATACGCCTATATAAATTTATATATATATATACATATATATGTGTATAGTTAAAACAGACAATTAATATTTTAGACGACAAAAAAGAATACTAGCAAAAATTCCCTATATAACATATTTTGGCTGTTAGTTTATTTAAGTCCTTAAGTCTGATATTAGTGGCAATGCAATGATTGTATAATAGATATATATATATAGATAGAGAGAGAGAGAGAGAGAGAGAGAGAGAGAGAGAGAGAGAGAGAGAGAGAGAGAGAGAGAGAGAGAGATATAGATATAGATATATACATATAGATATATAGATATACATATATATATATATATATATATATATATATATATATATATATATATACATATATATGTCTATAGTTAAAACAGACAATTAATATTTAAGACGACAAAAAAGAATACTAGCAAAAATTCCCTACATAACATATTTTGGCTGTTAGTTTATTTAATTCCTCAAGTCCGATATTAGTGGCAATGATTGAATATTCATTTTTCATTTCTTTGAAATGGAGCCATTTGAAATTGGAGTTGAATCAAATGTTCATTTACAAATGAGTTTCACTCTTTAATGTGAATTAATAGCTGTTCCTCAAACAACCTGCAGAGAAGTCCTTGTCACTAATTATCTGGTAAATGGCAAGACTAATTACTTCAAAAGTTTTCTTAACTTTCACAAGAATTACATTTCTCAACCCAAGGTATTATTTACATCGACGTAGCATTCGATTAAAACATAATCATATCCTGAGTCATCAAATCTGTCAATATTTTTAATTCAATCTAGACTATTATACACATGAATGGAAACTTATTTTATGACAATGACTTCAATAACTTTTAAATTGAAAATTGCTGTAAAAAGATTGTGTTGTGTGAATATTGCTGTTGCTACGGGGTCTCTCTCTCTATCTCTCTCTCTCTCTCTCTCTCTCTCTCTCTCTCTCTCTCTCTCTCTCTCTCTCTCTCTCTCTCTCTCTCTCTGTCTCTCTCTCTCTCTCTCTCTCTCTCTCTCTCTCTCTCTCTCTCTCTCTCTCTCTCTCTCCCTCCCTCTCTCTCTCTCTCTCTCTCTCTCTCTCTCTCTCTCTCTCTTCTCTTCTCAGTGTATTTCCACTATTTCCACAAATAGAAACAAAAATAAATGAATATATATAATATTACGTTTTTATATACGTACGGCTTGTAGCAATAAATAACTTGACTTTGTCAACATTTTCACTAGTTGGAAAAATGAATAAATAATAAAAGTTGTATTGACTAAAAAATAAGTATTTCAGCAAAAATCACATCCGTATTCATAAGGAATGATCTAAATAAATGTGTATACGTTATACACAGTTTCACTACGTGCATAAGTCTCAATTTGGAAATAATTCACTTGTTGTGTAAATGAAGTATAAATAATTTCATTTTATGTATGTTCACGTGGAGGATGAGCTGTTGGAATCATTCCACAAGTTTTCTCTATAAAATTATATTAAATACTTGACTAGAAATTTATTTTCGAGTCAAACGTCCCCTGCTATAACGTTATTAAAATATGCCGTTTTATACACTGCTCTAGAACTTGATTCATTTGGATACTCATATTTTCTGTCTCAATATATGTAAATGATGCAACCATTACTAACTTATGTGTATTCTTTTTCAATTTATATAGAATATCTCCCCAATTATTTGGTTCCTTAACAACGTCAGAAAATATACAAATAAATTACGTAATCTATAAGAAAGAAAAAAACATAATAATGGATATTATTATACAATTACGGGTAAAATTTAAATACTATAGGATGATTATAAACATAATGTTATTTCTTGACTATAATAAATGATCCGAACTCCAAGTCAATTAAAGATTGAATTAGTAAGATTGAAAATTATATTGTGCTACAGTATAGTGGTGAAACAAAGATTTCACACTACTACCGTATCCTTGTTTAACTGGAAGTTTTGCTTACAAAGATTCAAGTGTACTATTCTAAAAGAGTTTGTTTGTTGACAAACTCGAGTCGATCCATATCGGCCCAGAATCTCACTGGTATAAGTACCACATTTCCAAAAAATATTGCAAAATCAAACTGATTACTCGAAGCTCTTTATTCAAAAAAAGGATCAAATGAAGTTTGAGCAGCTTTCGAAAGTGATAGACGGAGGAAGTGATGGCCTGAGGATTCCAATACCTTTTCTCCGATCACAATAATTGATTATACAGTTGGTGACTAATTAAACACAGAAGCCAAGGCACCAAAGTACTCTCCATACAATCGTAAAACCGTAATTCATTTATAAGTTGATCTAATGCTTTTTCTATTTATTTTTCTTTCACGATTTCTCAAAAGGTGTTTATGTTATTAGTTGATTTGATAATTGTCTGCTTCGCTTGAGTTAGCTATGCCATGCAACACAGTTTCTTTGCGTTTCCGTTGTTCGGTTGAACAAGATTCTGAGCCTCCTGTCTCATTGTCTCTGTGACCCAATCATTCATCCAGATAAATCACTCAGCTCGAATTTAAGTCACACCAAGTCAACAGAGACAGGCAGGCAGAACTATAGGCAGTCTGCAAAAAGCTCGTGTTCTTTCACACTTGTTTGGTTCTCGAGATGTAAAATAGAATCAACTTAATCGCCTACTTTGTGATGCGGAGAGAGAAAAAGAGAGAGAGAATCAGAATACACTCTATTTTAAATGGTTTGCGAAACAGTAAATTACAATATATTATGCAGATGTTTTTTCTGTCATTTCAGCGACGATCCACAGCGTCTTCATACTCACGACAAATGCATGCACCAGTAATACGTACCAGTTTCCTATTTTTCATTAAAGCTGATTCCTTTTCGTACAGTTATTTTCGAATACAAGAAATACGTAACAGTTTCCTATTTCGATTCTTTTTTGTAAAATTATTTTCGAATACATCTGTTCGATACTCGGTGAATGGTCATTGGTCACCATCCCACTAATTATCATCCTACTATATAACTATAATATCTTTTAACCGATATTGTTTATAGAGGAATTGCATGATTTGAAGTTATAAGATTCAAAACATCAATGTTTTGTTTAATGTTTAACATTCAATGTTTTGTATTTGTTCACCGGCACATGTAGCTCGCAGTTGCTAACACGCTCGCTTCATGTGATCCGGGAGATGAGGGGCATATCGGACCTTGGTTCAATCTCTGCCACTAGCTGCCACCGTCCATCTCTATATGGGTTTTTCATGGTTTCCCTCTGCAGTCTAGGCTAATTCCGGGATGGTTCCTACAGTATACACCACGACCGCTTCCTTCTCACTATCCTTCACATTGCCTATGTACAGGGTACGTTCATTCATCGCATCACCCATCATCCCATCATCCCATTAATAATTTATCCGACGCTAATGGATCTTATTAATCATTACAGTGCGTCGTTAAACACAATATAAATAAATAAAAACTATCTGTTCAATCATCTTGTATAAGAACCGTTTATGTCAATGAAATATATAACCTGTAATGATGACTACCGAGCACGGAACATCCCAGCTAGAAGAGTTAGTACACTTGAAACAAGATGCAAAACGGGATGCAAAACCGGTAGAAGCATTATGATGATTATCAACAACAGAATCAGCATCTCTCTATCTCCATCTCTCTCACACTCTCCCTCTTTTTTCTTGAAGAAATTGCAAAGTCAACGAACTCAAAAATGTATATTACTTTTTATTTCAAGGCAAGTTTAGAGTTGATCAATGCAAGTTTAAAATTAATATCTATCATCTGATGTATATCATGTGTCAATAATTTATAGAGGGAATAATATTGATAGAGTAATAGATATAGATAATATATAAAAGAGGGAATAAATAACAATAATAATAATATGTTTTAAAAATGTATTTCAAAATTATTTCGATTCGAGTATCGTTCATGTCTGTCATACGTATATACTGTTAATCCTTTTTTTTCTGATAATCCAACGTATAGTGTTTGTTTTTCTAAAATTTTGGATATTTGAAATAAAACTGCGGGGATTTGAGTTGATGTGAATGGTTTCCAAGACCATACAATACACAGTTCGTATGTGTGACTATGTCGAGATGGGTCCTCATGCATTAACAACAGCTTGAGCACAATCAACTTTGAAAATCGTTGGATTAGGGGAACGAACCTGGACCCACAGCCGACAGCGTAACATTTTCAGTATCAAAGTATCATATGAACGATAGTATTGTGGCTTTCCGAAGGAATGTATTGTAGTGAAACTGCTTCACACCATTCAGAGAAGTATATTCTAAAATACTGTTGATCAATAATACACATCCACATTATGTTTCATGTTATTAATATGTATCGGTAAACGCGGTAAAGTGAAATCGATGTCAAAAATATCGAATGCTACGTACTGTTACATGCAACCGATCTTTCCATCTTTGTTTGTTATAGAATGTGCATTATCGACAAATATTGTCTGCATCTTATGATGTATTTGTTAATTTTGTATCTTGCACTGTTGAAATTTCATGATTATTTGTACCTGTCAAATCACGCTGGCGGGAACCTTTTGCCTCATGGAGACTGGAGACGCCTTAATAAATTCGTGGATGCTTTTCGTTACTATACAACTCACTGAAATAGAAATTGTACCATAAAAGTATAATGCATATTTTATTTTTAGTGCGATAATTCATGAGATTTTATTTTATTTCATTTTATTTTGGAGTTTTAGGGTAGTACAGAGATAGTTCGCTTGCTCCATGTGACTAGGAGCTGAGAGTATAGATGGGGCCTCGGTTCGATCCCCGTCACCAACCATCTTTTATACAGAGGTTTTCATGGCTTCCCAAGTGAATATGGGAATGTTTTTCCACTAAATTGATCACACCGCTTTCTTCCCACTATCCTTCCAGCTACGTAAGAAACCACATTCATGCACTTATTGAAATCGATAAAAAAAACATATATAATAATTAGTGGTATTTTTTTATATTTATTCTTATTATCTAGTTTGTAAACAGCTAAGGGCGTGTCTTACTTCCATGTGATCGGTTGTCTAGGCCTTAGTAGTGACGTGAACGAAGGGGGGGGGGGCTGTGTCGATGTATTTAATGAGTCACATCGAGTGTATATACCTTCTGGAAAATCGTTTTATAAATTCGTGTTGATGAACGTACTTGTCAATGACATAAATATTTATAATATTATACTGTCATATGACTAGATCTTAGTCTGGCTTTAATGCCAACTTTACCTGCTAAGTACGCAATTTATTCACCGGTGCAATATCACAGTCATTTTGTCAATTCCAATATTCACTCAACTTCCCATTGATTCGTTTCTTGCCGCGGTCGATAGTCGTTCCACACACCTTCAAGCTGCACTGAACATGCATTCAGGCTGCCCTGATATTCACATGATTCACGATCAATCACGACCATCGTGGTGCGTGCTTTTCCTGTGTTTCAACTTATTTCACGATATTATCTGCATCTGCATGTGTATATAATGATACACGAAATAAATATAATCATATAATAATTCAGATTCTGAAATAGAAGCGAAAGTTACGATTTCAGTTTTTTAAACTTTATTCATAATGCGTGCAAACCAAATTTTTTTTATTAATATTAATGACGTAAGGTAGGCATAGCTTAATAATCAGTAATCATCCAAATCTGAAGCATGATATTATATTTACAGTGCAATTTTATGACAGTCTCTCTCTCTTATACTCTCTCTCTCTCTCTTTTTTTTCTCACTCTTATTTGATTAGAACAAACACTGGTGGAACCTGGGATATTTATCTTGGAGTGCTGAAAGAATACACGCTGTGTTTGTATTCCAGGTCTTAATATCCAGGTCAAGTCAAGAACATGACTTGGTGAATAGCATATTTCAAGTGTAGTACAGACGGAAAAATTTGATTAATAAATCAGTTGTAGATCTGTATGTAGACACATTGTGTAAACTACAATATATTTTTGACGCTTTCAATGTGTATAACATGTTACACAATCCAAGGTGTGTTGCTTGTTTTAGGCACACTACAAAGAGTGGTCCTGAAATATTAATCGCGGGCATCGAACAACTTGAAAATTGGGATTTCGTATCTAAATATACTTCAACTTAGCAGAAAAGACAATGGCATCTGATATGTGATACGATTGATAGATAATTTATCGTGATAACAGATTGAACAAATATTTTAGTGTAAACTATTAACATCATATATATATAACACATTTTTTGTTATACCGGTAATGTAATCCAGCACTACCATGAGTTTTCTATTGTATCCATTTGAGAGATAATTTTTGTGATCACTCAAGAATTGGATATGAGAAAGTGATTGGGCTTTTAGGCAATCTTCATTGAATAAAATTTATGTTAGACCTAGAGTCAGAGGGTTGACACTGTTCAATTGGGGTGAATAAACGTATCGAGTATCTTTAGATTGCCAACTCCTCGAAAACCGGAATGGTATATGTGCTTTTTGAAAATTCGCGCGGTACATGGCTCCGCGTGCCTCAAATCGGACAATTGCTGCATTTTGAGCTTGCATCTGCATTCATAAGATCACAATTTCTCCCATTCCTCCCAATCCGGGAATACAAAATTATTTGACACGTAGGTACGTTATATGCACGTGTAAAGTGACTTCACGGCGCTTCAAATATCTCAAGTTCCAGTGGAAAATGTCATAATTTCTCGTTTTTTACCTGCTATTATTATTAGGCCTACTATATTAACTTCTATTCACAGATGAATTCATTTTATTTAGTGTTCATATATATACACATTAATGTCACCACAAAGAAGTTATCAAATTACCGGCACATATATAGCTACAGCGCAGTGGTTAACGCGCTCGCTTCATGTGATCCGGGAGACGAGGGGTTTACGGACCCGGTTCGATCCCCGCCGCCGTCCATATTTACAGGAGTTTTTCGTGGTTTCCCACTGTAGTCTTGACTAATGCCGGGATGGTTCCCAAAATATAGGCCACGACCGCTTCCTTCCCACCATCCTTCCCATTACCCAAGAAACCTTCATCTCATCATCCCACCATCTCATTAATCATCCATCCGACGCCAATAGATCTTCGCTATCATTACAGTGAGTCGTTAAACTCGATATGAAATATATATTTATATATATATATATGATCAATATTTTGATTTGATACTGTTTATTGATAAAAAATACTTTTCATGTCAGTGCTATCGTGATATTCTGCAGGGCACTCCTCAAATCTCCACGATTAAAACAGATTAAAAATGGGCATTACAAGTATGTTTCGTTGATTCAAGAAATTAGTATGCCTGTTGATAACAAATTATCTTGAAGTGTTATTGATGAGCATCTTGGCAAGATTGTATAAGCCATACGATTCTACTCCATCATATCTTTTGAATAACACATTTGGTAACGAAGATCGTTGATTTTACTATCATTTTTTCTGCAAACATATCACAAACTGAAGTCACCAATTAGTCGAATAGATTCTCTGAAGTTTCATACTCTTCTGCCAGGTCTGATATAGATGAATAGTGAGTATTCACAGTTCATCACACACAACCCTGAAACTAGATTTTGAAGAATAATTACGATATTTATTTCCCTAATTTCAGAGTAAACTAAGAATCATCTCAACTTCAGAATTTTTTTGTATGGTCCTCCAAATACTATCAATACTCAACACTGGTCTGGCATCAATACTGGTGTCAATACTGATCGATACTGATACCTTGGATTATAAGTATAACTGACAAACATTAAAACGCTAATTTTGTTTTAATCGTGAAGAATTCAGGAGTATCCAGAGTATTATATCGTATCCTAAATCATGCATTGACAATAGAGGTCTATTTTATCACTGAACAGCATCAAACCTGAACATTATCCATTTGATACCTCATTTCACTAGTGAAACCAATGTGTGGACGTATAAACACTCAACCAATACAGAATGCATCCATGTATGATGAAAAGTCAAGTTAGATTAAAGAAGCAGGTGAAAACGTGAAATATGACATTTTGCAATTGAACTTGAGAATTATGAAGGGTCGGCAACAAAAATTTTACTAACGTGTCACACAATTTTCTCTGGACTATGAGGAATTAAAAAATGTCGAGGTCTACGTCTATTCCTCAATGTCCATATAGATTTCAGAGTTATACCAACCAAATCAAGTACGCAAAGACTGACACGCTAGGTCTATTTTATTTCAACAGAGAATCAAAAACTTACAAATTTCTGGTTTTTGTCTGTATCAACCATGATGTGTGCATTCATACACAGCTTATTCCATTCTTTTATCTTCAATGCGTACAAAGTTATTGTGTTTCATGAATACAGATGCAAATGCCAAATCGGCAACTGTCCATATTTGAGAAGTCGCGACGCCATGTTACGCACTGATTTGTAAAAAGTACATCATTCCAGTTTGCTTGGAGTATTAGTAATTCAACGATATCTCCCCAGTTGAGCCGAAACCCCTCGTTTTCGGTGTCGTCTGGCTCAACCTCTATATACACGTATTATCACAACCGTTCATTGAATCATAAGTATTGCTCCAGTAAAGCGTATCTAATATTTGTTTGTTTTTTTGCATAAAAAAGGAAATCCTAATTTTTGATGAAAAGAAATTATATTTCCACTCTCATATTCACTGCTCTATATTTATTATAATTTTACAAGTATGGAAAAGTATTTGCATACCTTTTTACCTATGACAACATACTGTATAGGTATACACTATATGAACATCATCTTGTTTTCTAAAAGATGCCGTGCTACTCTTTCTCGTTCTTTTACTCGACAGTTTGTATGTTGTTCTCACTCAATCCCTCAGGTATCTTATATGTTCTACAGTTCCAGTAACTTATCTGAAGCTATTTCTACGATTCGTGTGCTTCGTGTATCCAATAGCAATTTCATAGAATGATGGAAGAAGAACAGACCGTTTCAGTACGAGGGCATCGAATCATAATTGTGTTTGATAGCCTTCAGCGATTAAGTCCGATTCAAAAGAAACGTGATACACTTTTGCACTCGATATTACCTGCTTGAAA
This sequence comes from Brachyptera putata, assembly GCA_907164805.1. NCBI lineage: Eukaryota > Metazoa > Arthropoda > Insecta > Plecoptera > Taeniopterygidae > Brachyptera > Brachyptera putata. The sequence continues at coordinate 39,877,734 of OU015463.1, forward strand.
ATTTCAACTGGAAATAATTATAGAATTAGAATGTGGAAGAAATGAAGTCAAGACATAGACGCTAAAAGCGTATTAGAAGAATATAGGCCTACATTTAATAAGTTTTTTTATCAGTCATAAGATTTTAGAGTTTAGACGAAAAGTAATCGTATTTAATCAGAAGTGTTAATCATTACTTGCCAATTGGTAGAAACAAGTAGGAAAATCGTTATCTAAAACAATCTATAATAAATGAATATCATTCCACCCCATAGGCAAATGCCTGGATCGTTTCTACAAGACCACGACCGTTTCCTGCCCACTGTCCTTACCATACCTATGAGAAACAGCTTCATCTCACCATCGCATCATCTGAGTGATCATTCATCCGACGTCAATCAATCTTAATTCTACTCACAAAGCGTCGACAATGTGGCTAAAATGAACAAATCTACGCTTCTGTCCTAGAAAAGTATATTTCACTAAAAGTGGATAATATATAATATATATAATGTATAAGGTATAGGACCCTGACCAAAATATCGTTTCAGTTTTAATATCCAGTGAAAGGGCTATAACTTCCATAGTTCTGAAAGGTCATCAATTGGTGTTATCCATGATTGCATTAGAAGTATTAAGTAGTTTCTAATGTAGAACCGTGCGAGGGTGTTTTCCATATGAAGTAAGACATAGCGTGGTGCAATGAACGAGGTTATAAAGCGTCTTGCAGATCAGATATTTCCAAACAGTGGGAAGCAAAATGATGTGGGAAGGAAAACATCACCGAGAATAGTTTAGACTTGAGAGACCTTTTCCAAAGACATCTCGTATAGAAGAAGTAGATAGAAAGTAATATCCATTGTTGAAAGTTCTTTTTTAAACGTGATGAAATAAAATTAATTGCTTTTTTGACATCTCGTTGGAAAATTGAATGTTCAATTATTATTCACTACTGTGCATATTATCATTATGTATTTATATACGTTCGAATGACATTTCTTCTGAGCTCTGTATAATGATGAAGTAAGAGCAATCTATCTAACATCTGAGAAAATATCATAAATATCTGTGTGTTCTATATAGTGATAACGTTCCCAGCGATTGCGTTCAGAGATATTTTGAGTTCTGTAAGATGAAAGCAACGCGTTAAAACAGTAATAAGTTCACAATGTCACATGTTCACAATGTCACATTATCACAATGTTCACACTGATCAGAAATATGTGAGCCCCCCCTCTGATATAAACTATCTTTTGGTGGGGTTGTTAAGCACCAAATGTTACATTTGTAGTACTTATATAATACTGGTGACTGAGGCTTTCACTGCGGGATAAAAAAATACCTACTTTATTGTAGGTAGTATTGTGATGTGTCAATCGAGCAACATATTATTCCGAAATGAAATAATATCAGAATGTCATGGTGGAGCGGCCGCATTGTAATTAGTAACACACTTCTTGTTATCCACTCGCCATCATCATCCTCATCAAACTGATTACCACATCACTTGTTAAAGAAAAAGTGAAATCTCATTTCAAAGACTTTTAACAGTTTTAATACCAACACTAAGCACGGTAATTCGTTGTATAAAAAAGGCTGTCTATGATTTTGTTGTCAAGAGATTAAAGATAATTCAATAGATTTTTTTATTATCATTTTGGGTTTGCGTGTAAGAGAAGTTAAATAAATTAAAATATTATGACCCAGGAAATAACATAATGTGATTTGGTTTGCGAAATCAGTTTCTTACCTAGTGGGATATGACATGCAGTAGCAGCGTGAGAAGTGGCCAAAAATGGCGCAATTTGGCAGACGAATATAAAAAGTATCGTTTTATAGTGTTGTGTTCCACCTACGGCACAATTGAGTGGTGGAACCGTCTTGGAATCTATCTCAACGTATTCTCTCAAGCTATGGAGCAAATTAATTACAATTCCCATGGAGAATGCGATTGAATAGCAATATATAATACAAATGATACAAGTTTAGTAAGCTGGAATATAGAGTTACCTACACAGCTTTATAGCTTGATAAATATTATATAATATTTATGCTACAGTATGATGATATTGAAAAGGAATCTGCTGGGAAAATGAATTCACTTTCTCATCTATTATTTTGAATAATTTTCCCATTCTTACAAAACCAATCATTCATTCTGGCTAGTTTGTTCGTGATTTTCCGCAGTTGTTATAAAGCGAATACTCTAGGATGTATAATGAGGTCACGACCGGATAAATGATTAAGATTAATCAAATCAAACAATAAAATAATATTGAAACGATAAATATTGTAATAAACGGAGGAAGAAAGGAAGATTCCTACCTTTGTGACTTAATTGTGAACAATAGCAGAGTGACTTATTTTCGACTGTTAATAAATGAGTTTTTAAAAAATCCAAACATTAACCCGCCGGTTTGTTTTTTAATTCAATATTTGTATCGATAAGATTCACTTAATCCTAGAAACGTTTTGATAGTAAACTTTATTGCGACATATCAGTTAACAATCATCTGACAAGTGACAATAATTTGTGCTATTTCAATGTATAAAAAAGCTTTTATTACGTTTATATCAGTTAGACCGGTACTTCAGAGTAAGCACATACCCTTTTCAATGACAACTTCGGTAGAAGATGCCGATTGAGAGAGTGAAAATAAGAACAAACTTAATTGATCTACGCCCAATGACCAAGTTCAAATCCAGTATCGGTCGTGTCTCACCGATTGCCATCGAGTACTCGAGTTTGTTATAGCACAACTTCTTAGTTTACTCATACACTCACTTTACATCGTTTGGTCAGAGTCGAAAGGGACATTTGAAATATTTCTACAATGGGGAAATCTATATTCAACTTTGTTAAACCTGAAGATCCATATTCACGAATAGAAACATCAGGAACATTGTCACATTCCTTTTTTTTTTGAATTTTACAGTACTTGAAAAAAAATTGCTATTTTGACTACATTTTGATGAAAAAATAGCACTTTTTCACTCTAAGTACGAGTTATTGAGCATGGGAATGCATGAGGGCCTATATTTATTCTTGCAGTACTATTCTTAATATTTTCATTTCCAATAAAATCAGATTTTATTTAACGACACTTTTTTTAAAATATTTGAATTCTCTTAAATAATGTTTGAAAAATCTAAATTGATACATCTTAAAATATAGTCTAGGTAGCCAATTCGTTGGTGATATTATTATCAATCACATCAAAACGAATCGATATTCATAATTTTGTCATTTGTACGAGACAAGAATGTATATCTATCTCTTTCATAGTGATCTTCGGACTAAAATAAGTCAGGAAAATGCAGCAGACTCCCGAAACCATGAGAAAACTATCAATGCTTCAATATAGGCCTATACTATATCTACACAAAATTAACACAGTTAGGCATTTATATTTGGAAGGGCTACTTGAATGTTTATAGCACATCTCATTTTATATCATAACAGCAATCAGGATTAAATTTTAAAAAATGGAAAATATATTAAAAATAAATAGTGGTAAATTGCATAACCTACTATCCTCCTATATTGTAACAATTTAATTCTTATTTCGTTCAGTCTTCTTTAAAGAAATACACCACACATCTCATAATGGGTCGAAAACTTGCCATGCTACAATAAATTGTCCTCTGCATTTGTACTTAAATGGCTGATATATAAAGTAATATAAGCAAAAAACACTATAAGCAATCTAATAATAGAAAGAAAATTCGATTGTCCGCATGATACACTTTTTTCTGCAATACCACTTTACTAAGAATAGCTCTAGATGTGTGTGAAACTGTTGACCTTCCTCATCCAAGAAATGCATGTTATAATGTTTGAAGAGTGGACGAAACTGATCTCAACTCCTAAGGGCTGAAATATTTACATATTCAACCTTGCTAGTCACCGCGGGTCATTCGAAGAATTCATCTTCGTGACCTTTCAGACTCGTTTCATTGATTAAGATACATGGTAATTAAAGCGTGTAGTTAAGTACGATTACAGTCACGAAATGTGCACGCTACGTTGATGCGTGCAGACAATATTAAGTATAGCCGTGTGATCACTGAGAAAGCATTTTAGTCCTCAATTATCAACACACAATTCAGCCGTACAACGCGTACCACTCGGCGACACTGTTTTTATACACATCAAATATAAATTATATTTAAAAGTTTAAAAGTCGAATATTTTGTCTGAAAATAGTGGTGGATGATACTTGATACTGGTTGTCTATTTTATTTAATTGATTTCTTTTCAACTAAAATAATTACAAATATAATGATACGTCTAGTTCAAATCCAAATGCAATGGAGATTGAGGTTCCGAGCGATTGTCCCTCCCTATCCCACACTTCTACACGTTTTCTTTCGTGGATACAGGTAAATATATACATTTTCCCTCTTCCATATCGTCCTAACTCATATATAGTAATGTCCAGGCCCCGGTGGCTAAGTCAATTATCGCTAGCGGTAGTATAACTGAAATCACCGTTGGGCGTGGGTTCGAGTCCCACATAAGGCATGGGTTTTTGTAAAAGTCCTTTCATCTATCATCTCTTCATCGTTTCATTATCATCCGCTCATTCGTATCCCCGTATAACCTAACTGTTGGTGGGGTCACTAAGCAACATAAAAAAAAATGGCAATGTTTTCCTCGACTATAGCAATGAAAACATTCGAACAAAGAACAAGACAGAATAACACACTTAATCATGACTCTACCATCGCACTTATATATAATTGCTCTCAAGTTTGAGTTCAGCTAGTTTTTTGAAAAGGTGTTTGAGTAATTTAGCTCAAATGCAACTATCAGAATATAAACACGGATGAATTCAAATAGGAATAAAGGATTATTATTATTATTATTATTGCCATTTTGTTCACTTGCATATATATTTCATTTCATTTATTTCAAAATTCTGACTGTACTTGTAAGAAATTTCTTTTCCAACCAATCCCCTAGTATTATAGTATTATTTTCTAATTATGAGTACCAACAAATTGTGATAATCAGATGACCGATAAGCCCCGCATTCTTCCCAGCAAAAAAGTTTGCTATATTGTTTCGTTTTTTTTTTCACTTTAAACGAAAAGTGTAATTGCAATTGCTTCTTCATATTATTGACTCATTAAATTATCAAAATTCGTGTTTCATAAAAATACCTGACATCACTATACTTGTAATTATTTTGTACCACTACATATATTTTTTTCCATGCTATAACTCTAACACAAACCAAGATAAGCCTATCACAGGTTTTTATTATTTTTTTTTTATTTTTTTATGTTGCTTAACGACCCCACCAACAGCTAGGTTATACGGGGGTACGAATGAGCGGGTGATTATGAAACTATGAAGTGATGATAGGTGAAAGGACGCTTACAAAAACCCATGCCTTATGCTTATTATTAGTATTATTGAAAAATACACAAATATATATATATATATATATATATATATATATATATATATATATATACCATCAATATTATCATCAATTATTGGTATTATTGTTATTATTATTAATAATAGTAATGATTATGTTATTATTAGTATATTTCATTTTTACTATCAATATTATTTCTATCATGTTCCTTGACACGAGGCGTAAAAAATGAATACTATAAATATAGATACATATAATTATGGATGAATTATATATATATATATATTTTTATTGGAAGTTTAGCACGTTGAATGAAATAAACAAATTCTCAGCCCCACGCAGCCACAAGCGTGGCTTGTCTGTAGGGCTATGATACATATATATATATATATATATATATATATATATATATATATATATATATATATATATATATATATATATATATATATATATAATATGTGTGTGTGTATGTATAGAATTGTTTTGGTCCTCCTTGATATATGAATATAGATTAAACCTTATACTTTCATGAAAGGGCTCGTGCAATTAAAAGGAGGTACATTTTTCCAAATGCAGACATTCTGTATTGAAAAATAAGTAGAATAAAACCATGTATTACACCATTATTTCGGTTTGTCAATAGTTCGTTTAAGACTCTGTTAAGTTAATCAACTCATTACTCGATAAAATAACTTTTAACGACCTATCAAAAAAATCAGAGCTCAAAGCAGTATCCATACTTAAAATCATTTTTATGAGTACTTGCTGTCAAACATTCCTATACTAAAACAAGATTAATTCCAACAAATATACATCCAATTAAATAGCAGTTAATATTCCAAGTCCTGTTTTCTAATGAATTGAGTGTCCATAATGTACAAGACTTGAGAGGAATAGTGCCAAAGGTTGTCTGATCCATACGAGTGCCTGGTGGTTATCTTATAGGTTGACATATTGTAGTGTTAGGTCAGTGACAGTGCATACTAAACAGCTGCATTTAAGGTCATCATTGGTTCATCGACAAGAGGAGATTCGAGAGGCACGCCTAGCTGGATCGCTGGCTGCATTTCTGCTAATATGTGCATACTTGAGAATAACTTCACTCTCGGACCATTAAGCTGATATTGTATTATAACTTATAAGTTACCCACACATATCGCGTTACTCCACAAAGAAAACACTATTCGAAGAGAAGATAGCCATGTGCCATTATTGCATTGAAGAATGCATTTTGAGTGCTGGATTAGTTGCAAGATTACTACGTCATGAATGCAAATTCCGAGTGATTATAATTGTGTTGTTTACCTTTAAGATACTATAAACGATTAAAAACATTATTCTTTTTTATTCCAGTCGATTCTGCAAAGAACAGTAGTTAAGCTCCCACAATTGTTATGTTTCAACCGTTACTCGAGACTTTTAAATTTTCAAAATGAAAAATCAGAAAGTGAAATCAGCTGTTCATTAAAAAACTTGTAAAATGTATTTATACTTTGCACAAAATTCGTAAATGTAAATATTTTAATACAAGTATCTATGATTTAGTGTCAAGTTTTCAATGTTGTTATAAAAAAAGTCCAATCTAATTATAGAGAGAATAAACATACACATTAAAAGTCGAATTAGGCTTGGAAATTTGTAATGAAGTGTAATAATAAAAATAATAAAATAATAATAATAATGTTGTTTAACAAATCATAATAATCTAGGCCTACATTCAGGATAATAGTTGCCCACTTTTGGGTATGATTGTGTCGACACTTGGTACGTGAACAGTTCTTACCTTGCGAGGGGTGTACTGGGGTGGTGGTGGATAAGCGCTCAAGCACAAGTTGCCGTCGTTATAACTGAAGAGAGGCGTTCGCCGTAGTTTGGACGCCATTTCACACGCAAAACTCCAACTTTGAACACAAATTAATTAAAACAATGAATTACTGATAATGATAACTTATCAATATCTCAACTTGACAAACACACAAACACTTTAAAAAATGTTACACTCTTCATATATTATCTCTCATCAGAGAATACGAATACGATTTGTAAAGTGAAATTATAAATGACGTGTGGTTTTAGACAATAATTTATTTGTTTATCGTGAATTTGAACGACGTTTCGACTTGCATTGAAGTCAATGTTCGACTGAACTTGCTACTCTCTGTGAGTCCTATCCCAAGACATCATCTCCTCTCGCGCGCTTTCTTTGCTTGCTAAATACAGCGACCAATCAGAGCCGTCCTCTCCGTCCGTCGCGGCCAATCACCAGCCAGATCTCACTTCTTACCAAACCATCACGTCTGGAATCTACCTTCCCATCAACAATGTTACGTTATCTTATCTGATCGCTATTTTTGTATGTAAAAAGATTTATGGTTTTAATATGAATTAAAACCTCATAGCCAACGGAAATGTGTCATTTTACAATTAGTATTATTTCAGGGCAGTTTACAATAATTCGATAATTTTATGATTACGAAATTCACAAATATTAGCTCAGTTTTATATTGCCACTCGGTTAATCAAAAGTCTGAATGTTATATTCTATTTCTATGAGTACGAACAAAATAATACGTTTATTAATTTTTCAAATATTTTCTCACAAGTGTTGCAAAAGGGAAACTATTTGTGAGGTTATTTCAGGATTAGCTAACAATAGCTTACAGAGACGTTGCTAATTAATTCATTATTTAGGCTAATTACTTTTCTGGCATGAGCGTGATTAAATTGTGCAAGACTTTATGACCATTGCAAGGACTGACGCTGTTATATGGATGTTCCTATCTTTCGACAACAATGCGTATACCATAGAACTCTTATCCATATTCGCAGTGAGGAAATCCATTATTGAAATGATACCTAGCTGCGTATAAAGCAACAAATCGATTGAAACAATGAACAATTGAGGACACACTTCATTTTCTAGACAATGACTGTTATGTGCGTAACTCGAACAGCCAGACAGGTAACGAGCAAGGAGTAAAGAACGAAACAAGAACATTTCTTTTTAATCTGACCTTTTCTACAACAAAGAAATGAGAATACGGTGGGAAGTCCACGCATGCTGCGAGCCATCGCATTACACGTTCTAATATGTAGGTAACTTAGGCCTATATTGAACTCAAAATCGGTACAGATCCTATTATAACTTGTACTTCTATTGTTAGGAAAGAGTACTTACGGAATCACCGTATGCCTTTCTTTCTTTCTCGCAAGTACTTTATGAAGACACAACTTGACAGCAACAGATCTGTACTAACTTAGGAGGTATATGCCTACGTACCTATTGAGTACTAACAGGGATCCTGTTTAGGAGGCTTTAATATTAAATCCTCTTAGGATCCAGCACACTAAGGGAACCAAGTTTCCGCCAGAGTATTTCACAAAATGTAAATGATCATAAAATGTTAGCAGTGCAAGATACGGAATCAACACATCATAAGATATAGACAATAATAATTTATTGTACTCAATATGAATGAGATGAATTTTGTAAAACACGTGTGGAAAGATTATTTGTATGACGCCGTAAAACCAGATATTTACTATTTTTACCTCTGTACGACTCAAAATATACAAATAACACATTTTACCTAATGTGAATGTTTATTCTGGATCGATTTAGAAAATACTTCTCTGAACGTCATGAAGTAGTTTTGTCTACAATTTGTTCAAAGGAAAGTCAATACGATAGTTTATATGTGATGTACGCTTCTTATACGCTGAGGGATGGACGTGTGCGTCGTGGTGATTAAATAGAGAAATACATAAATTCATTCATGTCAAAATCTATAGCGTCGGATGAATTATGAATGAGATGAAGAGAAGATGATATGGAGGTTTCTTAGGTAATGGGAAGGAGATTAGAAGAGAAGCGGTCGTTGTCTATTATGTACTATAGGAAAACGCCTTATATGCGTTGTGAGATGAGCTTAGAAGTATGGAAATGTAGAATTAAGAACATTTGGTCAGCTCAATGTAGGCGTACATATACATGCCATATAGATCATTTCAAAGGTTTAAAAACCACGGCTGGCTGTTGGTATATGGACCTTGGTTTCCCAACAATGTTACCAGTGCGTTCTTGATATCCATCACAGATTTTAATCGTTTTGATTTATTGGTGACACTTGTCGCTCACATTTAATAGTTCCTTAATTGCTTTCTTAATTGCTTTTATTGATGTGTAAAAAAGTACATTAAAAATGCGCTTTCTTCGTTATTTCACATCCGATTGTTCCATAAATCGCTTAAAATATGTATGATAATTCTTTCCACATTCAGTATAAATTTGAGAGCTTTTGGAAAATTTTGGTTTACCAAGTATTTCTCCCCTGGCCTATTCTTATGGGGAATTTCCATACTTTCCAAATTTTTTCCGGAAAAACTGTTTGACCGATTTTTCTTAAAAACAATCCCAACCTATTCTGGTATGACACCAATTTGAAAAAACAGTTTCGAGTTGATTGGTTCTTTTCCTGACCTGTATGCCGCGTACAAAATTACATACAAAAAAAAAACATGAAAAGAGAAAAATAATGAAAATAAAAATAAAAACCAAGCCCAAATTTTTTTGGTACAGTATATGGAATGAAAATCTTCGCTACGCTCATCTAAAAATCTTCGCTACGCTCATCCAATAAGAACCATCGCGACATTTGCCTATATAGGCTCCAGAGGAAATTACTCTTGTAAATATGGACGGTGGCGGGGATCGAACCGACAACCGATCTACCCTCATCTCTCGCTGACACAAAGCAAGCAAGCACGAATTACCAATAGAAGCTACTTGTGACGGTAATAATACATATCGAGTTGATGGGTTTCACCATTGGTTTCATTGGTATTGGGGGATTAGTTATGTTGGCTGCTATAACAAAAAGAGCTCAAATCCCTTTTTCTTCATGACTTCCTGCTGCTATAGCAGCTCCTACCCCTGTCTCTGCATTAGTCCATTCTTCGACTTTAGTAACTGCTGGAGTTTACCTATTAATTCGATTTAATGTTCTTTTAGCGGGATCTAATTTAGGGAGATTTTTATTATTATTTGGTTTCACGATATCGAATAGAGCAAGGACTCATCAAATTATATCAAGTTTCAATACGCAGATATATTCATTCTCATTCGTAAACGTTTTATTGAGGTGTTTTGATATGTCAATTGGAACTATTTTTGAAGCAGACGACAATGAAACGCATGAAGTTGTAGATTATGTACTGGTCAAGGTTAGAAAATTCACTAACTTTGAGTACTGGTAAAAATTTAATTTAATTCGAGTATTCAATTCAATTTTTGTTTATATTATATGATAAAAGATTTGTTATTTTATAAAAATATTTCAATACTCCACGCAAAACTTCACTTATATTATTATTATTTATTGTTATTATCATTCTTACATGTTCATTCTTACATGTTCTTACATGTTCATGCTTCTCATGTTCTGTGCTGGCTGAATTTATTATTTGTCCATGTCGATCAGTGAGCCCGCACACAAGGGTTTACCCTTATGCGGGCTTCACACATCTAAATGTTTATCTTTTATCTTGTTGTTTTGTATTTTTGTATTTTTTTGTGTGAATAAAATATATAACAAATGAAATGAATGAAAATGTGTCTTGATATCCGTGAGTACAATGCTAGTACTGAGCTGTGACACATATTGCTCAGCAGGAAATGTTAGCACGGACATAACTGTTTCTGAGAATTCAAAAACACTTGGAACCTAGTTCTCTTGTACCTTATCAGTCACTATATCAGACTACCACTTCTGCCTGCCTTTAGTCAACAACTGTAATTTAGGCTAATTGTACCAAACTAACACACCAGTGACTCTCTGACTGTCATCATCATACACGTAGGCTACACCGCCAATAATTCACGACAACACGAATTAGGTTTTCTATTCATTGCGATAGTCGAAGGTTGAATGAATGTATGTTGATAGTGATGTAGTTTATTGTTGCACTTTGATGATTGGATGATATTGTCATGTTTAGAAAGTATGTGTTAAAAATAATACATAGAAATACAATAGCAAATAATATACGTTCTCACAAAGTATCACACATGTAGGCCTATATGGACTCATATTCCTTGGTGTTTGCTGATGGCTCCACCAGTATCTAGATTATTTGAGTTTCATATATAGGGCATAATGAACAAATTTGAGTTCTTCACTCCATAGGCGAAGTTTGACAGACTTCTGTGTTCCATGTATAATGACTTCTGTGCCTTATAGCGCTACGCTGTTTCCCTATTACTAAGTACAAACAACCATACAAACCATGCAAATTATCGTAGCGGAGGAAAAAATATATAATTAAAATAAATATATGCGTCGCTTGGAGAATAACAGTAAATTGTCCGATGATTTGAATACGTTTTTGTAACTCGTGCCCGTCCAAATCATGGAACAGTTTTCATAGATGGGCTTAGGCCTAACTCTATGAATTTTTTTTTTTCATGTCTTAATCTGAAACGTTTATTATGTTTACGAGTAGAATCCTCCAACACAGTTTTCAACTTTTCATCCATCTTTCATGTAATCTTTTCAGTCAAAAGTACTATCATGACCTCACAGTGGTTTGTTATAAATACAATTTAATCAATAGGTTCAACGGTCCTAATCGCTGGTACCTACATTTAAATCTTATCAAATATTCAAAAGAATAAAATGTTCCCATATGTCACTCATAAAGATTACTGTATTCTTATCTGAATGTACTAGTCCATTAGCATAGAAAGATAGCACACAAAAGGCATGTTATACTTGCTGATATTACGTAGCATTAAACTTCACGTGGTTTGTGAAACGAGGAAAAATACATGAATTTCATTCATTATTATGATTATTCTCATCATTCGCAATCATTTCACAAAGCAACGAAATAGAAAGTGAAACTTTTGATTTGTTGAAATAAGAACAGTAATTAGAATTCGAGTAATATTCCCACTTAGATGATGCAGCAGAAGGCCTATGTCTTGGCTGCTGTTCATATCATTCAAGCAGATAAAAATACAAACTCACCTGAAATAATCAACAACTGATTAAAATATCTAAGTAATTCATAATTGTATATCAAATGAACTGTGCCTCCAATTATGAACAGTTTATAAGTTTTTCAGATTAGGGATGATGATAAATAGGCCTAATTGATAATTTTTTTCTTTTCGAAACATGATCTCGTTAGTTATCACTTCAATCTATACTAGAATAGTATACACACTGGTAAGTATCTTGTCGACAAAATATATGTATATATATATATATATATATATATATATATATATATATATATATATATATATATATATATATATATATATATATATATATGTATATATATATACATATATATATGTATATATATATATATATATATATATATATATATATATATATATATATATATATATATATATATATATATATATATATATTTATATATATATATATATACAATGGCGTCGGAACCGGGGAGGGGGAGGGGGCAAGGGGTGCATTGCCCCCCACCCAACTTTTAGCAAAGGGGGGGCAAGAAAAAGGGTCTTGCAAGACACAATTTGAAAAGACGGGAAATAGAAAAGACGAAAAAAGAATGAAGAGCTAAGGAAAGAGAGAAAAAAGGAAAGAGAGAGAAGGAAAGATGTATATAGATAGATAAAATTGTACATAGATTCATATTTCACATTGCATAGAAAATTAGTTTGGCACATTCAGTTCTAGAAAAAAAATGATTATGGCATCTAAATCTCATCTGAAACACGTTGAACCCTATTAAAAAAGGTGTAATCTAAGGAAATTTGATGTACCGTTTCGAAATGACAGCTCTGGTACGTAGTTCATGAGTTAGCAGAAATTAACAAGCAACACTATATGGTTCTTCCAGATGTAAATTATTTATTACAATTTTTGTAAATTCCCAAAATTCCAACAGTCGTAACGATGACAATAAAGTGAAATGGAAAAAGAGAACTTCCAGAAGGGTCGTTTCTAGGGGTGGGCAAAGAGCGTGGCTGCCAGGGGCGTCAAATTTAAGGGGCGCTATCGGCGCACATTTGTGACATCCTATTAACAATAATATTGCATAAATCATATTCTATTCTACTTATGAATTATTGGGTGGAGTGAATGTTATTATTCGAACAGCATTGTAATCTAATGATAGATTTATTTAGCGTTTTATTTTCTTGAATCAGCCATTCAACAAAACTAGCTTCCTTAACACTGAAGAATTCATGAATTCCAGACATTTCGTGTAATTCCCAAACCCGTAGAATCGTATTTGAAAAGATAAATTTTCGAAAATGTCCCTGCGAGGCTTGATTCCTCCCTCACTTGCATTCACTTTCACTATGTGCATACAGTTTTGGGGGCTCACAATTAACTTGAGTCCTTGCCCGTGGCGCTAAAATGAGCCAGAACGACCCTGCAGATTCAATAACTATGATTGGCAAATATCAGTTGGGTAACTCTAGTTCTTCAAAGCAATCAATGTTGTCATCTAAATCTCATCTGAAACACGTTAAATCGTGTCACAAAAGGGGTAATTTAAAAAAATTCCCTGCGGGGCCAGAAAGGGTCCTTTCCCCTTCCCCCCTGCGGCTCGTAGGCTTCGCGTTAACTGGCCTTTGTACAACTGTTCTTATATCATTTTCTTCACCAAACTGAGATCCCCCCCCCAGTCTTGGTATTTTTAGTATTTTTTTCTTCTCTCATGAAAAATACTTGAATGTTATTGAATATGTGGTACCCCATACTTCCTTCCTCCGCGGGTCGCAAATGTTGAGCTTGCCCCCCCCCCCCCCAAATTTCAAAACGTTCCGACGCCCTTGTATATATGTATATATTTTATGTATATATATATATATATATATATATATATATATATATATATATATACAGACAAGCCTAGCTTGTGGCTTCGTGGGGCTGAAAATGTGTTCATTTTATGTAACATGTTAAAACTTCCAATCAAAAGACATACACACACACACACATATATATATATATATATATATATTATATGTGTGTGTGTGTCTTTAACGATAAGAGGAACAGGTTTCATGGATTTGACTTTTATAATGAAGATAAAATATATTATGACTGTATTTGACAATTACCGGCTATAAGGTGATACTGAATGAAATGACAAAAGACGAAAGCTTGTTTTTATGCACTTCGCTTCCACTATCATCCTATGATAATAATATGCATATAGATGGCTAAGTGTAACATTAGCCTTAAGCAGAAAAATATACTCTTCCTTGGACATACGAAGGACTTATAAAATAGTCTTAAAATTGGGTAATTTAAACGGTTATAAATCATATAGAATCTAATGTTCGAGATTTTCAACTCCGGATGCGTGGGTATATTATCATAATATCGAACCGCAGTGTTCTGCCTAAGGGCATACGCAACACACCAAGTATAATAGATTAATACTCCAGTGGCGTAAAGAATAATTCAACATTTACCACCATTTCCCCATTTGTCAGGAGCAACGTCTACCCCATATCATAAAACTCGATTTTAATTCGAACATTTTTCATTTCATAATCTTTTGGATCCGTGCAAATCACCGTTTCAGATCACACTTTAACGTAAGTAGTCCATACCTTCCAAATACATACAAAATACTGAATAAAAACAATGAATTTATCGAATGATTTTTTTTTTTTTTAATTGACAAAATGTAAGTATAGGAAATATATCTAAAAAATATTGCGAGTGTGAATTGATAGCTATTGTTTCCCGTATTGTTTCGTTCCACCACTGTGGTACCGGTTATTTCTCCTCTAACGGCATCTCGGCGTTTCAACAAGAGCCCGATCAGTACGCCGACCGTATCTAGGTTGTTTTATCAACAAGGTCATGACGCGTATGCCTCAGGTGTGCTATCCATCGTGGGTCAATGCTTTCGGTAACCAAATTGAAACAAATAGCAATTAACAATCTGGGAATCGTGGGCAGGTGAATCCACCATGTAGGCCTATCTTATAAACTAAGAAAACTAGCGTTTTTTATACTCAAATAACACTACAAATACTTCGAAAATATATTGATTTGATATGTAATTTAAGACTATAGTATTCATATTCAAAATTTGACTGAAAAAAGTATGCATTCATCTCGTTAAGGATCTTAGCTTTGTCCCGTTACCCTCTACGTTTATCGACCCAATTCTTCAACATCGATTTTGAAACGCATTTTGTTCTGGAATATTTGAATTGAGTAAGACTTATCTAGGAGTAAACATTTGATTGTTTTTCAGCTTAAGACCATTTATAAAAAGTGTAACAAAACTTTTCAACTATCCTCCAATAATAAGTGGAAAACGTACACATCCTTTTTACACTACGGACAGTTTCTCTCAATAGATTACAATAAAAATTACAAAATTAATAAACATATTATTAATAACAATTGAAAGAAGCAGTACAATTTCTGAGAGGTCATTGGTTTATTAATGGGGTTATTCACTTAGTTGATATGAATTGCATGTTTTTTTATTTTCAACAATTTGACATAATTACATTTTATAGTCCCTTCGGGGTGATATATTTAATTTCAGTTGTTTCTGTTTTTCTTTGCACAATTAAGTCTGGAGTTTGAAACTGTCTGAAGGATACCAGTTTAACTAGATGTAAAACCACTGTCCATACATTATGTCGCGCGGCGGCATGCCAGTATCTTTGTTCAGATGATCCAACACCAGTCGATATTACCTAAGCCAGTAAACATATGAATGACAATTCTTTTCAGTATGTATGAGTTCACCGTGTTTTTTTTATTCATTCATTTATATTAGATTCAACGACGTACTTTATACGGATGCCCAAGATCTATTGGTGTCGGACAACGATGAATCATTCATTCATTTCCGTGTCCGGATCAAATAGTCCCATTCCAGAAAAAAAGCGGCATTCACTGCCTTGTCGTAATTGTTTCCATCAGGTCCTCTATACTGCATGTCTCCCCCATTGCTGGACAAACCAGGAGGTGAGGGTGGTCCTACACAGCGCCACATTGGCAATTTATATCCTCTCCCACAGGCAAGATGCCCCATGATGAACGAGATGATAGGATGATGAGATGAAAGGTTATTTTATTATGTGTTTTCGGATAGTGGGAAGTAGTCGGTCGTGGCCTGTTGAGAACAGGGCAGAGGGAAGTCATGTAGAACCTCTGTCAGGATTGTCGACTATAGCGGGAATCGAGCCCAGGTCTTCTAAATGACGGTTCAGTGTGCTAGCCACTCGACCACACGTCTCAGTATTATAATTGTAATTTGCTACAAGATTCGAGATCTCTGTTTGACCATATCGCCGCGTTGAACTCGTGGGTTGGGACTCTACTGTATAATTATTGCACTTGGTAGACGAGAAAACGTGGCCCATTATAGGATAGAACAAAAATGAACAGTTACTTTCTATTAGAATTGATTGGCCAAACTGATAAATGTATTTTTATGAAATAAAATGTTCAACATGATGGGAAAACCATTATTATATCCATCAGTAATTTAAAGAAGAATGATATTGATTGATGTTATTGAGGCGAGGTTGGTTACCGCATAGCTATTTACAAAAAACATTTCGTAACTACATTATGAGATTTTTTTATTATTGAGAAAACAAGAAATAGAAGAATAAGTCTGAATAACTAATGACCGAAATTACTATTCGAGATTCATCAACGCATTCTTGCAACACTGTGATTGTGATGGAGTGTGAAATAGATTTACTACCGGTAGCTCAAAAGATAGATAAAATGAACTGATTTGTTGTATTCTTGTGTTGTATGTATTCAATAAAGATGTGTATGATCCATGTGCTAAGATTTGAACGTTGGTCAATGTGCAGAACGTGAATACTGTTTGGGCAAAGAGCTCAATAACTATGTCCGAAAATGAATAATATCAAAATAAAGTAACTATTTGGTAATTGGTGTGCGAGCACAAACTTATGAAATATAGAACAGAAAATTTTTCTATATTAGACTGAATCTAAGGTTGATTTTCAACGTATTATAAGAACGAGTCAACCGTTCATTTTATGCAGATCGTTTGGTTTCTGTAATCTGATATCCGAAAACTTCAACCTTCTCCATCACCTAATATGTTTGAGAAACCATTTAAATACTAGATAATTCTTTCATTTATATTTGTTATCGAAAATAATGCTCCAGCTGTTTGCAAATCAATGCTTCCGTCCTGGGCACTTGGGTTGTGATTTAGCTACTCGGTTCGATCCACACAGAGGTTTTTCGTGGTTTTTCGTTTTTTCCTCCAATAGCCTAGCCTCGAAGGGACCGCTTCCTACTATCCTCCCCATTACCTGAGAAACCTTCACCTCATCATCCCATCACAGCATTAATCATTCATCCAACGCCAATATATCTTAGTTGTCATTACAGTTCGTCGTTCAACCCAATATAAATACTAAAGAATGTTCTGATTTTGTGTTTGTAGATCGGCACTGCAGCAGCTACCAGTTCCAGTGCCGGGGATCGAACGAGTGTATTGCTATCTATAACGCATGCGACGGCATCCCCCAGTGCGCTGACGGCAGCGACGAGGCCCCCGAACTCGACTGTCCAGCACAAGGTATACGAACGAACACATTCTCATTCCAAAGTGTCTATCCGTCGAACCGGAACTGAGTATTAGTTTGGTTTTAGTTTAGATTTAATTAGTTTAGGATGTTTGTCTGGCTAGGTTAGTTAGTTTAGGTTAGTTTGGATAGGTCAGGTTTCGAAGTGGCTATTTGTCGGACCGGAAGTAGGTTCAAGATTGGTTTGAGTTTATATTAAATTAGTTTGGGATGCTTATTTCAGTTGGGTTTTATGTCAGTTCAGTTAGTTAGATTGGGTTATTTAGATTGGTCTATGCTGCACTAAAGAACAACAACAACTATCTTATATGGTGACAAAGACCGACGTTCCGATGAATAGCGGCAGCCTTCTTATTTCTGCATAGAAAAATATATCTGTTTTCCGTACTGATGCATGTCCGGTCAAAGAAGACAATTGGTCCTGAACTCCTGATGACCAAGGATGAAAATCAGGTTCGGAAATGTATTCATTCACGTTGCATTGCATTATAGTCTTCTTACTTTGACCTCAGGTACGACATCCCCACCTGCTGCCCCGCCTCGACTGACCGTCTCCCCCCTGACCTTGAACCACCCCCCAGCCGTGGAGCCAGCGGTACCGATTCGCAACGCCTACACCAGCAACCTGCCACAGGAGCCAGCTCAACCCAACCTGCTCAATATGCAACTGGGAGGGCAACAGAGTTCACTGATGGACACGCAACCAATCGGATCAGGTTATAACCAGGGGGTTCAAGGTCAACCGTTCAGCCAGATACCGCAACAGGCGTGGCAACAACCGCCCCTTCCGCCGCCGCAACTACAACAATATACTGGTGAGCATTTCGCTGCAATATACACTGATAACCACTAGCAAAGCATTGGCGATGATTTGGCTTGCAGATTTGGGTGAACATTGATTCTTCATCTTTTGTCTTCCTCGATTATATTGGAATTGGATAATTATTCCATATAGATCATTTTAGTATTCTCACAACAACATATATTTTGGAAAATATAATATCATTCAAATTTATTCCAAAGAGTTGAAATTTCCAGACTTTCGGAAACATTGAATATTTTACATTATATGTGGACAACTTGAAAATTGAAAGTGGAATTTACAGTCCTGCCCAAAGTAGGTACATACACATGTGCTACCTAACCATACCCTACCGCATAATACACATTATACATATTTTCATTTTGTATGTTTTTGGTGGAAGGGCCGTGTTTTTGAAAATACTCCTTCAGAAGTACGCTCCCATACCGTCTTTTCATCTCGATGACATAGGGGGAAGTAGGGTTAGCCCCATATGCAAGATCAGTCGCTAGCACGCTGATTTGTCATTCAGGAGAGCGGGGGTCGATTCCCGTAATGCTAGACTATCCTGACTGAAATTTGTCGTGATTGCCCACAGTTTTTAAAGTTACTTTACTGGGATCGTTAATGAACGTCTCCTTCCCATTATCCTAACAGTCTAAAGCGCGTCAGCCCTATACTAGCAGTGTTGTTTAAGCTCGACTTAGAGTGTATCTTTTGAAATGTTCAGTTCATCATAATTTATATGATCTTTTAAAAATATCAAGTTTTGAGGGGAGAGAATAGGGGGGATAAATGACCTTTCAGCTACCCCTCCCACTAATAAACCTGACCTACCCACTACTCTACTCTTGACCCCCTCACAATTCACTTCCTTTCGTTAGAATACATGCTATAATTTATGTTAAATATGATTGTAAGATGGTCAAAGGACAAAAGGGGTCTTGAAATCCCTAGATGGGTATTACATTTTTATTCACAATTTGGCCTACCCCCCCCCCCCCCCCCCCCCCCCCCTCCCCTACCTACTCGAATTTAAGTGCATATGCGTCTGCTGGAATATACCAAATCCAGAGAACTTTGGCTATCTTGAAATTTGGTATCATAAATTTGATATATATTCATGTCAAGTAATTCCATTATCCATGGTTATTTCTATAATTCGTCTCTTTTATTCAGTCATTAGTCCAGTATTATTATAATTGGACATACTTGTAGAGAATTTAGAAACTACCGTATTATTTAATGCTAATCGATGTAAATAAATATTAATACATATAAGCTACAAAGAGAAATAACAATGACAAGCCGAACTTTTATTCTCTCTGCAGGTCAGCATGTCGACTTGACTATGGTCAACAACCAACAGAAGATGTTTCCTCAAGCGACAAACCAGATTCTGCCGGGGAAAATTTACGGAAGAGAAGGTGAAGGTCCCGGAAATAATTTCAATAATCAATGGAATAATTATCAACATGGCCAAGCAAATCAATATCCTGGCTCACTATTAGCGGGTCACCCTTACGAAGGTAAACATTTTGATGACTATACTAATAAGTTACTAGTTAGGAAAAAGGAAGCAGAGTAGAAAAACATAATTTCTTCAGTTCGAATTCCCAGTCCAGTTCCCTGAATTTAGAGATGAATCTGAAATCAAATATATATTTCATATACATACATAATTATAAATGAGAATAAAAAAAATTTATAGAAATAAATATACAATATGTTATCACGCGGGTGTTATAAATAAATAAATAAATAAATAAATATATATATAAATATATATATATATATATATATATATATATATATATATATATATATATATATATATATATAAATATATATATATATATATATGTATATATATATATACATATATATATATACATATATATGTGTGTCTATATTTATAATTTATAATCCCAAGCAACCAAAATAAATCTGGAAAAAATGTAACTAGATTAGAATAAGATAAAGAATGTCCTGTAGTCGGCCAACAAATAATTGATCCAAACGCATTCGTGAGCCAGCGTGCAACAGTCGTGTTCCTACAGACGTGACCTGATTAGTTCGTTTTCAAAACATTGCAACAGAAAGAGACGAACACTACACACTATAGCTATCTAATAATGATGTGTAGGCCCTATACTTAAATAACTGAATGTAGAGAGAATGTAAATACAAATACAGATTATCGAATTATCACTCATCTCAATTCGTTGCAAACGGTGTTCCAATTGCAACTGTTCAAGCGGCATGGCTTACGAATGTGGTTTTACGTTTCTAGTGTCTTAGTTTATCCCATGCACCTACTTATTTCTTGCATACAAGTGGAAAGATTTCAAGGACTCGCTGGTCTTGACTTGATCTTGATTTTTTCAGTCGTCCCACTCAGTCAATTAAATGCACTGCACTGTTTTAGAAACTTAGGGTCATCACAATCCTGGGACTGGATTTTAATGAATAATGACGCTAGTCTTTTCCCCAAATTTAGAGAAAACTAGAATCATCTCAATTTCTGAAATCATAATCAATTTATTTGTCCTCCAGGTCCCGCTTTCTTTTCTGACTCGTGACGTAAGCGTGATCTATTTCTGTTCATGTTCCGATACAGATCGGGTAATGCGTACGACAAGAACCTCTGGAGAAAAAATGAATTGATCATTATTTCTGAAATTAAGATGATGATTTCCAGCTTTCACTGTAATTAGGGGGTAAATAGCACCACTGTTCATTCAAATCTAATCTCAGGGTCATGATGTCCTTTAAATCAAGTAGGACATGGGTCGACATCCTAAAAGGGATGGAGTTTTTTACTTTTTCTAACATCATTCATCTCCTAGCTGTTGGTGGGGTCGTTAAGCAGACAGTAATCTTAATCTTACCTTCTCCGATGGTGCGAAACCAACTGTTCTATATTGTCTTTGGGTAAGCTGTAAGCGGAAAACATATCCACTGGGTCCTCGAGCAAAGAAGTCTGATTGAAATTTGATTCAATAGGTTTTTGTATAGGCTACATGATTCAAATTCTTATCACTGAGCATTGAATGAAAAATTAATCATGATTTATTACATTATGATAGAATAGCAAAATACACTTACTGACCGTCATTCATAATCACATTTATGATTACTATATTTATAATACATTCGATTCATTATTTAAACACGAATAGTGTTTTAATTTTTCTTCGGGTCACATTAAGTCCGTCTGAGTTGCTGTCGAGTTCTCATACTTTGCTCGTCCAAAAATGATTTACAGTGGAATTTTCTTTTGGGATTTTTTCCGGCTTTATTTTTTCTACCAAATAGCATTTTTGCCAGGTAGTATTTTCCTTGGATATTTTCTCCGCCAAATGCTACGGTTATATTTACGGAGACATTTTAACCGCAATATGTTTTCAGTGTTTCTGTCTCTGTTTCTAGATGGCAACAGTCATATCTTCAACCACAAGGGGAACGGTCTTGTCGCAGACTCTGACAGGTATAACGCTAAGAGCAATCACCCACCCCCACGCTCCAACCTGAACTCGGGGGCGGGTCAAACGGGCCCTCGGTGAGACTGATTGAGCTTGCAGTAGAACGTACCCACTCGTAGAACAATAGAACTAAATGCACATTCAACAAAGGGGATGGAAATGAAGTATAAACATTTAAATAATAAATAATTTTAAAAAACATAAAATACACGTAATATAAAATATGAGAGACAATCGGAAATTATTACTTCTAGGCATTGTTTGAATCATTTTATCTAGCTCATTAATGAAAACAAAGCTATACTCAATATAGGCCTATTTTGGTGAATATTAAAAGTATTTGCATTTTTGGTCTCACCTATAATAGTGAGTTTTCAAAGACAAATATAATATAGTATCGGAGGTTTACAATTATTTATCATTCGCGACCATTAAATGAGTTGATACCTTTTGATCCTAGTGCTATTAAAAAAAACATACCCATTTCTTGGTCTGAGCACTAAAAAAACTGATCAGCCGTAAAAAAAGATTGTACAGATATCACAAACGAGATATTTACTAAATGAAAGATGAAGTGACGAGTTGATTGAACTTTGAGATAATTGATTATCACCGAAAAGTCAGGAGAGATTATCATCATCTTGACGGATTATGCCGAGTCCACAAGCATACGCTCGGTGTTTTGCGAGTATCCGGTCCAGAGACCAACTGGCCCTTCGACTTCCTCATCAGTAGTACAATTTTACAATGTATACATTCTTGTTATTTTATTGATTTTATAGTCCAGTGTATGATTAATCTGTTTAGTAAACAACTCTCGTTAGTGTGTTGGAGTGATGAGAAGGAGACGGTCTTGGCTTAGTATCAAGCAACTATCCCAGTAGTCAGTATAATGACCGAGAGAAACCAAAAAGGCTTCTGCCAGGGTGATTGATCAAGGCGGGAATAGAACCCCGGTTTTGCGACTGATCTACCGTGATGATGATCGCCAATTTAAATTGCGATACTTCTTAGGACGTAGGATAGGCAGCCCACACAACAGTTGTGATAGATGTATTGCATATAGTATCTGGTTTCTGAAAACGCTCGCACTGAGCGTGATTTGGCAAGATTTGTATGAGAACGACGATTTGTTGAAATGTATCATTTTTACGATTTTAGTAAAAAATAGAAAAAAACTATTTTGAAATGAAATCGAGAAGAATAAAATGGAACTTGTTGTTTCCACACGAAGATGTGTTCACTGAGAACAGAAATGCCAGCTTGTAGGCCTAACTGAAACAATGAAATTGGAAACATTAGATTTTAATTGAATTTATCGAGCTCATTTGTTCAACCGAATAGTTTTATCGGTTAGCCAATGGTTTTACCAACTTGAAACTAGATTATTACAATAGGAATAGTGAAAGCAAATCATAACAATCTAATAACAACTATTAAATTAAATGTCCAATTCAATAGAATTAGGTCTACTGCATTTTTGCAAGTCTAAATAATAATTATATAAACTGAATACATTAATACAATGAAAACGTGTACATTTAATCGCACTTTTTAATGTTAATACTTTTTAAATGTATGCACATTTCGAAATATACTCATATTACTTAGTTTGTTCGAAGATTCTGAAATATGACTAATAATTATTTCAATCTCTGCTTTTGGAGGAACAATTACATGTTTATGTATTGCTATTCAACTGCTTTCACATGTTTAGTTTTAGTTTATTTATTTTACAGCTTTGGAAGTTAGCACATTTAACAACTCTTAACTCTAGTTAAATACTATTCCGGTGGCTGTAGGAATCTACTCTGCTCTACTTTAACAAAGTTATAAATATATTAATATTCAGTAAGAATATAATGAACAATAATAATTTTATAGACAATAATGATTATTATAAACTAGAGGATTGATATATTTTGAGGCCTAATCTATTTTAAATGGTCTAATATTGATTTCATTTAGGCCTGGTCTGGGAAATTTTCTAGCAGCTTGCACGGGAGATTGTTCCACAAGCGGGTAGCTCTGCCGAGGAAGGAATGCAGTCCTGCGTTGGTATTATAGCGCAGAAGCTGTATTTTGCACTTATGGTCGTTTTCACCTATGTGATGCATACATGCATTATATGATACATGCATTCACTTCTTCTCAGCGTTAATCGAGGGATTGACAACTCATAAAATCTGTTGTACATTATGACCCAAAAATTGAGATAACCTGAAATAATTTTTGAAACAAATCTGAAATCTCAAAACTACTAAAATCCCCTCCTAAAATTACAAGAAATCTTGGAAATCACACAACATGAAATCTTGAGATCAGGTGTGCACAAAATTTCCGCGGTATTTTCCGAGGTATGATTCAGTTATAAAAAAGCATTGAATTAGAAACAGAATTTAGATTAGTTATTATTAGTTACGATATAAACATGAATTAGCTAGTAGATTTTTTTCACAAAGAATGTATAATTATTACTGCACATGTAGGCTCACCTTAGTGGTGATAGTAGATTAGTCCACATATTTTTCTAGTGTCACCGTTATTCTAGAAACCATGCAGCATCCAATTCATTCATCCCCTGCTCATCCATAACCCCATATAACCTGACTCTTTGTGGGGACACTAGATGGCATTTATTTCAGTGAGAATCGGCCCAGCCCAGATTGATCACATTTTTCTCTCAATGAGTTAAGAATAATCAGTTGTTGACAATGGTATTGATCAACAATGTGGAACCATAAAACATATCATCATAAACGAAAGATATACTACCAAGGCTTGTCACGCAATGTTGAAATGAAACTAACAAACTCGAAGTTATCACCACTCTCTTCTAACCCTCTCACCTACCTCTAGAAAGCGCTCGGCATGCTGTATGTGCTGCTACCGAACAGTGTCACCAGGGCTGTGCCTGTTCCTTCAGTGGCAAGCAAAGGCAATAGTTGCAGACGGAGGCGAGAGGAATGGAGGTGTGCACGGGGATTTATTCTTGTTTAGCCATAAGAGTGAACTGTCTTAGTAGGATATCTTTTGTGAATGATATCTTTTGTATATGATATTATTGTGTTGGGTTTAAGTTTGAAAAGATATCGAGTTAATGATGAATCTGGACGATTAGTGATGGTTAGCAACTTTACCCTGATTTTATTTGTTCATAAGTTTCTTATACTTTTCAGATTGATAAGGTTTTCTTTGAACATTATCTATAACATAAAACTTGAGAAATATCAAAGAGGATGCTTTTAAATTTACATTTTATATTTAATCTCCTCCACAGAAATAGCATCTCATTCAGCTCATTTCACATTATTGCCTATCTTGATATTCGTGGAATCAGATATATTCAGTAAAATAACTTGATCCGATAATGACAAAACTAATTTTGTCGGTTGTTTTCAGTCCGTCAGGCCAATATGTGGACACCACTCATAACGAGTACAATAACAACCATAATAATAATAATAACAACAACAACAATAACAAGTACCCTGGATCCAATGCTGGTGGAAATAGCATGTATTACAATAATGCAGCCTACCGACAACAAATACCACCAAATAATTGGCTTCCAAATCAGCAAATGCAGGGTAATGGTGAGTCAGTCCATCTGATCTTATTCGTCTACTTCAGGATGTATTGCGGGGTTGCGTAAGTCAGCTGGTTTCAAATAAACATCCATTACAAAATTGTTACATTTCATGAGTAGGCCTACTGTTCTTGAACCTACCAATTGCTGCTATGTCGAGTGTTAAATTTGCAACTATACGGGATGTCGTCTATGATGCCGTCTACCTCAAATATCGGCATTGTAGACGACCGTTGCATATATAGGCCTACAGTTGAGCCAACGTCAATGTGATTTTGCATTCACTTGAAAACAAAGTTAGTTTCTTGTATCACTATAGTGGATGAGTCCCAATTGGTAGGCACAAAGATTTGGGCAATAAATGGGCACAATTTTTCAACATTGGTACAGTTGGAAGTTGAAGCACCTCGAGAGTCCAGCCGACCAACGCAACCCTCAATATATCTTGGTTTGCCTTCAAATATTGAGTCTCTTCTGTCAACGAGAAGTTGCCTTGGTCGAGTAATATTGTGTAACATCACTGTTAGTAATGAAGCAATTCTCTCTTTCCGATCATAATCTGATGAACAACGTTATAAATCTTTAAAGGTCCCTGGCTCATCCAGAAAAAAATTACAGGATGATGATCAATACAGAAAAGTATATATCTATATATATATATATATATATATATATATATATATATATATATATATAAACACACAATGGTGCTGCAGGGAGGGGGACAGGGAGAATATATATATATATATATATATATATATCCGCCGAAATTACCCGGGTAATTAAAAAAAACGTATTTACCTCATCCCCTGTCTAGTTCTACCCTCAAATCGTAGAGGTATAGGTAATGGGTTGACTATATATATATGCTTCTCAGTTCTCGGTAAAGAATAGTATTTGGCATGGCAACTAGAGAGCGGGTGTCAGGAGAGGGATTCAGTACACTGCACGTGTGACCACAGATAACGGTATGTGGTGCGACCAGATTTGACGAGTATTATGACAAGTTGAGGGAGGTCTGGGAAGGTAGGTGAAAAAACTTATGTAGAATGCGAAGTTGAATTTCTCTCGGTATTTTGAGTGATTTATAAAAGTTATTTTCTATATTATAGGTACTGGTTAGCACACTTACCCGGAACATAGACGGGTACCCGGGTACCCGGGTAACAGAATATTACCCGGGTAATGCATTACCCGTACCCGACCCGGGTACCCGGGTACCCGAAGGCATCACTAATATATATATATATATATATATATATATATATATATATATATATATATATATATATATATATCACCTCTTCTAGCAAATTTATTTATGGCTGATTTCGAAGACAATGCATTAGACACAGCCATATTCAAACCAAAATGCTGGGTACGTTACATTGATGATTGCTGGGCTATCTGGCCTCGCGGGAGTGATCAGCTAACTTATTTCCTGAATCATCTAAATTCATTAAATTCAAATATTCAATTCACCATGGAAGTCGAAGAAAACAACCAGATTCCGTTCCTGGATGTATTGCTGAAGAAAAACGACGAGGCACCTTAAACTACAGTCTTCAGAAAACCTACACATACAAACAGGTATCTTCACCCCATGTCTCATCATCATCCATCGCAAAAACGTTCAGTTTTGAATTCCCTAATAACGAGAGCAAGAAAACTTTCAGATAAAGAACACATTGATGAAGAAATGAACCATCTCAAACGTACCTTCAGGGCTACTGGGTATAATGATAAATTAATTGAATCAGCCATAGCTCGAAAACCCACTAATACAATAAAGAAAGACAATAAAAGTGTTGGTACAGCTTACCTTCCTTTTGTACAAGGCACTACAGACAAGATACGGAAACTACTTCATAAGTATAAAATAGAGACCGTTTTCACTACAGACCGAAAAATGTCCATGTTATTCAAATCTGTGAAAGGTGACAATAGTCTTGATAAATCTGGGGTATACCAAATTCCGTGTGACTGTGGTCTTGTATACGTGGGCCAGACACAAAAGCCGATACGAGAAAGGATCAAGCAACACAAATATCATGAAAAATCGGGTAAAATTTATCTGTCTGGCGTTGCAAAACATGGTCTATCACATGAGAATGGGGTGAAACATAACATTTTATACGATGAAACAAAATTATTAGTTGGAGACACGTTACGTTTGCCGAGATATATCGCGGAATCGTTAGAAATATGGAAACGGCCTGCAAATTTCAATAATGATGATAGTTACAAACTGCCCAATGGATGGAATACAGCATTGGAAATTTAAAGAAAAAAGAAAAACTTCCATCAAAAGCACATTCAACAACAACAACAATATCAATTAAGATATGATTTGAGATCGAGGAGTATACAGCCACCATGATGTGATCCAACTAGCCGAGAAGAGATCGTCAACGCAGTGAATTTTTCAACAATATGTTTTGTTTTTATCAATTTTCATATTACTTCTTGATGTAAGAGAGGATAGTTTTTTTGTTTTGATATCATTCTTGAGAAAGAGCTAAATACTAGCTTGAAACGTAGAATAAATCACATTCTAAGTATTAAAATGTCTTATTCATTTATACACGATGATTATACCCGAATCCGAAATAATAGTTATACTCAATATATATAAATATGTTGTGTACTTTTCTCGGGTTGACCGCGTTTGCTCTTTTGGAATACAATTGCGGTCCCAAAAGGGACCTTGTCTGTGTTTCCAACGTTTCGGCTGGATCTGACCAGCCATCATCAGGTGATTCTTCTTGGCTTCTCTTCTTTGCTTCTTGACGGACGTGGATCGAATCCGGATCGAAGCCATTCGATCCGCGTCCGTCAAGAAGCAAAGAAGGAAAGCCAAGAAGAATCACCTGATGATGGCTGGTCAGATCCAGCCGAAACGTTGGAAACACAGACAAGGTCCCTTTTGGGACCGCAATTGTATTCCAAAAGAGCAAACGCGGTCAACCCGAGAAAAGTACACAACATTTCATCCAGTCCGCGAAAACATCCGACATAACATATATATATATATATATATATATTCTCCCTGTCCCCCTCCCTGCAGCACCATTGTGTGTTTATTAACAGATTGTTGCAACTTCACAGATTTCAATCCTGTTGGCAACATAGGCGATCCAGGCCATATTGACAACGAGCACAAGCCACCTCTACCACCTGATTATTATTACGAGGACAATCAGAATCAAGATGGCAGATTCCATTCTCCCCACGATGCCGATTCTCATGCGTATGCCCATCAACCACCAGCCCAGAACAATGCTGGCCCATTGGACAAGCAAGCAACACTTGAAAAGGTAGGCTGATCTAGCGATTTATGCTCCGAGGTCTACATTTACAACCACAGTGATTCAGTGGTCAAATTGGTGTGCAGGGGGTGAGGGATATCATCCCATCATGAAGAAAATTTTGTCTTGGCATACCCCAATCAGAAATAATAATCTGAGTTTCACAAAAACTGTGCTGGTAGTAAGTTATTCCCAAGTTTTCTTCACAAATATATTAAAGTACCTCATAATCCTGAAACTAGATTTATCGAATAATAACGATACATATTTCCCCAATTTTAGAGAAAACTGGAAATCATCATCTCAATTTCAGAAATTATGATTTATTTTTTGTCCTCCAGGACTTGGCCTTTTTTCTGAGTCATGACTCGGACATTACTCGTTTCTGTTTATGTTTCCATATAGAATCGGTAATGTCTACATCATGACTCATGGTCTCTGGAAGACAAAAAAATATTCAATATTTCTGAAATAGAGACGTTGATTTCTAGTTTTCTCTAGAACTGAAGAAATAAATATCGTAATTATTCAATTCATTACAGTCTAGATTCAGGGTTGTATTTGTGTTTGTTTGTTTCACTGCAGTTGCGCTCAGTTGCGCGGTGGCAGTTCCATATCTTCTTTTATCCTCCTCTAGAACTCCCCCATTGTTGTGCGGCTCCCCTTGTCCTTGCACTGAGATCATCTGTGTGTAGCTGTTTCTTCCCAAGTCCGACTTCACACGTTCCATCGCAAGCCTCTCCCCCTTTCTCATACTCCTTCGAGTTCTCACCCCCATTCTCTCTCCCACCTCTCCCCACCCAATGCAGCTATTCCTTGCCCTAAAAAAGTTAGAAAGCCTGTCATTTTTCCTCCTCTCTTCTAGTGTTTCTCACCCTAGCTGTTGGATCTTCTCACTAGGCTTTTCCATCACTTTCTCTACCTTGCCCGCTTTATTTCTCAATACCCCAAACCTTTTAACTTGGCCGAGCACCCTTCTCACCGCAACCCTTTGTGTTGCGGTGAGAAGCACACCCTTCTATTGCCTTGATCAGACCGGGTTGTGTGGGTCCCAGACCGTAATGCCATATTCCAAAATTGCCCGATATTAGTGACTGACATGCCTTTTAAATTTCTCATCACCAGATTAATGATCTAATACTTGTTTTTGTCAGTTTAGTAATGTGCTTGCACCATTTTACATTCTTATTTATGTCTATACCTAGGTTGTGATGTCCTTCAACAAATTAATTCTCAAAATGCTGTCATGTTACTTGAGTAATGTGTTCTGTTGGTACCTTTTGGAATCGATATGACTGTATATTGTTCTGCACAAGCTCTTTATATTTATGTTTGTATTAGCCAAACCAGCATGCTAAATCACTGTTTGAGTCATCACTCGAGGCAAAGTTGGAACAAGATTTATCATCTATCACACAGATGAATAAAGGCAGCATTGACTTTCGATACAAGGAGCAGCCAGTGAAAAATCACAGCATTGATGTAACCACAGCTGGTGAGTTGACAATATTACGTTACTACCAGTAGTTCACGGTGAACTCCATTCATAGGTTATAGATATACTTCGAGACATGTCAGGCATTGGTACAATAAATGCCCATTCACAATGCAATGCTAACATTAGCGTGCAACACCAACACGAAAAATGTTTGCCTAATGGGATAACCTTGATCTATATTGATATTGGTATATATTGATATATGAGACTCAGCCAAAAGAAACCTTCAATTTCGGAACAATGAGAGACAAGTTACAGGTAAACCGAACAACCTGGACTGGTCACCAGATTTACGGTCGAGGATGCAATGACATCGAATTCTCAAATTCGCTGTTGTTTTCGTGATCTATGTTGATGTTAGTGTATTTTGTGAATAGAAAGTTTGGATTTTATGTTTTCGTAATATGTTAGGCGTTAAGTGTTTCATGTTATTGTTAGTATTGTGAATGAGCCTTAAAACTGTTTCCACTATTGAAACCAACCGCTAATAATCACCATAAGGCTGCACAATGGTGCTACTATCGGTTCTCATTATAACAAACTAAATGTTCTGATTGCTATAAAATGTGGATGAATATCACCCTGAAATTGTGAACTACCATCAGCACTCAGCCTGCAATGGCTAGCTGCAACACTGATTGCAGATACTGGAAAGGGGACTGACTCGGACTTTATGGGGGGGGGGGGGGTGTACTTGGTTTCGTTCTGCTATAAGGATGCAGTGTCTTGGCAGCATACCTATTGTCTGTGCCCCGTGATGTAGGTGCCAGGTGGACCTAATGAAAATCTTCATGTGAGCTAATAGACAGGCTGTAATAGACAGGAAATCCAAGTGATTAGCTTAATGTTGGCAATGTCTTTTTCAGTGAGTAAATCGAAACATGCTTCGAGCAGCTCCGTGAAGAAACAAAAAGCAGACGTTGTGCCAGTAGCTGCTGCCGACCAAGTAGTGGTAATCGAGTCACTGGAAGAAGATGTGTCCAAGCCCAAAGGAGCAATTCTCTCATTGTCACTAGGTAAAATACTCATAATAGTCCAGAGTAAACTAGCTGACTGCTACAGTTATATATACTAGGCAAACGCAGCATATGTGTTGTAAGATGAGCGAGATATTTGTATGAAGTTAAATCGAAAACTCTTCACACCTCGACTCATGAAACATACTTTACTCGACACCTTATTCTCTAAAAAGCCATGAATCTTGGCAACGGTTCTCTTATTTCTACCTATTTGATGAATAAAAAACTTTTGTTAAATTATTTTCTTCAAAACTGTGGTCCGATTTATACAAAAATCTGTAATGTAAATCTTGCATGTGTTTACACTCAGTGAAAATTGGAATTTTTATTGGAGATTTTATTTTTCAAATTCATTTACTGTCCAGTCTAATCTTCTTATGTTTTAGAATATTTGTGTTGATGTTTCTCATTAATGGTCAACAGAGCATAAATTAGTGCGCAGTTGACCCTAATACGCGCAGTTCTAAACTTAAAAATTGAAGCTCTTAATTTCAATTTGCGCAGTTGTGAAATAACGATTATTGTTAAATAATGAACGTTATCAAAGAAGAATTAGGCATTGAAATACCGCGCATTGAATTAGTTGGCAAAATCAACACCATGAGCGTGAGCACTGGCGTCGGAACCGGGGGGGGGGGGGGGTGCATTGCCCCACCCAACTTTTGGCCAGGGGAGCAAGGGGGGGCAAGAAAAAGCTCTTGCAAGACACAATTTGAAAAGACGAAAAAATAAGGAAGAGCCAACGAAAGAAAGAAAAAAAAGAAGGAGAAGGAAGGAAAGATGTATATAGATAGATAAAATCGTACATAGATTCATATTTCACATTGCATAAAAAATTAGATGGGCACATTCAGTTCTAGAATAAAATTGATTTTGGCATCTAAATCTCATCTGAAACATGTTGAACCCTATTAAAAAGGTGTAATTTAAGGAAATATGATGTACCGTTTCGAAATGACAGCTCTGGTACGTAGTTTATGAGTTGGCAGAAATCAACAAGCAGCACTATAATATGCTTCTTCCAGATGTAAATTTACTACGATTTTTGTAAATTTCCAAGATTCCAAGTCGTAACGATGACAATAAAGTGAAATGGAGAAAGTGAACTTCCAATAAGGGTCGTTTCTAGGGGTGGGCAAAGAGCGTGACTGCCAGAGGCGTCAAATTTAAGGGGCGCTATCGTCGCACATTTGTGACATCCTATTAACAATAATATTACATAAATCATATTCTATTTTACTTATGCATTATTGGGTGGAGTAAATGTTATTATTCGAACAGCATTGTAATCGAATGAGATTAATTTAGCGTTTTATTTTTTTGGATCAGCCATTCAGCAAAACTAGCTTCCTGACCACACTGAAGAATACATGAATTCCAGAAATTTCGTGTACTTCCCAAACCCGTAGAATCGTATTTAAAAAAAGAAATTTTCGAAAATGTCCCTGTGGGGCTTGATTCCTTCCTTACTTGCATTCACTTTCACTATGTGCATACAGTTTTTGGGGCTCACAATTGAGTCCTTGCCCGTGGCGCTAAAAAGAGCCAGAACGACCCTGCAGATACAATAACTATGATTGGCAAATATCAGTTGGGTACCTCTAGTTCTTCAAAACAATTGATTTTGTCATCTAATCTCATCTGAAACACGTTAAATCGTGTTAAAAAAGGGGTAATTTAAAAAAATTCCCTGCGGGGCCAGAAGGTGCCCTTCCCCCTGCGGGTCGTAGGGTTCGCGTTAACTGGTCTTTGTACAACTGCTCTTATATAGCATTTTCTTTTCCAAACTGAGACCCCTTCCCCACGTTTTGGTATTTTTTTCTTCTGTACTGAAAAGTACTTCAATGTTATTGAATATGTGGCACCCCATACTACCTTTCACCGCAGGTCGCAATTGTTGAGCTTGCCCCCCCCCCCCCCCCCACAACTTTCAAAACGTTCCGACGTTCCTGAGCGTGAGGGTAATGCACTATGAAGCAGCAGCCTTAGGCCTACATATTCCCAAATAGTAACAAGATACATCCAAAAACAAAGTTTTTCAAAAAAATTCCCTGTGGGGCTGTCATGGGGTCCCTCCCCCCCAGTATCTACGTGGAACCTACCTCTTTATATAATTGATTTTTTCATATGTGTAGTTCTAAATTTTCACTAATATGACCACTGATGGTCTAACCGGTTTGAACCGAAAAACTATACAGTTTCAAGTTGGATGAGTCCGCATGCTCAGAGAAAGTTTCGTGTTAATCAGTCAAACTGTGCGACCTGTGCATGTGCTTACAAACAGAAAAAAAAACAAGAAACAAACACAGAGAATGCTCCGTAAGTACGTGCTCCGTGTATCCGTGCTCATGCGAACGTCCGTGCTCCGTGAGTAGGATGAGAGTTCTAAAAATAGAAACTGCAGTAAGACGTATCTATTTGGTAAATTATTAATACTGCTGAATATCATTACAGGTATGTGTATATGCGCCATATTCATGGCGTTGGTCAGCTGTCGCATACGAATGATACGGAAACGGCTACGAAGGGGCGGGAAGTCGCCCTATACCCACGATGCCGACTATCTAGTCAATGGAATGTATCTATAAAATAGGATCCAATCTGTTTTTGATGTTATTCACAGTTTCATTTCATTACAATTAATTATATGTATACAGAAATCAATATGGTTCGTGCACCGTGATATTCTGAATATTTTATGCATGTATTCAAGAGAACTGCTACAGATGAATAATTAATATTTGTACCGTATATTATGTATATTGTTTGTTAAGCCTAATTCAATGTTTCACATCGTTTTGATAAACTTAGTTACATATTAGTGATACCTTCGAGTACCTGGGTTGGGTACATATAATGTATTACCCGGATTCTATTACCCGTCTTATTCTAGTCATGATACACGCCTAAAACCTAAAAGAGAGCACTATGAAGGTAAACTTTCTTAGCCGATTGTTGGGGGATGGTCACATCTGACCGTTAGGACTAATGAATAGGGAAGACACTCGATCGAAACTTCTATATATCGGTACCTCCAGTAGCTCTACCTACTATAAACTAGCAAGTACCAGAATAATCCTTTCAATATGTTTATACAGGCAAATTTCCAAAGGCCAACACATTTTCTTTGCCAACGTCCCCTCCCCTTCTTCTACCGGTTGAACAGATGTGCTTTAACCATAGTTGAATCCCAGGGTTTATCTCGTACCATCACAATCCCCTATCTTACTACCGATTCTAATAGATAGCCGATGGACTTTAATCTGTAAATCTAAAGACTTGTCAAAAGGGTTATATTTATTTGGTTAGCTGATTGACAGTAAATAAAGAGATGTAGTTCATCTTCGAAGTCGAAAGACAAAACTTTGACCTTGATAAAACAGTGTGATTGAAATTGATACAAAAATGCAAAAAGAATTTCAAAAACACGTGTTTTGACATTTTCATGAAAATTACCCAGTTCCTAATTTGTTACCCGATGGTATCACTATATTACTGTACCGGTATATCCATTTCTATGGGTTGGTTGTAGTAAACTAGTATGTACTGTAGTAGCAATGTTATTACAGGTACAGTATAGGAGCTAGGAAGTCTAGAACTTAAGTTGAATGTATAGTTTAATAATTCCATGTTGATTGTATATAAATCCATATCGAAGATTATAGTGTGTATGAAAGAAACTAAAGAAGTAATTGAATAAGGCCTACTTCGTTTCAATGAAGAGCCTTGAAAGAATAATTACTATACTTATTATTACAAATATATATCAACCTTTATAAATATATGATGACGGTATTCTAAAAACATGAAATGAAGGATTTATTATTAGAAAGTGAGAATTGTTTGGTAGGACTACAATATAACAATTAACAGATTTTGTATATGAGTCTGGTATTTTTTTTACCAGTACAGAACTAGACATAATTTTTCTACTTTTCCTGTTCTTGACTCCGCTTTAGATAACAGCCATAATAGTAGACCTACAGATGATTGTTCGCTGTTGATATCATTATCATGTATTGTTTGCTGTTGATATCACTAACATGATTGGATGGAGAAAATTAAATTTGACTTTCAATATTTTTGGCTACATCATATTTTATGATGCCAAGAAATAATGCTAGTCCTAGAACTATGCCTAGAGATATGGCAGAAAAAACTTGTGGCTCCATCGTGTATCGAATGGGTTCTGTTGGTTAAAGTTCTTGACCCAACTGACAACTTTTTACTTCTCCTTGTGTGAAAACTGTGAGTGACAGATATGTCGCATGAGTATTCTTTTATGAAGCTGATTTTTTGTGAGAACTTTTAAAAACATGTAGGCCTACTTTCGTAAACTTGTAAAAGATCAAGTCATCAAATTACTGAATAAACAAGAGCTAGTAAACAAGCCATCTTTATACTGTATTACTGAATACATAGTAAATACAGGTACAGTAGGCCCTACATTAAAAAGTAGGAAATATATAAGCATCATGAATCGTTGAGAGTTATAGTATTAACTATCAAGTACCGGTACTAACGTTCCTTACTGATCCACTCTAAATTTTTATTTCAAATTGCCTACTAGGCTTAGTTACAGACAATAATCAAACGTTATTTATAATGTTGATTTTGAACTATAACCTTGACCAATAAAAAAAATCACATCGTTCAACACAACTATCAATCTTTGATATGTGTAGGCCTTCATTATGTGCGTAGATCGTAATAGATTTTTTATCAATTGGTAGCATGAGAATAAGTTATTCCCATTCTTCCTCAACATCATCTCTCACATATGCCGTGATGCAGTACATCATAAAATTTAGAATTGATACACTTTAATTTACAAGTCAACGTTCAGCATTCTGTACATCGAAGCACAGTTTCACGTCGACGTACAGTATACCGATACTCTACGCATCGTTCCCAGATCCATCGTTATACTGCTTGTATCATTCATTCTTTCTCACCCCACTCCCATAAAATCAATGCTAAATTTTCCTGGATGGATCATTTTCCTGGATGGATGGTTTTACTGTCATGGTCCCTTGAAGAACGATGGATAGAGGTTTCACTGTATTCTTATTGAAAATCAGATAATAACGAGATCGAAGAGGTAAAATATTACTGCCGCTGATTCCAAAGTGTTGTGACTACTTCAGTTTCTACGAGGCGTGCGTCCTGGAGGTAATCCTCATCTATATCGATAGGATCAGGTGCATCGTCTCCAGCTTCCAGCGCCAACTCGTCCGCAGCTTCTTCTTCAGTCAGTGGATCAGGTTCGGCCAGGTTCCCATCGATAGCAATATTGTGCAGGACTGCACAGGTCGTCACTATTTTTTGGGCCGTCCGAGGATTATATTGGAGAGCACGGTGACGTAAAAGGCAGCGCCAGCGGCCTTTCAGCTGGTTCAAGCATCTGTCAACGCAACTGCGACTCTGAAGCAGCACTGACGTGTAGTTTTCCTCGGGTGAATCAGCCGTGGCATTTTCGATGGGCAGCAAAAGCCAGGGCTCACTTGAGTACCCAGGGTCACCTTTAAATATACCACTATATTAGATTAAAAGGTGATATGATCGCCCGAGAAATGTTCAAAGATTATATTTCCCTTATAGGTACGTCATATTTCTACATTTCTATTATCTACGTGACAATTCATT
Source organism: Brachyptera putata (assembly GCA_907164805.1). Classification (NCBI taxonomy): domain Eukaryota; kingdom Metazoa; phylum Arthropoda; class Insecta; order Plecoptera; family Taeniopterygidae; genus Brachyptera; species Brachyptera putata. The sequence continues at coordinate 39,915,072 of OU015463.1, forward strand.
GATTTTTTAAAATTCCATTACAATTGCACAATTAGTAGCATCAGTATTTGTATTATTACAGTAGGCCTACTTTTACTATTATTATTATTATTATTATTATTATTATTCAATTTGATATACATTCTATTCACAAATAAAACATAACATGATACAAAAAATACAAATACAAAATAATAAATAATAATAAACATTTAGATGTTTGAAGACTGCGTAAGGGCCTTGTGTTGTGTACTTGAAAAATTATGATTGGGTATTAGCTTTAGTAATTATTTAATCAATCATTTCTCGATGTGTATTCATATATATACCTCCCAAATTGTCCCACTTGTGTGAAGAAATATTATTATTGGTATTATAATTAATTTTGATATGACTATTTCACAGATTAATTGGATAGACCTGATTCTCTTTGTTCACTTCATTTTTTATAGAGGGTTGTTTCATACTTGTTTTCACTTCTCAATTTATACTATTTATACAGGAATATATAGGCCTATATATATATATATATATATGTACCGGTATACGGTACTTTTTTTTTCTTCGTCAATGTATTATATATTTTTATTTACATTTCACCTTACGTATACATATTTAGATTACTTTGATTATTTTATTTATTTATTTAAATTGGTATGTTGCGCTCTGACTTTATATGTATTCTAAAATATTCTGCTAGTATCACGTAAGTACTAAATTTCGTACTTTTGGCATAAACGCACTTCTTACTCGCATCAAATTGAATGTTGCATATTTATATCTATTTTCTGTTATTTTAACCCACAGATAAGCCTTTCTAGGCTTTGTGGAAAAGAGTTCCATCATACTATATCTAATCATTATAATTATTCTCATTTTTTTTCTACGGTTTTAGGTAATTTATTCATTTTATACCCACCGATCGTATATAATGTGTAATTGTTATTCTAAAAATGATTGTAATATGAAAACGTGTAGGCCTAATAAAATATATATATATATATATATATATATATATATATATATATATATATATATATATATATATATATATATATATATATATATATATATATATATATATATATATATATATATATATATATATATATATATATATATATATATATATAATAGCACTGCAGTTATCAATTAACTTTTATTCCTCCCACGTCTAGTGATACAACCCGAGAATATGCTCAAGAGTATATTCTCGAGCACGAGAAAATTCTCCAAAAGATTATGCTCTTAGTTTTTTGGAGCATTCGGGCTCAAAAAAGACAAAAAACATTTGCTCAAATTAGAAACAACTAACAAGTGATACCGTACACAATATTATCGATAAAAAATCTCTTCACCTTGAACCTACAACATTGATTTTCCATCGTTTTGACTATTGGTGCTTTGACCCCACCAACATCTAGGTTATTTGTGGAAACATTTAATGAATGGGTGAGAAGATCATAGAATGATTGATTTCTCACTCTGCCTAGGTTTTCCTGATATGCCATATTTCATAGTTAAGCTTTTCTCAGCATGAGCAATTAATTCATCCTTGAATTTTTTCTGTTTAGGCTCTATGACTTTTAATATTAAACATCAGTCGTGCTCATCAATCAGCCATTCTCCACGCTCGCCAGCTGCATAACGACGGACTAGTTCCTGTTTGCATGTTGAGTGGCGCCAAATACATGCATCCCCACTTGATCTCGCAAAGCGCGTGCTCACATTTTCAATCTTCATATCATGATCACACACCTACAAACCCGGATTTAGTTTTTTTAGTTCTCGATTCATTTTAATTTAGTACCCTAGTCTAATAGAACAGTACTATACTACTCAAATTGAAAATTTGCAATAGATGATGATAATATCGTCGCTGATCTGACAATACCGCGTAAATAGAATTTTACTAATTGTTCAGGAGAGCATTTAAACTGTCCCTTAAATTCAATTGTTGGCTGTGTTTAGTGAAATAAGGTTATAGTTATGAATGTCTTTGATATTCATTATTGTAAGCTTTATAAATAATATTAACTAATGTTTTTAATAAAATAAATCACTTACGCAGTATTTTATGATAATATTTGTGATTTTTATGCAGATATGCGGTATTTTGTTGTATTCAAGCAGTTAGTTGTGATAACAGCTGATACGCATGTTATTGAGACTGTAAAAATTAAAATTAAATTAAAAATGATAAATTAAATTCCATTAAATTTATAATTATAATGATAATGAGGTAACAAAATATTTTAAAACGTGGTCAGGTGATACCGCAGAACTGCAGATAATAATGCAAACAAAGACAGTTGGCTCGAAAATGCCGTGTAAATACTAGATACCTAACCTATAATACCCACTGGAAAAAAGAAGATTTGAAACAACTTGAACACAAATTCAGTTTGAAAGTTGTTTAAAAGTAAAAAGATTAGTGCTTCATGGGTGAGTGCATATATTGGAAAAAAAATACGAAAAACCATTTAAGATAGTACATATTAGTATCCAACTTACAGAGGTTTATAATCCAGCGTTCCACAAGCAAGCAAAATCGAAGATACGCGGTATTGCAGCGTGTTCGTGATTTCTTTCGGATCGCGCGGTATTTTTGAACAATTTAAAACAATTATTTAGGGCGTTTCTATTGATTAGATCATATTTTCCGCCACACAGATTGATGCGCACGGTGTTTCTACACAAATACGAACTAAGTAAAAATGGCAAAAAATGTCACTTACGCGGTATTGTCAGATCACCAACGATATACATATATAAATACGTAGGGTATGATAGAAGAGTACAACTAATAAAAGGTGGGCCTACAAGAAATAAAATTATACTTACGATCTGAACATTTAAAGAGTGTTCCTGATGATCTTCTGGTCGGACTATCCCTATTTTTGTGCTACTGATTGCACCGATCGTACCTGGTATTCCTGTCGCCTCGGAGAATCTACAAAAGGCACATATTAGACAGCACACTGGTTAACAAATCATAATACTTTACACAATTACATATATACATTCCGAAATTTTAATCATTTGTACGAAAATGTTTTTTTGCCTTCTGCCGCAAATACAGTACAGTCAATATTGCTCAAACTGCACCAAATGGTGTTTGTTTCTTGTTGCGCTTAGATCTCAACATCTCAAGTTGAATACTGATAAAATATAATATAGGCCCTAGGGTCTAAACAACCATGCTGCAGCTGATTGCTCAACAACCCCACTATTCCACTAACACATTTGATATTTGGAGGTATGAATGAGCTGATGATATTAGATGATATTTACAAAAGCCCATGCCTTATGCAGGACTTGAACCCACGCCCAATCAACTTCAATTTCTATAGCAGTGCTGCAGCCGCATGAGTCAGGGGAAGGGGAGGGGGGGGCGATTAAGAGCTATTGCTTATGAACGAGTTGTAAACAATTACCTTCTCTTGATCAAATCGCGCGCGGCTTGGTCCCTTGGAAATCTGATCCACCGATGGGCCAAGTTCTTGTTGATAGCCTTAACCACCTGATGGACACTTCGAATAAGCATTGTCTGGCTCATTGGCAATTTCACATCTTGCCTAACAGATCGCTGGAAGGAACCGCTGGCAAAGAAGCTCAGAGCAGCGAGTACCTAGCAATCAAACCAATGTAAATATTATGGGAAAGTAGGAGTTGATTTAAAGAATTCAATTTGTGATGGACAATAATCAATGATAGAGATGAATGATAGGTGAGAAACAAACATGTGAAGAGAAACAAGTGATATGAGAGTAATGTGGTAGATACAGGTTACACATAAACACATAGACAAAGCACAAAAAAACACACAAAATGGACTGGACATGAGTGCTGGGAGGTAGGTTTCACAAGAATAAACAAACTCAAGATTCACACTACCTTTTCCACGGACTCTGAAGAAAATACCGGTAACCACCAGGCAAAAATCACAGAAACATTGATAATAAACTTAAACTTACGACCAATGTAAATGTAATGGAAAAATTCATGATTTCAATGTCACGATAAGTGAGAATAATTATTGTTTGCATTACGCCCTGCGAATCGTTGGGTTATTTTGCGGGTATGAATGAACGGATAGTAGATGAATGATGGTTTACAAAAACCAAAGCCTTTATGCGAGACTCCAACCCACGCTCGGCTTGACTTAAATATCGGGTTGTCAGCAGGTTTTCATGCTTTTGACAAGTATAGTGTCATGAAACTGGAAGATAGCACAATGCTGCATGTCACAAGAATAACCACCTCCTTACACTGCTAGTGTCAGCAGACTCGGCTTTTTTCAAGATATGAAGGTAAACAAACCTTCAACTCCAAAGGGATGGCACTGGTACGCACTGCCAGTTGCATTTCCGGTCTTAGGTCTTTTATAAGATTTCGTACAATGTGCTGAGGAAGCACATACAATTTAACGAAGTCATCTGTGGGTATGGCAAACGGGTCATTGTTGAAACGAGCCCTTTGCCTTTGATTCTCATACGTTGGCAAAGTTTATACTTATACTTTTCCTCCTCCTCCTCAAACTGTTTGAAGAATATTTCCAGAAATGCTCCTTCCATAATCTGTAATTAAACAATGTTTTTAAAATCACAACTGAATTTAAGAAGCATAATAATGTATGGACAAACATTTCAACTTGGATTTAACCAAGGGTCAAGGTTGATTCATAACAGTTTTAACAATGTTTCAGTCCTCATCTGATCCAAAGTTTTAACACCCTTAAAACTGCCTTGATTTTCAATCGAGTTGTAATTGCTTAAAACTTCCAAGTGAGTGCGATCATTTCTCTGCCTTCACAGCCATACCTCTTAAGTACGTGAATATTCTTACGGGAATTGATCTAGATGGCAATAGTACGGTAACTTAAATTATCACATTTTTTTGTAAATTTGATGGTTCATCTCAGTCACACGATATCTTACTTAATAAGGATTTACGTTTGGCCTAATTATAAAGAAGAGCGTGATACCAAAAAGGATTTACGTTTGGCCTAATTATAAAGAAGAGCGTGATACCAAAACTGAAATTAGGACAATTGTGAATCGATGCATCCATTTTTTACATAGAAAAAGAGCTAGGATGAAGACTAGAATCAGGACATGTAGGGCCTACTAAGATGATCATTTAATCTGTTACTAATCCTTGCCGATTTCTTGTTCACTATGGGACCGCCATAACCTCAATAAGAGTAATAATAGAGCCTAACATTAATAAATAGCAATTGGCTAGGCTCCAATATCTAATAATTTCTTAGAAGTTTGATATCTTACCGGTACCTCAAATCAAACATAATTCTAACCTAGCCCATGCCTAGACCTATATCGTCGTAACATAGGCCAGAGACTTACAAATTTACTGAAAATGAAAGCAAACACTGACAAATCGTTTGACGCAAGAAGCTGTTAAAATTGATCAGTCGAAACTCGAAATCATTGAAAACATGAGAAATTTGTTTATAAATATAGGCCTAGGCCTATGATGTTTCAAGTTTGAGGAAATTAATGTGTTATAAATCATTATGCCTATTAAATATTGACTTTAAATACTGTTACATCTTGCCTGAATTTACTTTAAACGCAAATAATGCTGCGCCAATGATTCTCAAAATAATTAATTGTTGTATAATGTTCCTGAACTTGAATTTATTTGTTCCGGTCTGTACATTACTCACATTTCAGATTCTCAAATTTGTAATGCAGTATGAGAAGGCTCACGATAATATGACCGACTCAAAAATGACGACGACCAAAATACTGCGGTAATAATACCGCGAAAGACATAATATCGCGGCGACCAAATAATCACGGACAAAACGACTGCGGTCAAAATGATCGTAGACAAAAGATCGCGGGCAATAAGATCGCGGCAAAAAATATTGCGGCAACCATATGAACGCAGACAAAAAGATTGCGGCGACCATATGATTGCGGACAAAAAGATGGCGGACAAAAAGACAAAAAGATGGCGAACTAAATTGTTCAAACTGCGTAAATAATAAAATGGATACAAAATTTAATGTGAATATATATTTTTTCATTAATCCCATTGTGATGAATATAAATAAGAATGAAATTGAAAACCTCCAATCTCATTGAAAAAGGTTTGCCCATATATAATTTTAGATTATCAGTATCAAATGACATTTCGATTTTTTGGTCCGCGATCATATGGTCGCCGCGCTCTTATTGCCCGAGATCATTTGGTCGCCGTGGTCTTATTGCCCGCGATCATATGGACGCCGCGATATTTTTTGTCCGAGATCATGGACGCCGCGATCTTATTGCCCGCGATCATTTGGTCGCCGTGATCTTATTGCCCGCAATCATATGGTTGCCGCGATCTTATTGCCCGCGATCTTATTGTCCGCGATCATATGGTCGCCGCGATCTTTTTTCCCGCGCTCATTTTGCTCGCGTTTTTTTTTTTTTCGCGACCTTATGTAAGCGCAATCATTTCACCCCACTCAATATTATTGGCGCGAGATTATTGTCTGCGGTCTTATGTCAGCGCTCTTTTTACCGCGATCTTTTTTGCCGGCTACCTATGAGAATTTGAGGTAAATTGTTAAATGAAAATCACGTACCTAGGCTTAATCCATTATTGCACCGAGGGCTCGCCTGAAGATTTTTTTTATCTTCACCCGTTCTCTCGATATATGAAATACTGTAAAACTTCGAATATTTTCAGTTCCGTCAATATTACGAACATGGAATATTAAAATATACCGTAATCTTCTTCAAACAATTTCCGTTCCAATGACATAGACTTGGTAGTTTTCTGACAATGGCAATGTATAACTGTGAATGCACGGCGACGAAAGACCGCGCGAGCTGTTATAGAGTTCTTAAGGTGAAAGGACGTTTACAAAAACCCAAGCCTAATGCAGGACTCGAACTCACGCCCGACCTGAATTCAGTTTCTATCGCAATGTGATAGATGACTAGAGGCTGGTGCAACTTTTGTTGGTAAACATTGATACAAATAAATGCGGGTACGCTTGGTTGGCAATTACAATGATACTTAATATGGAGGGTTGTAGTAGAGTAGATCTATTAAGAGTATTAGGAATTGCCTAATAATGAAAGATTATTGTTCCCGTAACAAGTCAACGATCCCACTGACAGCTGACATTTGGTAGCATTAAAAGCAAGTGATAAGCACCTAGGGAAGCATATAGAACAGAATTATATAAAATATATAGCATAGATAGGGAAGCAGGTTACGCGTAGGCATAATGGAACTATAATGTGATGATAAAGATGATGGCCACGACAGATAGCTGTTCAATTTAATTCCTCGACTGCCTTCTTCCGTTGCCTGGGCTCTCTGTGAGGAATCCAATGAACTACGTGAGAACGCTTGGTGTGCCCGTTCTGGCGAATAGACATGGCCGTGTTGGTCGGCTATTCGCAAGACCCACACAACCGGTTGTGGGAATAGAGATTTGGGGTCTTGCTAGCACGACCGGTTGTGGGACTAGTGTATATGCGTCTTGCCGGCACTAACAGTTCTTGGGAATTGTAGTTTAGGTTGCTGGAGGCACAACCCGCACGAACGTTCGTGGGAAAGGGTCGGCCTAAACCAAAGGGCTTTTCAACAGGCGCTAAATCAAATCGCGTACATGACAGGCATGCAGTGTTGAAAAGCTACCGCGTATTCATATTTCTTAATTGGTAGGGGCTAAGTACTAACTAAATTGTTGTCGGAAGCATGGTCGGCAGCTAGGAAATCATTTTATAGGCCTACCCTTGGCATTGGCACAGTGTTGCCAGATTTGAAATATAACATTATCGTTTTTTTCCACGAAAATTATCGAATTTTATCAAAATTACGGTACATTTTTTAATAAACAATTATTTACGAAAAAAGGTTTCACGTAGATATTGCAGTGCTGTCTTCGAGTAATTATTTGATAATTTTACAACGAATTATAAAATATGTACACATCATTTGACGTCTATTAACGCGCGGGTAGTTTGAGCTTTGATCTTTCAGGGATACAAAAATATACTTGGAAATTATTATGATAAGAAGTATTTATAAACCCTTATAGGCTTCTGCCAAGTGACGTCACCCATTGTTGAAAGAGACAGACAACAATGTCCACCTGTTGGAATAGACTAATCAGCATGTTCAGTAGTTCACCAGTTCACTTTGTTGCTATGGTAACGACTGTTTGACAATTGTTACTCGACAGGAGCCTATAGATGGATATTCAATATTTTGATGATTGTGCGTCTCCCGTGAATATGTCTGGGCCTTGACATTAGATAAAGCCGAAAGCAGCTGGCACTCATGGTTAGAGCTCTGGTTTCCGTCAGGAATTGTCTTACTAGTGGTTTGCCATCGTTCAAGTCTAGATTTACAATAAATCAGCGTCTCACGATATCTTTTGCTACAAAATACATTCGTTTTCAAATGAACTGTCATTTCCATAAAAAGTGAATTAAAATTATGAAGATTAAAAATTATGAATTTTCACGAGAAAAAAAAATTGTTTCTTTTTGATTGATTGAATACAAAATATGGTACATTTTATCAAGATAATCGTAAAATTTCAAAATTACGGTACATTTGGCGATTATCGTAAGCACATTATCGATTATCGTTTGATGTCAAAATTATGGTACGAATTCGATAATTACGGTACATCTGGCAACACTGCATTGGCATGGCATTGGTGCCTACTCAAGAGACAAGAAATTGGTGTAAAATTCCAGTTGTAAGGTAGGCAGTGATGTTAGGAGTGAGTGTAGGCACGTGTGGTTTGAGATAAATGGAATACAAGTTTGATCAAATAATTAATTACTTACTTTCTCAATAATTAATCCCCTCAATAATGCCTCAATTAATACACCTGTTATCCATGCGGGGCATGCCTGGGCGAACCGTGCAATCAACGATACTAGTAACGGTAAACGCGGTAAACCAAAGAGGATAAGTAACAGGTAAACGACAATGGCGCTGTCTTCCTCACCGGTCGTAACATAAACTAATCATGACAACAGCCAAACAGCCACAACAGCGCTGATGTGATGAGAATGAGGTTTTTCATCATTCATTATTCTTTGAAATGAGTTATTTTTGAGTTGTATTCTTATAATTCTTCCCCACTACTTCACATTTTAACGTTTATCAGGTAAGCAATTATCGTTCTGTAAGGAGTGGTAAGAGAATGTCAACAATGTTCAGCACAGGCTTCGGCTACGAACACACTGTCCCAATGGGGTTGCCATCCAGGCCTAGGTTGCCATGGCATAGCCTAGTAGGCCTAGCTGTTAATGGTGGTGCATCTAGATTTCGGCTAGGGCCTAGTTGACATAAGGCCTGCAGTAGATTACTAGTCTAGGCCGTAGTTGCTGTTAGAGTATGCAGGTGCCCCATGACTGCAGGAGCTGAGTTATTAGTGAGTCTTATTATATAGGCCTAGGCATAACCATCAAGTAGGCCTATATAGGTTGTGGCATAACTCTGAATAGGCCTGTTCATTTCAGTTTTATGATCCAATGGGTGACCGCCTAGTTGACCCATATGAGCAGCAACTCCTGGCAGTTTTCGAGAGTTGCGATGATGATCAAAAAGGGAGTCTTGATAAGAATGGACTATTATTGCTGTGTGAAAAACTACAGCTAGAAGAACAGGGTACGGAACTGATGGACTGTCTTTTGAAGGGCACTGCTGTCCGTGTCACTTTTGTCGAGTTTCGTGATGGACTTCTTGCACTTTTAGACCAAGGTAGGTAGGCATGAACATGAATATTACATGTCCTCCCATTAGATGAGTACTGTACTGTTTTGTAGTGGGTTCAGCCAAATAGCATAGGCCTATATTTTGGCCTAGGTCTACCTATCTATTTGTTTGGATTGCTTTCTATTCTTTATTCAATGTCGATTGGTAGACCTACATGTGTAGTAGTAGTATAATTGTTTATTAGCTTAATCAGCTGCAGAACACAAGTAAGATGTAGTTTACAACTGGTTACAAGTACAAAGTTAAGTACAAGTATACATAAGTACAGTTTGTACAAAAACACAAGTATCATAATAACATAATACACCATAACAACATGATACACTAAACAAAATTAAACATTCACTACACCTTATTATTATACAAGTCTTATTGCTCTATTCTTATACTGTGAAATAATAACCCTCTTAAAATTGGAAATACTTTTTAACTCTCTTGTTTGAATTGATAATTTCTCATACTCCTTTTAAACCATTAACAAAGATAGACCTACTCCATTTCATTGAACGAGTGTTCCTAAAAATTGAATTTTGATTAATATTGTTTCTAGTGTAGTGGAAATAATTCCATCAAATATGCTAGGTCTAAATATGAAACGAAATGTCTGTTCCCACGACTCACGGACGCACTATTCTCACGAACTAGCAATCGGGCATTGAGATTGTAGTGCAATCTCAATGAATCGGGTCAGTGAATGGTGAACACGATGATGGATGAAAGTTAATTCATCAAGTGTTTTGGGATAGAAGGAAGAAGTCAGTCTTAGCCTGTTAGTAAGAAACAATCTCAGTATCATCCTAAATGACAGAAGGAAACCATAAAAAACCAAGCTATCAGGATGGTCGACTATGGCGGGAATCGAGCCCCGGTCTTCTGAATGGCTAGTACCAACCACTCGACCAACGTCGCAGTAATATATATAAATTTATGTATGTATATATACATATATGTATATATATATATATATATATATATATATATATATATACGGAACACACTGTAACCATATTATCAAAGGGATGACTATAAATTTATTACTGAAATCATGACATATTCTATAACTGGTTTTACTTTGTCCAACAACTCTGTACTACATTCGGTTCTATTGAATAAATAAATTTAATTCATATATATATATATATATATATATATATATATATATATATATATATATATATATATGGTAACGAAGTCTTTACGGTAATTTGCCCTCTTGGAATGAGATGTGGTCCTAAAAAGGACCTGTAGTCTCGACGTTTCGGAAGTCCTTGTACTTCCATCTTCAGGAGTCGGTCTCGTCTGCTGAACTGGTCTGCTGGACTGCGATCGAAGTCCCTATATCGAGGCCTATATATGCCTAGTATACGCTATGGCTTTATATGTATATATGTATGTATATATATATATATATATATATATATATATATATATATATATATATATATATATATATATACATATATATATATATATATATATATATATATAAATATATATATATATATATATATATGTATATATATAAATATATATATATATATATATATTTATATATATATATATATATATATATATATATATATATATATATATTTGTACTCTTATATAGGTACTCATTTTTCAATAATGTATTGTTTCATTTCAATATTATATCCCTGTTCTGCATTTTTAATTAAGCAAATAACATTACCGTTGTGTTTGAGTAAGCTATGAAGTGTAGGTAAGCAATCCTGGTATGAAAGACGTTGGCATAGTGTTGGTGATTTATTCATAACTGGCTCGTTATCCTCAGTTGAGTTTTGCTAACTATTTAAAATACATACCTTGTTTATTAAGGGTCAGTTTTACCCATGTCCTGATCCGATGCTAGCGATACACCTAAGATTAGTGGAAAAATACCTTTACTGTCTCAGGTGTTATCTGTATTCTGTCCTTGACCTAATTCAAGATTAGTAAAAACCAATCCTTAGCTGTAGGTCACATATTTTATTATTGTTATATTATGTGTGTTACTGGTTTCCAAGTACAGATTAGAATACGGTTTAGGAGTTAACACTACCGTACCACACAAATTCAGTGAAATGCCCGTCATTGTGTACATATACCGGTACCAATCTATGAGAAATACGAAATAATATCGCCCTAGTGAGACGATGATAATTTCCCATTTTTAATGGATAGGCCTAGCGGTTTATGGATATATATATATATATATATATATATATATTATATATATGTATATATATATATATATATATATATATATATATATATATATATATATATATATATATATATATATGTATATATATATATATACATATATATATACATATATATATATATATATATATATATATATATATATATATATATATATATATATATATATATATATATATATATATATGTATTTATGTATATTTTCACAAGGTTTTATATTTAAATAATTCATGTTTTCGGTTCCTCTTGTGTGTATTTAAATTTTATTATAACTCACCAACGTTTCCCTTAAATTCCATTAAGCATTTTCACATGTGATTGCATGCAAGGTAAGTTAGAGAAACGTTGGTGAGTTATAATAAAATTTAAATACACACAAGAGGAACCGAAAGCATGAATTATTTAAATATATGTATATATATATGTATATATATTTATGTATGTATGTATGTATATATGTATGTATATATAGGCTATATTTATATATATATATATATATATATATATATATATATATATATATATATATATATTGATCTATATACATATATATATATATATATATATATATATATATATATACATATATATATATATATATATATATATATATATATATATATATATATATATATGTATATGTATATATATATATATATATATATATATACTCCATAGGCCTAGCATATTGTTTAATATTGTGATTTGTGTGCTTCGTGTGAGCCTTTTGTTCCTAGACCTAATGCTTCCTAATGTGTGTTCTCAGGACAAGGAGGTAATGAACCACATGGATTCAATGACTTGTGCGTGACTGACGAGCTACCAGAACGCGAAATATCACCAAAATTTGTGTTCGGTAAGAAGAAATATGGCAGAAGAACTCGTCCAAAGCTATCAGATGTTGATTCTACAGACAGCGTTGATGATTCGGACAGTGATGTGTCTGTTGGAACTGCTACTGGCACTTTGCCCAACTGTGCAAAACTGGAACCCAAAGCTTCGAAGAAACGCAAGACCTCTGCCATCAATCCAACACCTGAGGTTTCCACTCTCATCACTGACAACAATGTACATTCCCCACCTATTATGATGAGTGATGGTAGACCTACCACTATGTACTCTTTGGTTGGTAGCGATGCCGAGGTACAATGCTTGAGGAATGCGTGGCAAAGACTTGGGGTTGGAAGCGATGGTTATCTTGACAAGGAGGAGGTGGAATTAGTTTGTTCTCATATTGGCATGGAGAACGTTGCTGGCGAGGTAAGTTAGAGTATTGTAATATATCTGCGTAATTTATGCACACATAGACTAGATGCCAAACATTGCATGATAATAATTATTTTCCAAGTTGAAAATTAAGCAATCTTTTTGCATTCTCTGAGATTATGTATCTATTCATGCAGATAAAGTGTGATTTCATTTACTTTCAATTTATTGTGGTGACGTTGAAATGCTGTTTAAATAGATGGATGGTGGAACAAGACATTTCAAACTAAAATTGGGGTTATTCGGAGATGGGTTTGTTTATTCAGAACCATGTTTCTTCGAAGCAAAGATCACACAATACAACGAATAGTAAATTCATATTCTGTCTGAGCCCAATAGCTAGGCCTACAGAGAGTGACACTATTGGTGTGAGGCTAGTTGCATATACGTGCTAACCGACTAGCTCAATTATTTGTTCCAATTAATAAAGTGTGACAAGTGAATTGACACTGTTGATCCAAGTCTTCACATAGGCCACTCTACCTATGATTTGAATGAATTATGAAGATATGCAGGGCCATTGAATATTACTGTTACTGGTTACAAAGTACATCATTGGAGCATCATAGGTCTATGTACTTTTCTAGCTTGAGTGTAAATTTACCTTGGAAGTAATTTGTGATATGCTGCATGCACACCCTTTTTTACCAAGTTGGAAAATATTCTTAAGCATTGATGTGTAGCCTATCCATTGCAGGTAGCTCTATCTATATCCTAAGCAAATTTGGGTAGGCCTACTGGTACCGGTAATGCAGTAAACCCTCGTTGGTCCGAAATGCAAGGGACCCCCCCAAAAAATATTTTGATTTATAAAATTCTTACGCTTAGACCTATTCTATCGTATCAATTAAAAAGGATGGAAATGGGAAAAATAATCATCAATTCAAGGAATTTACTTGAAGGGTCAGAATATTAGTTTGAATTAGGGTTAGCTGGAACAAGGATTTACCATATTAATGAAAACTGAAATGCCTTTACCTTCAGCCGGGGACCCTGTTTAAGTTGGAAATATGTTGAATTTTGATTAACCGAGTTTGGATTAATGAAAATTCACTGTAGGTCTACACTAATACTGATTCACTCTGTGATGGTCTGGATAGGTCGTCAAGGAAGTTTTTGAAGCTCTCGACGTGGACCGTGATAACCGAATCAGTTTCGAAGAGTTCCACCTATTGTTCCGTACTGGCGGTCATATTGACAGAAGCAAGACCAGTTCAGGTCAGGACGGTGAACCAAGTCGATTCGACTGTCACCTTGAATCGAGTCCGGGTGATGTACAATCCAGCTCTGCAGATCGACCCACCATGACGGGTACTGCCAACGATAACAACTATGTTTGGGGACTCGATTTTAATGGAAATGGGTAAGTAAGATTTTACAAAGAATTGTTTTAGAGATGAACCCTCAGTGAAACCTCAATATGAATCCACGAAAAATGAATGAGCTGACCACCTGTGCACCAGTAGTACTGGGTAGGAGGCTCGGTCGATCAGAATATTCTTATTCCGTGGATATATTCAAGCAATAAGTGTAGTGTGCTGCAGCTTAGATATAAAACAAAGTTACTACAGTTCTTACTGATCTGATTCTGGTTTCCATTTATTGCTACAGTGAACACCATGGTAGTTAGTAGGTGTGTGCGCGTTCGAGAATTTAAGTACGAGTCGAGTTCAAGAGAAAATCGCAAGTTTCGAGCTCGAGTTCCCCCCCCCCAAAAAAATGCCCTATTAAAAATTGAGTTTTTAATTGGTTCTAATTGGTTCGAGGGTTTACTGCATGAACTTGACTCAGAAGCACTTGAAAACTCAATTTTTAAGGCCGTTTTTTTTTCTTTCTGGTACTCGAACTCAAAACTCGCGATTTTCTCTTGAACTCGAACTCAACTCGAATTTGAATTCTCGAACTCGCACACCCCAACAATTAATATAAATATTGGGGCCTAGAATAAAATGAGCAAATTATCATCTGTGCACACATTCACTAGCTGGCTGATTTATTTACATGTGATGAACTACTTATGCCCAAATAATAATCCTCTGTCAATAAAATAATGTAAATTACAGTAATAAAGATGAGGTCTCAAATATATTATCTGGTAAGTCATTTTTCTTCAACAGCAACAAGAAATGTAGTTGACTTTTCAACAGACAAGAGCATATCTTGATCAATGTCCTGGGTCTACAAAGTCATTTGTTGTCAAGAATACATGCCTGAATACTTGCCATTAACACTTGGGTCTTTTGACCTGCCACGTGTTTCGTGACCCCTGATCGCTAATGTTTAGTGATAGGGAATATAGATCAAAAATGACTTCACATGATAAAATATTACGTAATAAAATAAGTTATTTGTGTGAAATATTAAATATCAGTAGCGGCTTCTGGGCCCTGAAATTCGGAAAAAAATTACATTTAAAAAAAAAAGTTTTTTTTTTGAACTCAAAATTTTCTAGTTCAGCAAATTTGAACTCGAACTCGAAAATTCGAGTGCTCGCACGCCCCTAGTAGTTAGTTGTATTTTTATAATGTTTCAACGACGCACTGCAATGATGGCTATGATATATTGACGTATTCACTGTAAACTGTGTGCTACATATCATCTTGTACACAGGCTTCTAGAATTTAAAAACCATTGCCCACTGTTTAAAGCTATCAACACATGCGTGCACATATCACATGTAAACATGTATTATTCATACAAAATCATCATTATCAACAGCACATGTCTGATTGTTTATTGATTAGAAATATTGTTAATTAATTAGTAGACTATTATCAATTGAAAAATACAGTGAAACCTCGGTCCATCATTTTTCAAGCGACCACAAAAAAACATCCAAGCAGGAAAACAATTCATCTAGGGGAAGTTACCATTGGCTATGGGGGCAACAGAAAACAATGGATCTGGGAAGTGAAAACTATGCTTCTAAATTTCACTGTACAGGCCTGTCACTTGATCGAAAATCATGTAGCCACCGTAGTAAAAACTGCGATGAATCAGAAATTGAGTTTTTGTAGTATTTTCCCTTGACTGTTTATTTGTAGTTGTGTGCACGCTGATCTTATCGTCGAAGTGTGGGAGAGGTACAATGTGCCCGAACCGCGTTCTCTGCTCAACAGTCTTGGCTTTACCGAGCCTCAGGTGAAAGTAGTCGAGCTGTTAATCGCAGTGGAAAGCGAGATAAGCGCATTACAAAGTGACAGCAGCTGCCAAAGTACAAAATCCCCGTGCGAAGTTCTTATGCACGCATCAATGTGCATATGTGTCTCGCAGGTTCGATGCCTCAAGTAAGTACCATCAATACTTGCTGAAAATTACTTCACTCAACATGAACAAAGGGTACGTTAGGCTAGCAGTCATTCGTCATATGTGTGTTTGAATGAATCTGTTGTTGTTTTGTATTCTCGGGGGGCATTGCTCTAAATTAGAGGTAACCCGAGACTACTGATATTGTTGTACAATTTTGTTCGGCTGCTCGCTGCATAGCATTAGAAGATCATGAATGCAATCGTTCGTGCCTCGAGATTCACCATGCCAATCTAAATCCAGGCCTATTAATAACCTTGCCTTCATCTCTTACTAACAAAAAATTACCAATTCTGTACAGTAAAACATCATTAATCCAAACACAATAATATTGATAATTGGACAATAATTGTATAATTATTAATTATATTAATTGGTTACTCTTTGGTAATTCATCACTCTACAATCTATGTGCCTACTGCAGGGCTTTGATTTTGCCACCTTGAAGTGAATCTATAGCATCGGACATCTACTAGGCCTAAACCAGTGATGCACAACCTTTTTATCAGAAGGACCATTCTATGCATTTTGTAGTTGTTCGCTGGCCGCAGATGTTACTTATAAGGTTTCCGTAAAATGATTTTAATTCTCTCTTGAGGCTAGGTCTACGTATGTAAGCACTTACCATTTAGAGCCTACTCTGGTCACTCGATGTTGCATTGGGGAAAAAGTTGTCGAAAATCATTTATTCATATTGGGTTTGACTGATGACTAAGATCCATTGACATCGGTGAATGATATATGAGATGTAGGGTTATTTTATCAGGTGTTTTTGGATAGTGGGAAGTAGTTGGTCATTGTCACGGAACCATCCCATTATTAACGTAAATGACGGATGGAAAGCACGAAAAACCCGTGAGGATGGTAGACCATGGCGACAATCAAACCTTGGTCTCCTGTATGACGGTTCAGTATGTTAGCCACTCGACCACTCGTATAAACCTAACTGTTGTGTTACACAGTGATATGATGAAATATTTTTGATTGCCTCAGGGCAACACTTGACCAAGTGCGCCGTGAGCGAGATAAACTGCGCTATGACATAGCCGAGGCGAACGACCGAGCCTGCCTGCTCGCCCAAGAGGTTGATGAGCATCATTCAAGGCTCGAGTATTCAAACAAAGCGCATATCAAGTAAGTAGCACAACGGAGTACAGTAAACCCTCGTTAATCCAAACTCGGTTAATCCGAAATTTGACGTATTTCGAACTTGAAATCGGTCCCCAGCTGAAGGTATAGGCATTTCAATGTTAATTAATATGGTTAATCCGAATTTCGGTTAAACCGTAATTCAAACTAATATTTCGTTCCTTCAATTGCTTCAACACTGATTTCGGATTGGATAATTCGAAATAATCCGAGTGAATTCCGTGAAGTTATCACTATTTTCCCAATTTCCATCCTTTTTATTTGACGCGTAAGAATGAGTGGAAGCATGCTCAGCTGTTCCATGCTTTTTGTACCGAATGCAGTCGACCTTGACGAAGTCTGAGCTCGGAACACTCGTTCGTCCGACTCAGGACGGCCGAGCGCCAATAGAAACGGGCCATATGAGGATCACGCGTCACGGAGATAGCCGAGTACACACGATCAGCGAGGCCCTTAGCAACGGATCTATCACGCAGTCTCAGCCGGTGACATAACTTTATTCCGAGCAGGAAAAATGAATTTTTGGTTAATCCGAATTTTTATAAACCGAAATCATTTTTTTTAGGTCCCTTCGATTTCGGATTAACGAGGGTTTACTGTAGTAAGAACTAGGGTTTCCGCTTGATATAAATTTTATATGATTAATAATTATTGACGTCATATCGATCGATAATCAAATTGAATAATATAAATTATTTTAAATAGATTCGATAATCAACATGAAATTATTGATCAAAATATATTGATGTTTCCTTATTGATCCTGCGTATTTTCAGTTTTAATTAGTATCAACTTGGGAGAAGTAAGTGATAAAAGTGAGTAGAAGTACGGTATCTTGTAAGCATTCGATTTTCGATCGTTTTTCAAATTTCATCAGATGTTGACCAGTTGAGTAAACATGTGAACTCTTGCCATACTTTTTAATGAATAGAGTTATTCAAATTTAAAATGTGTATCCTGTATCCATGTGTCCATCATGTCCATACTTAAAACTAAAACTCAATCTATTATCATAAAAAATAGATGAGTGTCAAACTATATCAATAAATTGAAGATTATCTGGCAATCCCAGGGAGAATAGTGGCAAGTTGATGAACTGGCTGCATGTAATATCTATCAATCACTCATCGCTTGAAAAATATGTCCTCTCTTTGTAGATGAGTAGATACATGAAGATAAAAGTTTTTTCTTGGTCTCGAAAAGTAAACGAATGGATAATTTGTAGGTTACCAGCACGCTACCTAACATTATTTGGAATCCATTTTCTTTAAATAAATGAATGTAAAAGTTTATTTTCTGCCACGTTAGGGTGAGTAGGCCTAGTAATTTAATTTTTGTTTGGCTCAGTTAACCACTTGATGCCCATGGATGCATATATGTGCGTTCTTAGTTTTCCAATTTGTTGCATTTAATATCTCGACAGCATTACGTCATATCTCATATTGACATCAGGGACTTGTACTGAGATCTAGGAGATGGATTGAGAAATTGATTCCATTTATTTTTGACTCATAGAATATGTTAATGTAGGCCCACAGTTGGCCTAAACCCTCATTAATTCGAATTCCAAATGACGCCAAATAAAACAATTTAAATTTTAAAACATGAATTTTTGAAACAAAGTTTTTTGTTAGTGTAGTATGGTATATAGTGTGTGCAGTGGGATGCAAGATGTGTATGTGGTTTGTTCTCTCCCACTTTCCCCTTGACTATACTAAGCACTCTTTGATAGCCATGTGTTTATCTTCATTAGAACTGTTTTCTTAACAGTTGTACACCACAACAAAGAGACCAGTGAATAGTGAATACTATACATCATTGTGTCACTCATTAGAAAATACTTATCACAATATTAGAAGAGTCATAAGGAACATAAGGATTGAAAAATGAAAAATAAAAGGCAATGTAAAAAGCTAATAATTCATTAGCTTTCTGATTTATGTTACAGTTGCCCAGAATAATATTCACTCTGTCAATACAATATTTTCACTTGAGTAATAAAGATGTGATCTCTAGTATGGTATATTATCTGTGAAGTCATATTTCCTCAACAGCAAAACCAATTGTAGCTAACTTTTCAAAGGACAAGTGGGGATCTTGGCTATCTTGGCTGATGTCCTGCATTGATAGGAAGTCCTTTGTTGTCACTTGTCAAGTGAGAATAACTCACCAGTCCCAGCCAGTACTGCTTGGATGTTTCGACCCACCACATGTTTATAAAGCATCTACAAGCATAGCATAATAGACACCTTGTCTCAGAGCACCCTCTGATGCTGCAATTGCTTGCCAGGATGCCCGACTGTGAATGTTTAATGATAAGTTGTAGGAATTACAAAGGATTTCAGTTTCACGTAATAAAATATTCAATTGTGACAACTTTCGTTGGTAATTTTTGCTGAAAGAAACACAAAACGATAATAAAACAGTAGTTTGAACTGATTGTCAATTCGAAATTCTAAATAACAAAAATTTAAATTATCAGATTGAATTAACATTGATATCCCCATACCAGCGACCGGGGTCATTTCTCTTGTTGGAAAATTAGCGTGAAATTCGTATGAACCGAAGGGTTGTTGTATGGAAAAATGATATAATGCAGTCAGCTCTTATTCCAAAACCTCCTTGTAGGCTACATGAGTCAATAACATGATACAGTAAACCCTCGATTATTCGAACTCGGTTAATTCGAATTTCGCGCTAATTCGAACTAGAGAAATGACCCCGGCTGCTGGTGTAGGGATATCATTGTTAATTCATTTCGATGATTCGAATTTTTATTATTTCGAAATTCGAACTGATAATTAGTCCAAACTTCTATTTTATTATTGTTTTGTGTTTGTTCAATTCAAATTTCAGGAAACATTTGGTATTAAAGTTGTCACAATCAAATATTTTACTATGTGAAATACTTTGTAATTGGTACTCCCTATCACTAAACATGAGCAGTCAGGCGTTCAGGCCGCTGGACACGCACTCGACATGTCACAGTATACTTGACCCAGCTCATGCTAATGTAGGGGGGGGGGGACCTAGGAGGGGACAGGTGAGTTATTCTTACTGACACTTGACAACAAAGGACTTGTTGTCCACGCAGGACATTAGTCAAGATATGCTCTTGTCTATTGAAAAGTTAACTAGCAGTTGAGGAAAATTACTTCCCATAATAGATATTTGAGACCCATCTTCATTTTTCAATCAGAATTATTTGATTGACAGAGGAATATTATTCAGATTATGCATAGAGAGTTAATCATGCATAGAGAGTTGGATGCAAATATCAGTCATGAATAAGCCAGCTATCTAGTGCTGCAGAGATAAAATTCCTTATTTCATTCCAGGCCCCAATATTTATATATTTTTTTCCTCTACTTGCTTTTTACTTGACATTTGGTAATTTGATTCTTTTAACCTGTGAACTGTGATAAGTATTTCCTAATGACATGATAACCTATAGTATTCATTGACACTTTGTTGTGCCTAAATCACTTCACTTGAAGATAAACACATGGCTGTCAAAAGATGCTAGGTATGGGCGAGGGGAAAGTGAGAGGGAACAAACCAGCTGGGTGCGCCTCTTTAACACACACACACTATGTACTATACAAACAAAAAACATTTTTTTAATTCGAATTTTGATTTTTGGGGTCCCTTGGAATTCGAATTAACTAGGGTTTACTGTACAGGCAAATTGATTGTTTCACGTATGAAGTAATCAGAGGCAAGCATTTGGGGTTTTAACGATGAACGCAAATTGTTTGTAAAGAGTTGTTTCTCCAATATGTTTATGATTCAGGTCTTCCCGAGTTCAAAAACTCTATTGTTAATTTCGCGAAAATGATGCTTTTCGCGATTTTCCGCGATTATGTCTTTATATGCACGAATATTAGTCCTTGACCCGTCCCGCCGTTCTCGCGGGCGATCGATTGCAGGTTGGGCAATCGCCCTATATAAATGCCAGAAAAAAAATGTTTTGTTTTAGAGCTGCATAAAGACATGTCATTATTTTTTAAGTTTTTACCTTTGTCCTTCGTGGAATAATTCAAAATAACAGTACATAATGGTAATTATTTACCATAAAATTATATCCACATAAAATAATTAAAAACGTCCGTAAACCAAAATGCGTGAAAAATCACCATAAAGTTGAGAGTTGACAATATTGAACTGACTGTCTCTAAGGTCGTTGGAGTTGAAACACGCAGAGCAAATGAAAGACCTGGCCGATCAGCTGTCTCACGAGCGAGATCTCCTCGTCAACCAGAACTACGTCCTACAGAACCGCGGCTGGGCTCTGGAGGAGTCGGAGTCCAAGTCGCGAGCGGAAGCGGCCGCGCTGAAAGAGGAGAGCACCGCGCTCTACAGCGAGAACCAGTCACTAGTCGAACAGTTGGCGGCGGTCGAGGGGGACTATGCCAGCGCAAGGAAGGAGCTGGAAGTGTTAGACGGACTGCGACAGGGGATAAAAGAAATGGAGTTGGATAACGATAGCGAGAAGGTGAGTATGCTAGTGGGATGTTGCCTCGAGTATTGGCGGTTGCCAACTGATATCATCATTTGAGCTGAACCTACAAGGTGTTTGAGCTACAAGTAATGTAGAATTTCGCAAAATGTATCGTCTTGAAATATTTCAAATATTTCCAAAAAAAATCTTGGAACATCTCAAATTGAAATTGAAGCAGGAATACCTAATACAGTAAACCCTCAATAATTCGAATTCCAAAGGACCCCAAAAATCAAAATTCGAATTATGAAAAATGTTTTTTGTTTGTATAGTATATAGTGTGGGTGTAAGAGGCGCACTTGGTGTGTTCCCTCTCACTTTCCCCTCGCCCATACTAAGCATCTTCTCACAGCCATGTGTTCATCTTCTGAATTGTGAAGTGATTTACGTACAACAAAGTGTGGATGAATACTATATGTTATCATGCCACTCATTAGGAAATACTTATCACAGTCAGTTCACAGGTTAAAAGAGTCAAATTACTGAATGTAAAGTAAAAAGCAATGTAGAGGGGAAAAAAATATATATAAATGGGGGCCTAGACCGAAAGAACTAATTATTATCTCTGCAGCACTAGCTGGCTGATTTATTTACAATCAATGATTAAAAACTTACGCACAATAGAATAATATTCACTGTGTTGATCAAATAATTTTAATTGAAAAATAAAGATGGGTCTCAAATATATTATCGGGATAGTAATTTTCTTTTTCGCAACACAGAGTAGTTAACTATTCAACAGACATGAGCATATCTTGACTGATGTCCTGCGCAGGATAATAAGTCCTTTGTTGTCGTTGTGTCGTAAGAAGAATAACCCACCCGCCTCGCGCCCCTCATCCTGCTTGCACGTGCCGACACAGCAAGTAAGCTGTGACGTGTCGAGTGCGTGTCGAGACGCCCGACCGCTCATGTTTAATAATAGGGAATTCGGATTACAAAGGGTATCACGTAATAAAATGTTCGATTGTGACAACTTTTATACCTAGTTTTTGCTGAAATTCGACTTAAACAGACATAAAACAATGTTAAAACAGAAGTTCGGACTAATTATCAGTTCGAAATTCGAAATAATGAAAATTCGAATTCACGAAATGAATTAACATTGATATCCCTATACCAGCAGCCGGGGTCATTTCTCTAGTTTGAAATGTTGTATGAGAGTGTCACGCTTGAACAAACAGTTTGCATTGACGCTTGAAGTATTGACTCACCCTCACTGTTGTTTCTTTGTTCTGGCTTGCAGGTAGTCGGCCTGTTGGAGAAGCTCGACGACGTGCAGAACGAAAACAGTCAACTACGGGACCGCAATGACGAACTCACGATGAAGGTCGAAGCATTGACCTTGGAACTAGCTGCTGTCTCCCTCAAGAAGGCTGGACCTCTTTACTATCAAGACGGAGAAAAGACGATGATGGAACAGGTATTTTTTCCCCGCGCCATATTTCCAACTGTCGACAAGTTCGATTGTGATTATAATTAATGACCATGATACTGATTTCCAATCAGAAGCTGCCCGTTATTGTTCATTCAACAAAGGAACTGCTTTAGAAATCGAAGTCAAGTCAGGCAAGGGTTCTGATTCTCGCATGATGCATGGGTTTTTGTAACGTCATTTCACTTCTGATCACTTCATTGTTTTCATATCCTAGGCCTAACCTAGTTGTTGGTGAGGTAGTTTTTCTATTCATTTTATTTTATCAACATCGAAAACTTGACACAGCAATTGTTTCCCTATAAAGGCAAAGAACGAAGTTTAGGATTGTTTGATCAGGTCCAATTGATCTTGCCACAAGTTGTGCTACAAAAAGAAAAAATGAATCGGAATAATAATCTATGTAGGCATAGGGCCTATTACAGATTTGGTGCTGCCACGACTCCAGTGACCGTACTCGATGGTTTCCTCTGAACATCCTGACTCCCAGCTGTCAAGTGGTCATTATTATCGACTAACGAAGTGCTTAGTGTAACGTTGCATATTAAGCATACCGTATTTACTCGCATATAAGTCGCACCCGCGTATAAGTCGCACCCCTGTTTTTGACAGTCATTTTTTGAAAAACCCTTTGTATGGTCGTATAAGTCGCACCTGCAGTCTCCAGCAACGTGAAAAATACACAGTGATTGAAATGTTTAGCACTCTATTCCAGACCCATATGAGAGTAAGAAACCATTGTGAGGGGCCTCAATACAGCCAGGGACATATAAGAGTGTCACATTACTGTATTTACACGCATATAAGGAAAGAAGGTTCCAGTCGCTTTACCCTACACCAGATCCACTCTATTAGACAATAAACAATAAACAATATGGATAATATATCTTCCAAGTTTAGATTCATTTTTATCCATCCTATAGTGTTGAAAGAGTAGCCCTTATAGACTCGGATATCACCCATAGCGTGGGATATCACCCATAGCGTGGGATATCACCCATAGCACACTTTCAGGCAAGCATGGTTGATTGATGATAAACAGATGTGTCAAAGTGTTTGTCTTGGTATTCAGTGTAACATGATCCAGAGTCTGACCTCCTGACCTCTAATCGAGGAAAAAGGCATAAGGATATTTCATGAGTATGTTTGTTGTCATTTGTTGACACATTTACGACAATATTATATCCTGACAATTGACGATTGGGGGTCTGCCATATGCTTTAATATCGACGACCGGTCGTGCATAAAATCTGACGACGATTGTGGGTTCGCCCTATGCTTTAACACTGGACGACCGGCAGTGTTTCACGGGAACTGTTTTTGCGATGTTTTTGCATCAGAGAAAAACAGTTTTCAGTGAGCGCGCGTGAATATATCGCAAAATGTGACACTTTTTTCCTCACTTACTTTTATAAGACCCATGTGACTTTTTGATGACTTGAAAATGGAAAAAAAGTGCGTCTTCTATGCGTGTAAATACCGTACTTTGAATGTGCTTTTGACATTTCTATGTTTCCCTGTTGCTGTTAGAGAGGAAATATTATTTAAATCACATTTGACTTCTTTATTGCCTCTTTAGAATACTGTGCTTTCAATTTGGAATTATTTTTTGTCACCATAAAGAATGCGCTCATGCACAGTCTTGCCTAGCCCCCCTTAAGTGGCCTCCCACCCATGATCAGCTGTTACTGATGTCCCTGCTATTGCAACATTCTTGTCAGTGACTCAGTGTGCTTCCAAGCCTTGAGAGTGGAGGTCCTGTTGCTCTATAAAGTGATGATTGGCTTGAGGAAAATGACGCTTCTTTACATGAATAAAGGTGAATTGATGCATTGAATTTCAATTTTGGAGATTTTGTGCGCGCATATTAGTCGCACCCGCGTATTAGTCGCACCCCTGTTTTGAGCTCTCAAATTTTTAAGTATACATGCGACTTATATGCGAGTAAATACGGTAAGTACAAATGGCATCTTTCTGATTGTCCTGAAAATTATCTGCATAATTTTGCAATACTTTTTTATCATGCTTTATAACTAGGGGTGTGCGAGCACTCGAATTTTCGAGTTCGAGTTTCGAGTTCAAATTTAACAGAACTCAAAAATTTCGAGTTCGAAAAAAAAAAAATGTAATTTTTTTCCGAATTTCTGGGTCCAGAAGTTGCTACTAATATTTAATATTTCGTAGGAATAATAATTTATATTATTACGCAATATTTTATCATGTGAAGTCATTTTTAATCTATATTCCCTATCATTAAACATTAGCGATCAGGGGTCCCGAAACATGTGGCAGGTCGAAACACCCAAGTGTTAATGGCAAGGGGGAACAGGTGTGTATTCTTGACAACAAAGGACTTCCTATATAGACTCAGGACATTAGGTAATCAAGATATGCTCTTGTCTGTTGAAATGTTGAGTTGTTAACTACATTTCTCCTTGCTGTTGAAGATAAATGACTTTCCAGATAATACATCTGAGACCTCATCTTTATTACTGTAATTTAAATTATTTTATTGACAGAGGATTATTATTTTGATTGGGCATAAGTAGTTAATCAGCTGTGAATAAATCAGCCAGCTAGTGCTTGCAGAGATGATAATTTGCTCTTTTCATTCTAGGCCCCAATATTTATATTACCATAATTGCCTTGTCAGTCTTCATTGCTGGTGACGTCCAGACTCACCTCATTCCTAACTCACCTCATTCCTAGCTCACCTCATTCCTATTTCACCTCATTCCTATTTCACCTCATTCCTATTTCACCTCATTCCTATTTCACCTCATTCCTATTTCACCTCATTTCTAACTCACCTCATTTAGAATGAAGCTTAACACGCCTTTTCCTATTTCACCTCATTCCTATTTCACCTCATTCCTATTTCACCTCATTTAGAATGAAACCTAACACGTCTTTTCCTATTTCACCTCATTCCTATTTCACCTCATTCCTATTTCACCTCATTCCTATTTCACCACATTCCTAACTCACCTCATTTAGAATGAAGCCTTACAAGTCTTTTCCCATTTCACCTCATTCCTATTTCACCTCATTCCTGATTCACCTCATTTGAAACCACGCCTTCACCACGCCTAACTGCCTTTTTTCTATCCTCCTCCTCTAATATGGAGCCAATGAGGCCACTGGCAACCATCCATGTACAAATGCCTCAATACAAACCAAAACATAATAGACCTATGTTCGAAAATAGAAATATTGTCAACACATCGCTCTGAAAGAAATATATACGTTATGATGGTGTGCATGTGCCGTGACGAGGTGGAGAGGGGGGGGGGGTAAGAAAACCATGCAATAAAAGAGCCCATCCTTAAACCCCACTCCTCGTGTTGCAAAAGGTCTATACCTGCTAACAACGAACAATGATCAATAGAAATTGAAATAAAAGCGATTGCATTTTGTTGCTGATGCGTTTGTAATCATTTCAAGTGCGTTGCAATTGTTGATATGATAATAAGCCTTTTTTGTTTTTTAAAATAGGAGCATTTTTGACTGAATTAAAATATAAAGCACAAAAAATCTGCACTCAATCATGAGTGGAAAATAGTAAGTGTAGGGTGAAATTAATAATCATTACTACGTTGTTGAAAAACAGTGACAATAATACAAAATAATTATTATTATTTCACAAATAATTTTCATCGTTGTACTAAATCATAGAAAGCAATTTTTTCACATTTTGCTCAGAAATTGCGTGCACTCACATATATATTATATTTGATCGTATACTAACGCATATACTTTCCACTTGTGGTGCCAAAATTATGCGAAAAGTATGCCTGTATAGAATAAGATTTCAAGACAGCATTTACTATTATTTTAAAAAATAAACCGAATTAATTGAAGTCACAGCGAAGTGAAAGAACTAGGCTCAGCAGTAGTGGCAGTCATATCTTCTTCTCAGCCTAGTACCGAAGTGTTTCTTCTCATAACTTCATTCTTCTATTGTATTTTTAATCATTATCCATTATTTCATTCTATTATCTGTGTTTATATATTTTGTATCTTATTGTTCTTTCTATTCTGTGTCGCATCGGCAACCCGAATATGGGCAGAGATCATCTTAATAAAGAAGATTTCACACACAGCGTATTAGGGCCTGATCAAATTACTGACTTGATTAAGATCATTGAATGAGCGTAGAGAGCACAGCCAACAAAGTGTGAGAACTATTATGAAAATGAAAACTTCTTGGAAATAATTTTCCTCTCGTTCACGTAGGGCCTACCTATTGATTCGAAAATTATTATCTCATTTAATTAGTTCATTACGGACTTGCGTGTGTTTTAATTACCAAGGAAAATTGAAAAAAAAGACGGCTTAAAATGAACTCGCTGTCGATCCGCGAAATATTCAGAAAATCAACGGAATAAAAAAAGAATCACTGGATTAAACGGAATCCAAAGAAATCTGGTCAAAACAAATCATTGGAGTCAGGAAAATTATCAGGTGGAATGAGAAAAATCACGGAATAAGAAATAATTGTATGAATGAAATCAGAAGAAACTACCCTCGGTAGCTTCGTCAGCTGAAGCACCGCTTCCGAAACTGAATTGTCACAGTTGGGCAATTGGGTTCGAGTCCCGCATAAGTCATGCGTTATTGTGAACGTACTTTCAATCATCACGGCATAATTTCATGATTACCTGCTTATTCTACAATTGAATGGAATAAAAAATAGGTATAAGAAAAGAAAATCACTGTCGCCAAAAAATTTCAATCGATAAAATGATCACCGGAATCAAAACATTATTGTTCATTGAGTATTACTACTAACTGAATTAAATGTTCAGATATCGATCTATACAAATACATCAGAACATATATAGGTATCTGCACAAAGATAAACGTGGATAGGCCTACTCATCGTTGTAATATATTCACAAGCTGCCCTCGGTAGCTCAGTCTGCTGAGGGACGCTTCAGAAACTGAAGTCACCGTTGGGCGTGGGTTCGAGTCCCGCATAAGGCATGGGTAAACGTCCTATCATTCATCATCACTTCATAGTTTCATCACATGCTCAATCGTACCCTCGTATCACCTAGTTGTTGGAGAGGTCGTTAAGAAACAATAATCATCATCATCAATATTTATCACATCTATACAAATATTCATAATAACATAAGATAATACAGAAATAATAAAAATATATATAACTTCACATACAACAATTTATCGGTGCACATTCGATTTTCGGTTTTGTATTCGAATATCGTGTTTATTTTCGACCTCTCTGGTTGGACAAAAGTATGCGGTACTACAGGCAGTAACCAACCATAGAATGCGACCCATACGGTTGCTAGGATACGCGCGAAAATCTCGAATTGGACAAACATTCTCCGTCAAAAAGTGTTTTACTACTATCGCATTTGACATACCTAGTGGAAGCACATAGTCTGTATTATCACGCGACGTGTGGAATTACATTTTAAAATATTATTCGGCTATATATATTTCGAACTGAAAATACGGTACAGACCAATTTACAGACAAACTTCATTTTACAGCTGTTATGCAAGAGAGAATAATCCAAGACTTTAGGCCTATAAGTTGGTCTTAGGAATTGATGCCATCCCATATTTGATTTCGATTGGAATGATTTATACAATATTTATGTAAATAATACAGATTTTAATAAAAATGTTGGTAATGGAAGTGAATTTTATAAAATTTCAATACGAATTAATGAGCAGTTTGTTGAACTTGAATATTATGTTGAACTAATGACTTGGAAAGATTTTTAAAACAAAATGTATAACGATCCAAAATGTTTTGCAGATATAAAATCAGCGATCAAACAGTCCATATTTCCTTTTTTAAATTTGTTTTGCCGAGCAGTTTTTTCATCGAGACAAAAAATACAATTACAATTATTTGTCAATTCAATTCTCCAAATATGTCAATCTCACTAATAGAAATACATGTATGGCGTTTTCCCAATAGCTATTCTGTGTACTGATTATTAACTGATTGATAAAAAGTTATTTCCGGACGAAAGTAACACGCAAAACGACATTGTACGTTTTTGACAGTTCGGCATTCGAATTTCGCGCGCGTTGCTTGGTTGGCGCACCTCCCGAAAAAAGACCCCTTGAATGTAGTTTTTCTCGAAAACTATCAGAGCACCAATTACGGGGTGAACGGCACTAATCGGCACTAATCAGCACTAATTCAGCACCAAATATCTGTGCAATTCGACTTTGGCCCCCGCGGCATTCTTCTTAATAACTTCCGAAAAAATGCAGCACTAATTACGAAGTCAACGGCACTAATCATCACTAATTCAGCACTGATTATGTTTCCATTTTGAGCAAGAATCGTTTCATGGGAGGCCCATCGTGAAGTTGTAGCCCCCCACAGTTTTTCTACTTATTTGCCACAGGGAGCAGGCACTAATTACCAAATCAACAGCACTAATTCAGTTCTATTTGTAAATAAAAATGAATTCCGAATTCACAACTTGACGGGCCTGACGAAACCTTGTCTCCGTCCTTCTGTCAGTTGATTATGTCAGTTTTCATTCACCCTCTTTGGATTATGTTTGAGCTAGTATAAACTCTTCAAGTTGAATGAATAAATAACTACGGATGATTTTTATTTCAAATGTTTTGAAGAAAATTAAAACTAAATGTAAAATTCAAGTCTGAATAACATCATTAATATATGACATCATGAATTCCCGCTTCTGTCATTGTTGTGAGCTGTGGATTTGTGATAATATGACGTTAGTGATATCTTTGCCACCAACCAAACACCAAAGACTAGTATAACATGTAAATTGCAACTATCTATAGACCTACAGTTATTGTATAGGCCTATTTGGCGTGACAACTATAAAGAGCGGGTGGCGTGAGGGAGACTTTTCCCGGATTCATATAGGCCTACCCCTACGTACTTTCATGATGAGGGAAGGGGAGGTGAACAACGTATGAATGAAAATACTGCTTGCGCACAATTTATACAAACTATTTCCATAGAACCCGGCTAATATCATCAATATTCATCAAGTTTTCTAAGGCCTTCATGAAACATTCTCAAATTTATCACAAAACAATCAAATAAACAGAATCAATAATAAATTATATAATTATATATCATATAATGATAATATAATATAATTAGATGAACATAAATAAAAAATAAATTACAAATAAATAATTAGTTGTGTTTTTATTAAAAGCTTTCCAGACTTTTGATCTGTGATTTGAGTATTATTCAATATCTCTTGAGGCTAAAGCATGAAGGAAGCTCATGACCTATTCCATCTCTATGTCTATATTTCATCTCCACTTGTCTTCTACAAATGAATAGATATAGGCCTAATACAAAATCAAGTGACATGAACATTCTGATTGACGGCGTACAGTATCCAAAGTAGTTCTGTTAGAGGGTTTTATGATGAATATTATGTTTTTCAATATAATAATGATTAATTTTCAGTTGTGGTAATCATAGCTCATCATATTACATCACCAATTGTTGCTATGTAAGTAGACAACAATGTCTTACTGGTTGGTTTATCACAGAGCTATTTAGGGATAACACAATAATTTGACGCGAGCATACGTGAACGAAATTCCACCCCAATAAATCACGCGCGCTTGAAAGGTACCGGCCTACCGCTTCTTAACAGCATGCCTCTTTTACAACCTCGTCCCATCCCTAACTGAACACATTTTCACTACCCGCCCCTGTCCTATTTCACCTCATTCCTATTTCACCTCATTCCTGATTCACCTCATTTAAAATGAAGCCTTACACGTCTTTTTCTATTTCACCTCATTCCTATTTCACCTCATTCCTATTTCACCTCATTCCTGATTCACCTCATTTATCATGAAGCCTTACACGTCTTTTCCTATTTCACCTCATTCCTATTTCACCTCATTCCTAACTCACCTCATTTAGAATGAAGCTTAACACGTCTTTTCCTATTTCACCTCATTCCTATTTCACCTCATTCCTATCTCACCTCATTCCTATTTCACCTCATTTGCTGCTTCTCGTGCTTTTCAATGCTTTTCAATGGATGAGGTGAGTTAGGAATGAGGTGAGTCTGGACGTAACCTTCATTGCTTTTTATTTTCAAGTCCTTATGTTCTCTAATTAGACTCTTTTAACACTGTGAACTGTGATGAGTATATCCTGAGTGACATGATAGTATTCATTGACTCTTTGTTGATACTTTGTAAAACTGTTGAGAAAACACTTCACTTAAAGATTAACACATGGCTGCCAGAGAATGCTCACACACTATAGTATATAGTAGGCCTACTATACAAACAAAAAACTTTTTTTTAATTCAAATTGTTTTCAATTCGAATTTCTGATCCCTTGGAATTTGAATAAACGAGGGTTTACTGTATGAACTTTACTCAGAACCAATTAAAAACTCAATCTTCAATGTTTTTTTTTCTTTTTCTTTTTTGAACTTGAACTCGAAACTCGTGATTTTCTCTTGAACTCGAACTCGCACACCCCTATTCATAACTAACAATATGTAATTTTGTTTTTATCAGGGACTGAGACCTTCATGTATAAAGGTCCCGATTGCGGTTACGGTTGTGAACTGAATTTTATAAAGGTCCTGGTTACGGTCCCGGTTACAAAGCAAATTTTATAAAGGTCCTGGTTTCGGTTAAGGTCTCGAAGTGAGATTATAAAGGTCTCGGTCCCGGTTATGGTTATGATGTATATTTTATAAAGGTCTCGGTTACGGTTACGGTTATGAACTGAATTTCATAAAGGTCCCGGTTACGGTCCCGGTTACGATCAAAATTTATAAAGGTCCTGGTTTCGGTTGAGGTCTCTAAGCTTTTAGCTCAAGTCATTCACCAGAGACGCGCGTACACCGAATGCGTGTCGGGCGTGAGTGACAAAAAGATGCCAAGTAGATGTTTTTTCTCACATTTTTAATTTTTGTTGAAACATATACACACGAGAGATGAAGGTCCCAATCGACCGTCTTTCCTATTCCGCATCACTAGCGAACGGAGGGTTCGTGAATACATCTCTCGTGTCAATACAATTATTATATTATCCTTTTCTCAGGGAAGTCGTTTTGGACTTGGGAATTCCCACAAATTTGTCGTCGGCATGACTTTGACTCGCACTAATCCGACACTAAAATCTTGAGAGGTACTTTCTTATACTGTCTCTCGACTCCCCCCCCCCCCCCCCCCTCCCCTTTCACCACTCATCGAAGGTTCGGCCTCAACAACCTTGAAATATAAGAGTTTGTGTTTGAGGGGCTGAAAGTTGAAAAACAGGTTGTATTTCCTTTTCTTCAGACTAAGTGTATGTGATGAGACAACCGTTTCAAGCCCTTTTTGGGCCCTTTTTGAGACCCCAATAACCTATATAATAAAGGTTGCTGGTTGTGGTTGTGTTTGTCATCAACTCAACATAAAGGTTATCGGTTGCGGTTGCGGTTGTGCCCCGAAAATAATAACGGTTGTGGTTGTGGTTATGGTTGTATCACACTAATAATATAGGTTGTGGTTACGGTTGCAGTTGCCCGAAAAATACGGGTTTTTAACGGTTTCGGTTTCGGTTACGGTTACGGTCTCAGTCCCTGGTTTTTATACTTGACCATCTCAGACATTCTAGTATCTACCGGTACCTAGTTTTCACTTTACAGGCCTATTTGATTGACTTTTAATAAAACAGCAGCAAAGAAAAATCAAAGAGGCCTGAAATCTATGTGGGTATTTTTTGGTGATGCCTTCAGATACCCGTGTCAGGCACGAGTAGTGCATTACCCAGGTATTATTCTTCTGCCCGAGTACCCGCAATATGGAAAATTGTGTGTACATTGCGCAAACAAGAGCCATTTAAACAATCATTATTGTTATCTCTCACACTTTTTTAATTCTCTCAGACCGCCTCTAAAACACGCCGTACACGATCAACATTACCCGTCAATATCTTGACTCAACAAGCTTGACGTCGTGTATGGGCTCTGAAAAGATTTGTTGACGTGCTTCCTGCCATCTGTTGATGGCAAGTATCAACTAGCCTCCGACACTAGCGCTTTTATGGATAATTTATTAAATAGATTCGACTTTCGACGATTTTCGACTTGGAGGAAAGACTTGGACTTGGACTTTTTCGACACTGGAGTGGATTTTTATCTTTAATGATGAACATAACCTAAAAGTATTGTCCTAGGTATACGCGCAGTTCAGTTTCTAAACAGATTTGCTCAATTCTCTAGAAAAAAGATACACATTTAAAAAATGAGCAGTTGATAATCTGCAACTACGTATACTCAACGGAAGTTCTCGGTAGAAACTACGTATTCAATGATTATATACCACGTGACTTGTAACTGTGCCATCATTGGTCGAAGCTGTCAATATTGATGAGATAATAGAGCATGTTCAATTCTTGTCAACATGTTGGCGGTCAACATCAACATTTTACCGTCGTGTAAAGGCAAGATCAGAAACACGGGTTATCTATTAGCTGTAAACATGTTGAGTCAATATCTTGACGGGTAAATATTGATCGTCTATGGCGGGTTTAACTCGTCATGATTGAACTTATAAGTTCCGGTAATGAATTTGTGGCAAATTTTTCACCATCTCTGCCCCACTTTCTCTTTAGTTGCCGTGCCAAATACAGTAACTGTAGGCTAAATAGTTGTAAACTACATTTTTCTGGGAATCGTCATATATCTCATGAAAGCACTTTCCCTTCAGCTGTGATGAAAGACGATTTAGATGATTGTTGGGGGATGGACACATCTGACCCTTACGACTAATGAGTAGGGAGGGGGAGTGACAGCCGATTAAAACCTTGACCTTATATGTCGATTTGCTCAATGTATAGCCTAACCCTTTACCAACTATGAACTAAAAATAAGAAGATTATCTTTCCCATGTGTTCTATTGTCAGATGTCAAGCACCCCCCCCCCGGGCCCCCTCCTGATTGTGAGCTATATGGGACTATGATATGCTTGTCTATGCTACAGGTGCGAACCAGTAGCACAGACAAGCATATCATCACAGTCTCATATAGCTCACAATCAGGACAGAAAAGAGGGAATTGGCGTAATTTTGACATGTTTACCAGCCGACGATATATTATGAAAAACATCATACCTTTTTTTAAATTACCTGGGTAATTCTGTCGGGTATCCAGCAACCCGAAGGGAGGCGTCACTAGTATGTGTGAGATGATCGCGTATTTCAATGCAAAAGTTCTAAACAATTTGAATCATACGTTGACACTTTGGCATTGTTGTGCTCAGGAGTACACAGCGGACGATCTTATAGTAGCGGGAGGAGCCACCAAGCGAAGAGGTGACCCACCGCTCGGCATGTCAGCGTGCGAAGAAAGCTCGGAGGAAGAGAGCCCACGGCTGGAGAAAGTCCGACGATGCTGTAGCTCCCCGCTTCACAACGGTGCTATAGGTAAGCTGTCCATTTACTAGACAATAATAAAAAGTTGATAAGTTGGGATAGTTTGAAAATTGAGATGGGATTCAGTTCCCCAAACTCTAACTCTGTGTGCACATGTAGGCCTACGTTCTTTTCACAAAATGACTGAAATTTAGATGTGCAGCGGCGTGTTTTGTTAGCTTATGACTTGTGACGTTGGGTTAGTCACTATAATTCTAATAAAAAAAAAAGTATCAAAAATCTGCTGCGCTGATGCTTAAATTATTTTGTAAAACGAATTCATGCAACCTATCACAAATGGGGTGCAAAAAAAAATGAAAAGCTAAAAAAGTTATAGCAAAACCCATTATTGACCTTTTCATGTCCGATATGCTTCACTTTTCTATATACTAGGCCTACTAATTGAATGCATCCAAAATATGAAGTATGGATTCAACAAACTCACATGTTTTCCTCAAGGGTCGCCCGAGTATTTTGTTGGTCACTTTGAGCACATTTAATTCTAAGTTGTTCTGCATAGGCATGCAGAAAGTGCGCACGCTCACCCCGAGTGGCAGTGTGGTGAATTTGGTACTGAGCCCCGAAGATAACACTTCGGACTCGCTCGGTGAACAAAGCAACTCGTCGTCGCTGCACGTTGACGATCTGACTCCTGCCGAGCTCAAACTACGAGAACAAGTAGCCAACTTGAAGGAACAACTCAAGTCATTTCAAGACAAACTGGCGGTAAGTTAGTTTTATTGCATCAATTGTATCAAAGACCGTTAATTGATACCAAGAACAGAGGAAAAACCGAACTGTCCGTTTAGTCGAATAAGCGTATCTGTTTTTTTATTACACGTTGAAAACTTTATAATAATAGGCTACATAATTTCGAATGTCGAGGAATTATTCAATAAATACCCATCAAATGTTATTTTGATTATGCACAATCTAGAACGTATTTGTTGTTGAAATTAGCAGGGCGTAAATAAAAGTGGTTGATGTTATACTAAAACATTTAGTAGGTTTTAGTTGAAACTGTATTTCTTTCTCACTAGCATGTATTGTTCTTAGTAAAGTGTAGGCCTACTACTGAAGACAAATATCAAACTAGGGACATCCATGTGTTCACGCATTTGTAGTAATAGCTGAGGTCCAGTCACAGCTCGTAGGCCTAAACTAGTGAACCAGCTTCATCTCCAGAATCTCCAGTGCTCTTAAAATGGCACTCGTATAGCTTGCTTTGTAATTGTAGGTTGCATTTACTTGACAAGTGCTGTATGAATATGATTAGGGGTGTGCAAGTTTGTGTTTTCAGTTTCGAGTCATGTCTGAATAACGTTTGCGAGTCGAGTTCGAGTCTTTACCAAAACAATAAATGTAGAGCCATTAAACAAAAGAATGCGACAATTGGACATAAGTTCAACTTGCATATCTTTTCATTTGAAAAGCAATAATTCCATTGATAGATTATCACAATGTTACAAAAAAAACTACCTATTTTCGTACTTTAAATTTACGTAGGCCTACTGTAAATCTTGAGGTTATAAAATCGTGGCATCTTCACATTTAATGACTGGCCACAGTTCGAATTGAAAAAGAACCCTAAACAAATCCAAAGAATTTTGCCAAAACAGAAATTAGCACCACTGTCAAATGGTTATCAATTACGACAACTTTTAGAATTTTTGCTGTATTTTCAACTAGATTCACAGTTGTGTTATTGAAGTCATATGGCAACTGTCACTTTGATCTCATTAGGATAAAATGCTGTGCAGAACCATAGCCTTCTAAAATTATCAGCTAGATAGATCACTCATTTCATGAGAAAGAAGCATTCACATTTTGCAATAGGCGACAGCTTTAATGACTCAACTTAGACTCGCAAATCAAGTCTGCAATATTTTCAACGAGTCCTATTCTGGCGAAGACTCGGCCTGAATTTACACAGACTCACACATCCGTGACTTGCATGGAACTTGCAGTCTAGGTATTATCTGGTTTGTGATGTCAATTTATTTTGTATCACATTCGATTCAATTTTTTGTTGGCTATATTTACATTATACAAAGTTATTCAATCTATTAGATTTAATTTTAAGTCCAGCCTAATGCCTTTAACCTGTATGCCCTTTGATATAGACTAACACTTTTTTAAATTCCATTGTAACATTTAATGTACCGGTATGTCTAAGTGAGAAATTGTGATGAACCTTATTTTCACTTGGTATTACAGTATACAGTAGCCTTGGATCTATGGGTCTAGTCCATATAATCACTTTACCTTTCAAAGTATTTCATGCTCTTCTATTTATTATTTATATTATGTTATTTATTTACTAATTACTTAGAAATTATATTTATTCTACAGTATTTCACACAAGTTTGATTCTTTGTATAGCTTTTTCAGCACTTTGCTTGTTACAATATGATTGCATTGTTTTCTTTAATATAGTGCTACCATAGTGTGAGTATTTTTTAGAAATATTATCGTAGTATTACTCCAGTAAGAGCTTTTTTTATTATCCTGAATGCCATTGGTGATTTGCCAAACGAAGTCAGGATCCGAAAC
Organism: Brachyptera putata; assembly: GCA_907164805.1. Lineage (NCBI taxonomy): Eukaryota > Metazoa > Arthropoda > Insecta > Plecoptera > Taeniopterygidae > Brachyptera > Brachyptera putata. The sequence continues at coordinate 39,952,673 of OU015463.1, forward strand.
CTCCTTAAAACAGTGAACCCCTTTGAATTTGAAATTCAGTGGACCCAAAAATACCCATTTTGAATGTCAAAAGTTTGAATTATTGAAATAATAGCATGAGCTTGGGCCTAAACTCTGTAGCAACCAGAACTATTATAATATTAGAGCAAAATTTGTATTATCACAGTTTGAATACTGAGGGTTTAGTGTTTAATACAGTTTAGTATGTTGGAACCTTTTTGGAAGTTTCTCAAGGGACCGAACAACAAAACTTGAATAAAGTGAGAAACTTACACAAGAAACTATTTCAATTAAGGGAGCATATGGTTGGGATCAAAAAACAAATTTACCAAGGTAAGGAATGTACTAAAGAGCAACTTACTCGGGAGGTTCTACTGTACCGGTACATATAACTATGCACTTGTACACACGAGTGCCCTTCTCTTCATCCCTCCAGACCTGACAGTACTGGATTCATTAATCTAGGTGCACAGCTATCATAATCTTATACATAATCTTGATTAAATTCTAATTGTGTTTATGGAAAATGAAGTTTTTTAGAAAAAATGAATACGTACCACCCTAAAATTATAATTGCTTTGTAGATATCGGTATGAATAAAAAATGGTCTTCATAAACCTATCATTTTTGTTAGATATGGTTTCAATCTTTTATTTATTTCATCATCATATTCAATGGTACATAGTAAATGTTGGTTGATAAGTTGATTGCCAGCATAGTTTCAATTCTACTCTACCTAGTACAGACTAGAGAAAAATGTTAGTTCAACTTATTTCATGTTTTGTTGAATGAAGAAACCAATCAGCTTTATTAATTTATCCTGACGTTAGTGCCATACCAGAACTAACCTGTCTAATTTTTTGGAAAAACTGATCAGACAACTTTTTGTTTGAATTTTGAACAAATTCTACAGACCCTACTAGGGTACCCCAGCTGATGAAAAAAAAGATTCGTGGATGCTGGATGATTCATCAGCCTACAGCACTATAATGTTTTGGTTCAATTACTCGAGACATTTTGAATTTGTTTTAAAAATTTATGCTGTCACATTCATCTCATGAAAATTATCCTAATAACTTTGTACTAAACTGCAATTCCCAGCTTAATCAATGGCTGTGAGTGCTTGCTTTGGATTTTTTGTTGATCTGGTTTTTTTATTTATATATGTAGATCTTGAGTTTGTTATCAATGGTAAATAATACAATTTTGGTCTTGCCCATGGTCAAGTTTGACCTGATTGATTACATTTTTTTGAAGACCACATGTGGGTTGCTTTAGTGAAAACAAATTGGTAACTGATGAGTTGTCAATTTATAACTTTTATACCAGTAAAAAAACTAGAAAGTATAAACTCATAGGTGCTGAACGCTTATTGAATGTAAACGGAAGAACTTTCAACTTGAACTTCATTTTCACAGCACTAAGTATTCAGGTTAATAACAAATGATTTTGTAAATTGAAAAAATATAGAGCATTGTCTTTTAAGTGCTAATCAAGCAAATTAATACATTCTGCTGATTGTGTAGGCCTCTGATTATATGTACACCTGTACATGTTATTTTACTAGATCATAATTCTCATACATTCAAAAAACATATTTTGCTCAATCGACTGCCTTAGACTCTTTCAACTTGATTGGTTTGCATTTTAATTTTCACAACATTTCAGTGACATTGTTGATTGCTGATAAGTTGTGTATCATTCCACTTGCATGGATTTTTAGGGTGTTGAAATTAATCATGTTTCTATCAGACTTTGGTTACACTAAACCTCAATCTGTAAAGCTTCCAGCTTACTAAAGATATTTCGTTTTTGATTTTTCATTTTGAGTAGCCAATTGACCTAGTGAAAGTCTGATGTAAACGTAATATGTATGCGAGTATGTATAGTATACATGGAATATTGTATTTTAATGCAATAAATATTTATTTTTTAATACCTTTACCTTCTCGTAGCAGTTTCATTGAACAATCTGCCTGCTTCGTTTGTACATATTCATGAAAATCTCTCCATTAAAAATTGAACTAAACGGGACGAAAGCTATTATTTCATAAGTAATGTTGGTACCTATCGGAAATAAAATTCTGATATGAGTCTGAGGAGAGAATGCCTCTCGTGAGCATATCTTGGAATTGTGTTTAAAATTTTAACTCTCATGATTTTCTCAACGAGTACAGTAGAATTTCTTTAATAAGTTTCTTGTTAGTACATTTACTTCTGGTATCTTGTTAAATTTAATTATTCGATTCCATGTCCATGCTCCCTGATCAAATAGTCTCTTTAGTAGGTTAATCACATTAATTAATACATATTCCCTGAGAAGCGTACAAAAGAGGTTCCACTCTATATAGAAAAATTATAAGCAAAAATACATTCCTTTTATTTTTTTGTTATTTTTTTGGAGAGATTTCACATCCCTACATCCTGAGCATGACGCAAATGGTAGTTGATTAGGCTCATTTTTAGATGCAGATATTCATTACATATTTCATTGTGTAGATAATGTATACTTATGTGAAGTATGCCTGCACTCCTTCTCCTTTTGATATATGCTTGTTTGATATCAGATTTACTATGGTTGCTCTTATTAGGGCCTACCTTCTCATATTACTTAGTTTAACAAGCAATAGTGTATTGTGTATATTGGGGAAGTACATATAATAATTACACCGCACGTATAATATCTGTTAATACTGAAAACTGCCTGGTTTACACAATGCATTACATTTCAGTGCACATAATCACTAATCAGGTATATCATTATGTTGTGAAGATTTTTGTATTCAAAGAGGAGCGTATTGCAACATGTAGTTGCATTTACAGGTAGAGCTTGAAGTTACTTTAAAATGAGCTATATAATGCAACTCTGAATCTCACGTGCAACTCTAGATGTTATCATGTTAAGGGTGGTCAATATACGTGTAGGGATTGAAGTAAGTTATCCTTATCTCAACTCCCCATAACTATTGAACCATTCAACCCAAAAGAAAGCTTATGCCTAAAGCCATAAGCTCAATGAGTGTACCAAATTTCTTCATCGGTCAAGGTCAAGAGTTGTGTCATTTCACGCGAATTGACCTTGAAGAAAGTATAAAGTATTGTATGAATAATTCTCTTTGGCTTAGGTTGAGGCTGAATGTAAGAAACAGTGGACTGCAAATTCTAGTCAACACGTGACAGACCTACTGAATCAGAGAGTGGAGATAACCAAAGAACTGAGTGAGACCGGTAACACGAAAGAGCAATTGGAACAACATTGCCGCGACCTCCGAACAGAACTGGACGTAGTGAAAATAGAAATAGTCAAAATTTTGTCGGACCGAAATGCTTGTTCCAAAGAAAATTGTGCCTTGAAAACACGCATCTCCGATCTAAAAACTCATCTTGGGAATTCGGATTCGGATCTGCTTGAGAAAACCACCGATATAAAACGATTAGGAGCCAGTGATGTGATTGCCGTAAGAAATCATGCTGCACCATCTTCAGAAATACAGTCAAACTCTGATGATAACGGTTTAAATTTCGACCAATCGAAACCTGTAAATAAAATTAGCGACATCGACAGTGATTTTACTGCAGTGTCGAAGCAACAGTTTAAAGAAAAAGAGAGTAATGTTATCGTAGAATTAAAAAAGGAGTTTGCCGAAAAGGAAAGTGCCCTTGTTGCAATATTGAATAGTGACTTTGCCGACAAGTTGAGTTGTGTCGAAGACGAACACATGAAAGAGAAGATTGAGCTGTTGGAACGATGCACTAATCTGGAAAATAGCATCGAGTTGTTGCGTCAAGAATATGAGCGTTGCGAGGACTATTGGGCTGGAAAACTGGAAGAGGAACGATTGCTGTACGACAAAGAGCAACGAGTACTTGATAATAAGTACAAGAAGATATTGGCCGAACTAAAAGATTACGACGAATTCTTCCATGTGGATGGAAACAATAGTGGACGCAGGTAAACATTGCAAATAATTACTACTTGCTGAAATAGTTGGGTTTTGTTGACCTGATTAGACTTGGTTCTTGAATGAGCAACAGCAATGACTTCCATCCTACTCTCTTATGTGGATTTGTCTGTTTTTTTTTTGTATGTTTGTTTGTCATTACACAGGTTACACTGTTTGACTGATCAACATGAAACTTTTTCTGGACATGCAGACTTATCCTGTATCCATTTAGAACTGAATAGTTTTTGGGCCAAATCAGTTAGACCGTGAAAGGTGAAGGTGAACATTTAAGGTGAACCATCTCAAAATTTTGGAAAACCCAATAAGATTGGGCTGATTGGACAAATGTTAAATCTCTTCCAAAAGATTTAAATCTGTACTGAAAATCAGAACAAATATGATATACATCATCACAAATCTTCATTGAAATCGAAATAAATGTCTTGGAGAAGATGATTATTCAATGAAAAAATTATCATCAAAAGGCTAGAAATATTAGTTATTCTGTGTTCAGCATCTTGATATGGTGATTCGGATTTTTTTTTTTTTTTTAATGTTGCTCAACGACCCCACTAACAGCTAGGTTATACAGGGGTACGAATGAGCGGATGATAAGGAAACGATGAAGTGATGATGGTGAAAGGACCTTTACAAAAACCCATACCTCCCTTATGCGTGACTCGAACCCACACCCAACGGTGATTTCAGTTTCTACCGTTAGCGATATTTGACTCAGTCACCGGGGCGGCGATTCACAGCTCTGTGGATTTGACAGTTTCCACCAAGGTGTGTCAAGTTCTCGAATATATTTCATGTACGTCATGGTGTCTAGAGTTTTCAACCAGACTTCATGTAAATATCTCGCTCATCTTACAACGCAATGCTGCATTTGCCTAGTTATAAAAATTATTTATTGGGCTGTTGTCAGAATATTTAGTGAAAATATCATTTTATACTTTTTCATACTGTGTTGAAATGGCAATCTTGAAATGTATATTTTGGTCACTAATGATAAATTAAAGTTAAAATGAAAGTGGAAATTTCTGGTAATTCCGTTGCCTGATAGTAGGACATGTAGGGGTGATTTTTTCTCAAAACCAATTGTCCCACTCTTTCTTGTTATTTTTGTTTGCATTTTGTTCCTTGCAGCCGACTGAGCACTATCGATGAGAGCGTCTCGCTCGAGAACCAAGTAACGGCCCTAGAAGCTGAGTGCGAGGAATTGCGCACACAAATGGTGACTGATCGCCTGAATATGGCCAAGGAATATGAAGCACTCAAGGACGACTACAAAGAGCAACAAAAAGAAATGTTATTATGTGGTAATAAAAGCACTATATTTATAACTAATACCGGCGTACATTACTGGAAGTGAAGGGCGATCTCGTTCTGAGTGAAACATATACTTTTAAAAACAGGTAATCCTTTCTATAATCAATAGACTCATTTGAATAGAATGAGCCATCTATCGGTGACTGCTAAAATAGAGCGTGATCGTACTACGAACGTTTGAAGTCCTGTGCTATCCGTGCTATGTCGTGCGCATGCTTTTCATTATTACGCGATACAGTGAAGTTACTTACTTACAATTTATGTTAGCAGGTGCAACATCAGAATGTTCACTTTATTTCCACATTGTCAGAGTGAATAAAATGCGAGATAATGCAAGTTATATAGGACCCATCTTCCTGTTTTGCCTTTCAAGTTTCAACTTTATGGGTTAACAGACTGACTTTTTACTAAGATATTAAAATACCGAGAATTCAATACCACGAATTTCAGATTCGCAAGAAGGCGGTGTTGCAGGCAGTGAGCGCCTGAGCATAGAATTTTTAAGAGGATGTATATTGGAATGTGGCTGGATTATTGAAATGGAAAGGTTACCGGTTACCCTACTAACTAGTAATGTCTACTATGTTTCTTCAGCTTGTCACACTGTTGCACACGAACAGCGCCAGCAAAGTGTACCGTTGCAAGTGCCGGACGTAAACTCGAACGGTACTTGCGGAAATGCCGTTGAAGGTCGATTGAGAGGCAATCCTGCGGAGTTGCGATCGCCATTGCAATGTGAGAAATAAGTCTCTAGTACCGGCACTGTGGCTTCCATGATCACTTGCCTGTCCTTTCCATCTGCCATTTTACCTTCCACTTGATCTAACCTTTCAAGTCTAGGTTGGGCCCAATGTACTAGTTGATAATGAAGTAACGCTAGGTTCGGCCTTAATTGCTCACCCACATTTTTATATAATTTTTGAAATAATTTTTCCTGATCTTTTTTGTCAACAACAAGACGTGGCACAACCGCAGAATGCACTACACCTTGTACCATCCCCCACCAAAATCTCCATCAAAGCACACACACATATGTGTGTGTGTGTGTTTATATATAAATACCAGTACTTGTATTCACAAAAGTACAAGTTTCCTATCCACTGTCCCTCTCTGCTGGATCATTCCATCATTTTTCATGGATAGACGAGCTGTAGGCCTATATTCATATTATATTATATTCAGATTCGTATTTATTTTTATATATTATATTTATATTCGTAGCTGTAACCCTGTATCTCGAGCAATGAAAAATTCTTCTCACTGCCTTTAAAAAAAATACTTGTGATATAATACACAAGTGACATTCATTCTCTTGGTATGTATAACCTGTCCTAGAGGTGTTTGAAAATGGTGGTAATATTTCGTGTTTTTCGCAAGTCTGTATTTGCAAATTTCGGTGTTTGGCAGTGCTTTGGTTTTTCTGGCCCAATTTCATGAAGTTTTAAAAGGAAAACACAGGCAACAAGTTTACAAGTGCACCATCGTTGATCCGATTCATAAAAATTCGGGTCAACCAATAAACTCCTCTTCAACGAAAATCATCACTCTTCCCGGTTGAAATTTCTCAATTTCGTATTGTGTGCGAGAGGAATCTATGCGACCGGCCGAATGACAATAAAGCCGTTGTGAGGATCCTCACTGATCGTGTTTACTCGGTTAGCTCCGGCGACACGCGATCGTCATATGGCCGCCTTCCATTGGCGCTCGGCCGTCGCGAGTCTGGTTGAGACAAATGATTGTTTCAAGCTCATCATAGTCTCGTGGTGGTCAGACCACATACACGACAGGGGGATGGCATGCACGCGCACAAATAGCGAACGTGCTTCGCTTATTCCTACATGCAAATAAATGATGGAAATTGATAAAACGATGTTTTTCCATGATAAAACATTCAATAAAGATGTTTTTATGGAATATTTCACAGTTTCAAGTTGATTTCGGTGTTATGAGTGAATTTAAGTATATTTCGCATATTTTCGTGATTATATTAGCCTAATCAATTGAGAAAGTATTCAAACATACTCATATTGTTGTTTCATCGTAATACACAACATTTCACGATTTCCCGACTTGCGACAAACAAACATCTGGCTCGTATTACCATAATTAAGCCGGTTTAAGAGTTTTGTTGTGTTTAGCATTCTCAGCTCCTGATCAAGAACCAGAACAAAGCGAGAGGACATGGCCTGAAGGACCAGAGAGCGAGATCCGCATTCTGTCTTCTCGTGAACAGTTGATCGCGGAAGTAACAGATCTGCAACAGCGGAGGGATGAGCTGGCCGAGACGTTGAATAACGAGCAACGCAATGCCTACGTACAAGGTATGTTGTCAGTATTCAACAGTACTATACCGTAATGTCTGTAAATTGTTCGTTGAGTTAGCTAAAGACCATCATAACCCTGAAATTAGATCTTGAGGAACAATGTCGACATTTATTTCCCTAATTCTAGAAAGAACAAGAAATCGCCATCTCAATTTCAGAAATTAAAATGAATATTTTTGCCCTCTAGAGACCATGAGTCATGATGTAGGCATTGCCGATTCTGGATAGAAACAAACAGAATCGAGTATTGTCTACGTTTTTCTCTAAAATTGGGGAAATAAATATAGTCGTTGAAATCGCTATTATTCGATAAAATCTAGTTGTAGAGTTTGATGGTGTGTCAGAAGAATCAATGTTAATTGAGTTCTTGAACACATTTCACAAATGTTACCACTTTTTTCGTCTTACCCGTCGCACTCCAAAACACTCTGTAGCGTGTGTGGTCTGGAGGCATGGCGTGACCAAAAATTGTCCTTCCACTGCGGTGAGCCACTCTCTCCACCCGTAGTTTCAAGAAGACTTGAATTGTGTTTTTGCGTGCGTTTTCCAGGCCGTCGTTCCAGCCGTATCGGCTATCAGGAGGATATTGAAATGATCCAAGCTATGAATCTGCGCTGGCTGCAGAACGAACAGCGAGGTCGCCAGATGCAGATGGCACTAAAGCAACGCCAGCGTCACACAGATATGCTTCTGCAGCGTGAGTCTTGATTGCTTACCCAAATATGTGCTCATGTTTTCATGCCACAAATTCTCACGGCCATAATTCTTGAGACATCAAGTTGTTTTTCTCCAGTTTGTTGATGGTTAAAATATAAAGATGTTACCCCAAAACAGAATCAGAATAGAAAAAAATGTATGTTCTTGATTGTACGTACGTTGATGGTGTTAAAGTATCAATTTACCGTAAGTGAATCTTTCGGGTTCATGTAAATTGATACTCAAATATTGATTATCAAATAATTGATACTCAAATTCAATCGTTCCGGCCTTATGCAGGACGTGAAGCCACCCCAATTTGCCTCCAGTTTCTAAAGCGGGTCTGAGCTGACTGAGCTATGGAGGCGGCTTGGTTATCTATAGGTCTTACTGCTGTTCCATTCAGAAAATGCCTTCTGAAACTTTTTTCCATGAGTGAAATTTTTCACGTTTAAAAAAGTGTAGGGCCTATAATTATTATATGACCTCTTGTAGTGACCTCGAGTATTGTCTTATTTTGTTTACAGAGACATGGATTAAACATAAGAAAGAGATTTCGGAGCTGGAGATAATCTTGCGTACAACACAGAATAATTTACAGCAGCAGACGTTGGCGTATAAGGAGCAGGTGAGTTGATAGAATGATACCTACGATCAAGCTTCAATCAGACACGAACAAGAGGATGAGGTCACAAGATGAAGCTGGCTTTATTTTATTTGAGGAAGGAAACTGAGGTTGCCGTGTTCAGATTGTCGCCTGATTTGTTTGTCAAGATGCATGTGTATTGGTGAACCAAAACATGTGATTTTGGACTGAAATTTCCCCTTGTCCAATCATAATCCATAACACCACTGATATGAGAAGGGGTCTTTTGCCTGGAAATCGTTTCAGTAAAACTATTAAAAAATAGTTTTTATGGACTGTCAGCTGTCATCTCTGCCACGGCTTTCCGGTTATTCTACATGGTAACTGATTTGACATCCAACGCACCCTAAAGCTAGTTCTGACAGTTTGGTTCTTCGAATTCAAATAAACCATAGGTATGAAAAAGTTTGTGAATTGAAAAAATATCTTGTGATGAAAAATCATAATGGAAACCGGTTTTCGAATGTTGATTATAACCCACTGTCTTAGCGTACCAAGCGAATGCATTCCAAAAAAAAATCACTACCTTGTGCCATCAATCGCCACTCGACCCATCACCAATCACCCCCGCACCAATCACAAACCGCCAATGAGAATGAGATTATTTTCAAGACGCGTATAGGGAGATTTGTGTAAACACAAGAGGACTATCCCACTTCAGTGCTTCATTTCGACCTTGCTAGTACTAGTTATCGAATTGATCATGATAAATCACTGCGTCAGCATGGCGGATACCGTGTCAATCTTTTGCTTTGTATTATTTCAAAACCCATGAAAATACTCCTACAATTTCAACTAAAAAGCTCCGCGTTGGTAACTTTCAAAAGAACTTGAAAAGAACTTAATTTTGGGGGAAACTTACCAGTTCCTTTTTTTTAACCAGTTCCTTTTTGGATCGAGTTCTAGGAACTAGTTCTTTCATTTGAGGAACTTACCCGTCACTATTCTCTTTACACCAGGAGGGTGAAATTGAAATGTTTCTTACCTTTGAAATTTAAAATACAGTGTCATATAATTTTGTTAATTTATTTTCTTTTTTTCCATGTTGCATTTGATCTACATGAATGATTTTTCATTTTAAATAACAACAAAGTTCTATAAATCAAGATCATGATTCAATGATCGCGATGAAAGACTTGAACACTTGTGTAAAATGTCGATGCTTGCGCTGTACGGTACTAATAATTGACGTTGTGATATGTTTCAGCTCGATCGCTTGGCACGCAACGATATTCTTGTCAAAGACTTGTACGTCGAGAATGCCTACCTCGTTGCAACTGTTCAACGGCTTGAACAACGATACCAAGCATTGGCACAAATTACTACAGATTCTATCTCAGTTTAGCAGTAATATTCCTTCCATGCACAAGTATAAATTGCTTTTCTAGAATTACATCATAATTCTATTTTTCAACATGAACAGTAGACCGATGTACGATGGTTTCTGCGAATCTCATCAGATGCCCACTTATACCATGTGAATGAATACTTTGTATGTTAAATGTCACCGATTAATAAATATGTCGAAAGCCTTTAGGTAGACCTACATAGGCTATCTACCGTAGTTTTCTTGGACATTGGGAACTACAGTATTAAAATAGTCCTACGTTCAAAATCAGAAGAAATTGCAAGATGAATGTAAAATACATGCAAGGTTGAGTTGAAGTGTGTGCTTCTCTGCTTCAGAGCTACAAGAAGAACCCTTCTTTTGTTGATTTCATTGATACTGTTGGAGATTTTTGTTCTATTCCTGTTGTAAAATATGACAGCTAATATTATTATTAGTGAAATTGTTTTGGACCAAGTTCATTGTACAGTATATTCGTATTTGTGTTTCCCAACATATTTTTCACTTCAATTCATCTTGTTGGTTATATATGAAAAGAAATTACGGTATTGTCCCATTCCATCAAATTTACTTACTAGTACCTTATTGATATTTTCATGTGATAGCAACTTACGATTTATTACATACTTTAACAGAGGCAGGACTTATTTCCGAGACGATTTGGTCGTGGTTACCTACTTGTGATTATTTCGCACAAATAACCTAAGCCTCTACATATTTGATCAAAGTCTTGGAAATTAGAAAGAAATGTGCTGTTAAATATTATTGAGGAACGTCTAGAATAGATTGTGACTTATTATTTTATCGATGCTTATATTTTCCCCCTTCCACCCCCAACCTATATCTACAGTCGGTTATTAGCCTATACATAGTCAGTAGGCAGGCCTATTGACAGAAAACAAAGAGACCTTAAGCCAAATCAGTTACCAGAAATAACCAAATTGTAGTATATTTAAACTACCTGGGGTTTAGTACAGTACAACCTCGATCGTACGACGTTGAGCGGCGACAGATAGAAGGTCGTTTTATCGCTATCGTCGTTATAAGTGAAATATATTACTTGTCTAGTTTTAAATGAAGGAAGATGAAAGTTAGGAAAATTAATTACAAATGAGATATTGTCATCATAATTAGCATTTATGTTGTAGTCAATTCAGTAATACCTAACAAGAATAATAATTACACTAGAATACTGGGTATAATTATTGACTGTATAAGTTGCACTATCGATCGCGACCGCCTACAGGCCACACCTGCGTAGAAGTCGCACCCGCGTAGAAGTCACACTCACATATAAGTCGCACCCACGTATGAGTCGCACCCGGGTATAAGTGACACCCGCTTAGGTGAAAGTTAACGTTCTTTCACAGGTATTGCGGGCTATAATCGCATGCAAAGTACTTTCCCACAGTAACATTGAATTCAAATGTTGTGTACTGTTTAAAAAAATAAAATATACATCTACTCGTCGTAGGATTTCCATTTTTGGTACTGTGGGGACTATTTAAATCTTCGTTATAATAAGCGTCATACTAACAAAAAAAATATAACATGGTCTTATGCGGATCAGCCGAGACTATCTCAAAACGACGTACTGCCGCGGTCGTCGTTGTATCGAGCGACATACTATCAAGGTTGTACTGTAGTTGATTCAAAATGTAAGTTGTTATGTGGATCTAGTTTCTAAGTGAGGTCAATAATTCCATTAATTAAACCCCAGATTATGGAATGTATGCCCATGTTTTTCTTGTATGATGTCTAGTATTACGGTATTATTGATTTTTACTTAGCATATAGTGTTGTTATGATTAAAATGGTTGTCTAAGGATTGTGATCAAATTGAATTGTTAAAGATATTGCCTTCATATTATGAGTTGTTTACATTGTCGTAATGTTATTGTTGTGCCTAAAAGCTATTTTTCGTATCACATCACAGTGCCTTTGAAGATTTCATTGTTGCAATTCAATTGTACCCTTCTGGTTCACCTGAGTTCATATCTATAGACAGACTGTTGACAAAGAAGACAAGAGTTATCTTTGCGAAGAGTTGAGATAAGTGATCATAACACTTATCGACATATACTAGGCCGAAGGGCGTTGGCAACATTTTTAAAAAATTTCAGGTGGGAAAAGACAACTTATGACTTCAATTTTGTATCAGTTGTTATGACATTATTGTGCGTGTACGTGATATTATTTTTACATTCTATGAGTTTGAAACATTAACCCTACTAAATTGTTTCATTGAGATCATGGTACTTGTAGTAGATATGTCAAAAACAAACACAAAATCCTAATGTATTTGAAACTAGGATGTCACTTGTATGTGTTTTCTCCATGCCGCTTACGTCCCACACAAAATGAAAAATAATATTTTGATCAGTCGCTTACGTTCATTTCAAAATGTTGCTGTATCTCAAAAACTGTCAAGATCTTGCTTATCCTTTATTTTTCATTCAATTCAGCATTTTAAACTTGGGAAGAGAAGCCATAAATGTGAGAAATGGATGAGAGTGTGCTATGCCCTTCTGCCTACAATATGTCGGTATTATTGTATAGGCACTTGATTTTGTGATAAATTAACTAAATATTAATGAGATATTTGGATTATGCATTTTTCTTTACAAGAGATTATTTAGTCTTCTGTAGTTGATTGGATTTCACTGAAGAGAAAATGGATTTAGCACAAGTCGCTGCTTACACAGTAGGTAGTAATAAGTCGACACACCAATATTAGAAACTGTCGAGAGAGGTAGGCTCTACCATTCATTTGGCCTTCAAACGTGACCAAATATAATTTATTGTCATTAAGTAAAATTCCCATATTTTTACCTTCAGTATTTCCAAATAGCTTCATCTACTATGAATCTAGGCCATGTATTGATAAAGTGTACGTATTACATCATTGGTGAAACGTTCAAGGCAATTACATGCTACTTTTCAACTACACGTAGTGTATTTTTTTGACTGAACTGTGATTATGGCATTATTGGAAGAGTTGTTTCTTTGTCAGATACTTGGTTATCACAAAGTTTTCTCATGTTGCATAGTATGGTATTTTATCATTGTAGTTGTATATAATCCAAATTACATGTTGTGAATTTGTTTTAGCCATCCATCCATTTGTTATAAAAAGTCGCAGTGACTAGTTTTTTAAACGACTGACAAATCCAACTTCTAGAAGCCTTCATTGTATTTTGTTCTATATATAATAAATCATAATTGTTTTTCTTTTTGTCATTATAAGTATGTATGTTATATTGAACAATATACTAAATGTCATTAAAAAAGTGAAATTGATTAATTATTGTTTTTGTTCTTCAAGTAGGTCTATGTACTTAATTTTCACCAGTTTTCAAAAGAAAATCTGTGCTTTATTTGTATTCAAGAAAGAAGGCCGTCTACCAACTACGATTGTAAAAACTCTTTGAAAGATTTAGTTTCGTATCTACCATAAATCTTGTTCTGGAAAATCACTAGCATTCAAATAATCAGTTACATAACGGTGTTATCAATATACATATATATATATAACGGTGATATTTGTGTTTGTTATACGACTATTTCTTTCGGGGATGCAAGTTTGCATATTACATCTCAAATCGCTGAAAAGTGACTTATCCCAAATAGCGTAAGATTGATAGATTTCAATATTCGATATAATCCATGTTATATGACGATCATGTTTCAAGTTGTGATATAATTGATATGTATTCTCAATGTTACCAACTACTATTCAATGAAAGAAGAAGGCAGGAATATATTTTTATACCTGATTAGTCAACACTCCTGCTAATGAAAAGGTTACTTCTACAGTATTACTTTTCAGAGTTGGTTAACTTAAAAAGTGGGTCCAGAAAATGTAGATATATTCAATTAACAATAATTTCAAGTCGATTATGGAATCTTCTTTGAAATAACCGATATCAAGTCGATGAATATCAATCATGGAAATCATACCGAACTGCAATTTTATTGCGAGATCATAATTCGCATATCCTACGGAATCATACAAGTGATTATTGTGGAATGTTTCTTGTTCTGTTTGCCTGATGCAGACCGAAGAATACAAGTTCATTCACTCCTATGACAAAGAAATTAAATTTCCCATGCTCTCCTCCATTCTCTGTGCCTTTGTATTTAATATGAACGTAGAACATAAGCCGACCACTTCAGGTGCGAGCTGGCCAATTGCAGCTTCCTCGCTTGTCACGCTTTCTAGTGATTGGCAAGTGACTACAGGCTGAGGGACTAGATGGGAGTGGGGCTAGAGAAGAGGGGAATCAGTTTTATTTCAACATTGTGTGACCTGTCTTGAAGTATATCTGTTGTTCATGTATAAGATTATATTTTGAAACAAAAATTGTTAAAAAGAAAAGAAGAGTGAGAAATTGATGGGAAAAAAAATCTTAAAATGCCTAATAATTGTCCAGTAGATATTTAAAATATTTTAAAGGATGCATGGAAAACCATACAACGTAAATCTTGTACAACTAGACAAACACTGCGTAGGCCTATGCGTTGTAACTTGTAAGATGAGCAAGATAGTTAAATGAATTATGATTAATATATATGTTTCATTAAATTTCCGGCAAATTTAACGTTTTATTTTTACTTCCACAATATCAATAATATGTCAATGTTGTTTTGAAGAAGCATTTCTTTAGCAAGAAATAAGAAGAATATTTAGAGCCTTTTCTGATCTTCACTCGATTGCCGGGAGGGAGGGGGCCGGGGAGAGTCATAAATATATACATTTTTCAAGAGAACCGATAGACTAGTCATTGTTATAATGAACATATGTTAACCATCCTTGTTGCTGGAACATTTTATTGCCACTCTTTAAGGGTAATAAACCCTTGCGTTGACCATCTATGCGTTGACGATTTGTTCAACTATACTGTAAGTCACGTATTTCTTTTAACTCAAAGCTTTGAACACAAGGTATATTGTCCATGTCTTTTCGCGTGAATTTCAGTATAGCATAAAACTTGAGTTTTCATTCATGACGTTTTCGTCCCTCCCGACTCTTGTTCCTTTTGGTAGGTAGGCATATTATATTTGTCGAATGATGTTCATATTGAGAAGTCACGAAGAAGGATGAAGTGCGCGTTAGTACTAAATATCACAGTGGAAAAATATTGGCATATTTGTTAAATATTTAGCAAAATGTTTTGATGGATCTCATGATGGTTCGCATTCCCATTAGATTGTGCATCGAGTAAAAAGAGGGGAAACATGAAATAATGCGGTGATCGAAAGATAAGTGGTAGTTTCGTTGCTGTATTGGTAAGTCTCTGCATGGCCAACTCAATAGTATGGCAATAATATTACCAACTTATTTGTTGTCATTTTTTACATATATTTAAAGATTCCTAAATATTATCTGCTTCGACAACTTCTAGAATACTCAAGCAGGGACGTCGTTAAAACTTAAAAGGGGGCCAAGGTGGGACGCGTGCCCCACCAATCGACATTTGCACCCCACCAAAAATTTATTCATTTAGAAATCGCGAAAATAACTTCGAAAATGTCCATGATTGAAATATTGAAATAACGTTGGAAATGTCCATAATGGTTCAATCTAGGACTCCTAAACTGCTTGTAAATCGCAAAAATCACTTTAAAAAATGACCATATTTCAAAAACTTCCCTGCAGGGCTTTGCTGGTGGAGATCGAAAAATTAACTTCGAGAATATCCATGGAGGTTCAATTATTGGACTTCAAAACTGTATGTAGATCGCAACAATTTCTTAGAAAATAACCATATTTCAAGAAAATCCCTGCGGGGCTTGGGGAAGGAGTAGCAAAATCAATTCTCAAAAAGTCCATAATGATGTCTTCGATATTATGAAAGTCTTCTTGAACTGATAAAGATTCTATTTACTTCTTATAGATGCATTTTTACTGTTTACCAGTTATCAATTTTACAGAGTTTGATTATCATTGTGAATACAACTGGAATTGTACTGTCAATATGTATTGTTGTTCCTGTCCATAAATTCATTAAATCAATCAATCTTGTAATGACAATGTACTTATTGTGTTGTTCTCCATATCTGAGGGTTGTATCCTAATAATACATCATTCAGTGTGAAATATGTTAACTCACTAGAAATCAGGGTATTAAATTTAATCTAATTAGCGTAGCCTAGTTTGATTCAGTAATGTAAATTATTGAAATGTGAGTAATTTATCTAGGGCAAAAAGGATTTTTCTCTCAAGCTTATATCCATTACAGATGAGCACAACTGCATCTAGTTAAACAAAATATGACAAAAAACAAACTTCATGGTATTCGATATCAAGCCCTTCCACATCAATTTCCGGAGACTGTCAACGCTAGCAACTCGGCTACCTAGAAAGTTATCGAGATATTTGAGAATTTACTTGTCGAGTTTTTAATCATAGTTTTATTTCAAGTTTTATTTATAATATCTTCTTCAAGTACCTCGACAACTTTGCAAGTTCATATGTCCAGGTGGCCGAGTGGCTAGCGTAGACGATTTCGGATAGTGGTCCGGAGTGGCTCGCTATCGAAACCCATACAGAGCTGCTTTTTTGTCATATTTCACTCAACAATTACTATTCAGTAACAATTCAGTAATGAGAGTTATTACAGTGTGAATAATTTATCCAGTGAAGAGAGGAATTACCTCTGAGCTAATGTCCATTGAGGATTCGTACCATTGGATATGGGTATATTAAACAAAATATGACAGAAAAAAAGCAGTCCCCAATGGTATTCGATACCAGGACCTTTCGCATCGTGATCCGAATCCACCAACGCTAGCAACTAAGCTACCTAGACATGGAACATTTGCAAAGTTATTGAGATATTTGAAATGATATTTGAATTATTACCTAACCTGTTGGTATATTCTGCTCCTCTGGTAGGAGAGCTGAGGTTTGAAAGATTATTTGAATTCATTTGTGTCAGGTGGAATACCTGTTGCGGCATTCTGCTTCCCTGGTACTTGAGTCAATTTTCCACGAACAAAAGTTTCCGAGCAAATTGGTCAACAGTCCAGTATTCCTACCAGGGTAGCAGAGCAATCGACAGGTCGAGTTTTATTTATAATTTCTTCTTCAAGTATCTCGACAACTTTGCAAAATTCATATGTCCAGATAGCTGAGTGGCTAGCGTAGACGATTTCGGATAGTGGTCCGGAGTGGCTCGCTATCGAATCCTATACAGAGCTGCTTTTTTGTTATATTTCACTCAACATTTAATTAGATTAATTCAGTAATGAGAGTTATTACAGGGTGATAAATTTATCCAGGGAAGAAAGGAATTACCTCTGAGCTAATGTCCATTGAGGATTCGCACCATTGCATATGGGTATATTAAACAAAATATGACAGAAAAAAAGCAGTCCCCAATGGTATCCGATACCAGGACCTTACGCATCGTGATCCGAATCCACCAACGCTAGCAACTAAGCTACCTAGACATGGAACAATGACAAGGTTATTGAGATACTTGAAAAGATATCTGAATTATCACCTAACCTGTTGGTATATTCTGCTCCTCTGATAGGAGAGCTGATGTTTGAAAGATCATTTGAATTCATTTGTGTCAGGTGGAATACCTGTTGAGGTATTCTGTTTCCCTGGTACTTGAGTCAATTTTCCACGAACGAAAGTTTTCGAGCAAATTGGTCAACAGTCCAGTATTCCTACCAGGGTAGCAGAGCAATCGACAGGTCGAGTTTTATTTATAATTTCTTCTTCAAGTATCTCGACAACTTTGCAAAATTCATATTTCCAGGTAGCTGAGTGGCTAGCGTAGACGATTTCGGATAGTGGTCCGGAGTGGCTCGCTATCGAATCCCATACAGAGCTGCTTTTTTGTTATATTTCACTCAACATTTAATTAGATTAATTCAGTAATGAGAGTTATTACAGGGTGATACATTTATCCAGGGAAGAGAGGAATTATCTCTGAGCCACTGTCCATTGAGTTTTTGATCAATTGCATATGGGTATATTAAACAAAATACGACAGAAAAAAAGCAGTCCCCAATGATATTCGATACCAGGACCTTTCGCATCGGGATCCGAAACCGCCAACGCTAGCAACTAAGCTACCTAGACATGGAATATTTGCAAAGTTATTGAGTTACTTGAGAGTTACTTCAATCACCAGACTCCTAAACTACTTTTAAATCGCATTTTTTTTTTTTAAATGAACATATTTCAAAAAATTCCCAGCGGGGCTTTGCTGGTGGAGATCGAAAAAATGACTTCGAGAATGTCCATGAAGGTTCAATTATTGGACTTCAAAACTGTATATAGATCGCAACAATTACTTACAAAATGTCCATATTTCAAGAAAATACCTGCGGGGCTTGGGGAAGGAGTAGCAAAATCAATTTCAAAAAAGTCCATTATGATGTCTTTGTTATTATGAAAGTCTTCTTGAACTAATAAAATATGTACAAAAAACACGAATTTTCATAATCTCCCCTGCGGGGCAGGGTGGGTGGCGAACCCCCCACACCCCCATTGGGCTCTGACATGTTTTGCTAGAAAATTAGAGCACCCGTCGGAATTTTCAGAAGTCGGCGCCCATGATTACCAGTACTCGTAATGAGAATACTAGTATTCTTATTTCTCAAATTAAGTTTTTGAAGCACTCTACCATACCGGTATTCTAAAATTTAGAACACATAATTTGGAGAAAGATTTTTTGATATAATGAAAACAAAGTGAAAATGAATGATAGATGACTGATATATGATCAAGATACATGAAAATACATACACACGTTAAGACACTATTCTCGATTGAGCTCCTAGCTGTCGTTTACGCGGACACATGTGAATGACTGACAATTGTCAGTCATTCAATGTGTCCGCGTAAACCACGCAACACGAGTCAATAGCGATACTTATGAGCTCTTTGACTGTAAACCCAACATCCCACACTGTACGCCTGAGGCAATGGTAGGTGGCTTACACGCATAGCTGTGCCTCATATACGATCGGGCCCAAAAATAACAACAATTAACTATATGAGCAGCAGTATTTAAAAATACCCTATAGGCTTTTGTCAATTATCAAATTACTAACAATCGTTCCCATAGCAACAAAGTGAACTGGTGAACTACCAAACATTCTGATTGGTCAATTCCTGGTGGACATTGTTGTCTGTCTCTTACAACAATGGCTGACGTCATTTGACAGAAGCCAAATTCAGTACTTATTCATTATAGAGCCTAGTATAGCAGCTTGAAACAAAAGTAAAAGACCATTCCATTTCCTGTTTGCCTGATAACTGTCAAATCCTATACATACATTCATTCATCTTGAAAGTTCAGTGCAGACTCTTTTTGTAGGGAGGGAGTTTCTTCTTATCACTGATAAGTGATAAATAATAGACCCAATACTAACTGATAATCGATTAGTGGCCAGTGCATATCAATTAATAATCAAATCGCTGATCATTGATAATATCCAGGTATACATGCAGTATTTATAACATAATATTTAGACAGTGTCAATATACAGAAAATTATTAATTACCAGCATACAAAATTTGGTAAATGAATAAAATATCAGTATTTTATTTGTATATAATATATAAATAATAATACAGTATATAATAATAATAATATAAAATATAATAATAATATGAAATAAAATAATAATATATAATATATGAAACAAACTATACTCAAATCTATCCAAAAAACATAATAAAATAACCGATTTCCTCTCATCAACCCGTCATCGCATTGATCATTCACTAATGCCTGTAAATCCAAGTCATCAGTACGGTTCATCGTTATAAATATATATTCATTATTTATACACATTTTATTATTCTTTTTTGTTTTTATGTATACGATATTTAATATATGGAAATTCAACGATTCACACATACTTATGATTGAGATCTACAGACTTCGGTTAATGATGAATGGGATGATAGGATGATGAAAGGTGAGGTTATTGTATTATGTTTTTCACGTGGTAGGAAGGAGTCGGTTAAGGCCTGTTGTTAAGGATTCATCCCTGTATCAACCTGAACGACAGAGGGAAGCCATGAAAAACCTGTCAGGATGGTCAACCATAGTGGAAATCGAATCCAGGTCTCCTGAATGACAGTTCAGTGTGCCAGTCACTCGACCACCCATCTCAGTAGCAACTTACCTGGATATTTGTATAATTCCTGGAAATGTTTCATGTGTGGGAACACTATTAATGGAAATAAAAACTCCGGCTTCACTGCTGTTTCCCTGACATTCTGGAATGATTGTTAAATACTGAAATATCAGTACTAGCTAACCGGGGGTGTAGTCCTCAAAAATAAAGTTCTAGGGTGCTCGATATTTCGGCGATTCTAATGTGGAGGGAAGAACTCTCTAGAATTCAACAAATTATGTGACCTCTCGTTACATAATTTTTTCAATTATAGCGAGTTTTTAGGTATTATTTTGTAAGTGTTACTCACATGTTGCACTGTTGCAGTAGTGCTACTCTACAACGAGACGTTTGGCCCCTACAATTCGATGTCCTGTTTAATTGTGTATAGCATTGCTTTTGAGCCTATAACAAGAGTTTCAATCATATTCTATTCAAGTGCTAAATTTGTTTCAATATTCAATATTTATCTTTTGTAAGCCAAACACTTACACTCTCGACGAGTAAGCCACTATACATAATTTTTGCCCTAGTCTACTGTGACCAAGGCAACAGCCAAATGTCTCAAATCTTGTGTGTTTTTCATCTCTGTGTTCTATCAACGGCTGCATCTCCACCGTAAATAGTCCTATCTACTTTCCCTTTCTTTTCCCTTTCACCCAATTCATACATACATAATTTTACATATTTTCATATAATGTAGGGTGACCATCCGTCCCGGAAAACCGAGATTGTCCCGGATTTTCATCTTTTGTCCCGGTGTCCCGAAAAGTTATTTCGGGACACTTATTTTCCCGGTTTCAGTTCCCGGTTTCAAAAGAACAGACTTCCCAATCGTTGGGTGAATAATTATCCCTGATTTCCAAAAACGGAAGAAGTATAAATAGGCCTAACTGTGTATTTTTCATTTCGGTAAAACTCATCTAGTCATAATTTATTTTCGTTTTAAATTTGAAAAACTGTGATATTTGTTGAATCAATTTTTAAATTGCAGATCAAATTCAAATACCTATTCTTTCTATCATTAACATGTGTCTGCTACATCCTCAGAGTATAAAGTTGTATGCAATTACAATGGAAAAAAATGTATTCTTGATTTTATATGACTAGAAAATACATCCAGAAAATGACTAGAAGACTACAAATTCCCAAAAGTTCCCCTGCAGAGCTGTTGAGCCCTCGACCTCTCTCCCCCCTAATAAAATTTGGAACAAATGATTTTGACTATACCCATGTCTTGGTGTTGTCCCGGATTTTCCTTTTTTGAATATGGTCACCCTAATATAATGGGTAAATCCCAATTATTATTCTCATCGGCAGTCAATGTTTTCTTCATAGCGTGAATTGAAATGACAATACTGTATCTTATTATTACAACTTGCATAGGAGCCAGCCGAGGCGGGCCCAGGGCATCTCCCTGCTGCACCTCTAGTAATAACACTACTGACAGTTGTCCTACAAAAAATTTCAAAAGTTTCAGTAGATTATACCATACAAATAAGTACTGCAGCCAGTTCATGCTCACAACAAATTTGAGAAAAATCCAATTTTGAACATAAAAAAATGCTCTCCGAAGCTCGTATTTGGCTCTAAATTCTTGCGTGTTAAAAATTTCCATAGAAATTGAATGTGCATTCAAGGCCCACTCACTTGAAAGGAGTAATAAATACCAAATATTTAGTTGAAAAAGTGAAGTATCAACGAAGACAAAACTTTGTAAATCTACCGGGTAGGTACCGGTATATCACAATACCTAATTACTGCCTAATGCATGTTTTATTCCTTAATCAAAAGGAAAACATGAACATTTTCAGCAATATTATTTCACCCACACAATCGAAGAATGAAAAAAGAACAGACTACAGTACTAGACTTGCTACAATCCTATGCATACTTGCTTGGACCAATCTTGTAGTTATCATTGTCGCATCAATTCTTCATTTTCCTGATATTAATAAGATGATGTGTGAAGCCAGTTTTGAACAAATTCTAAGATATAATGTTTGTAATTTGATCTGGCAAATGATTGTATAACTATCTTTGGTTGTATGAGAATGTATCTATCCATGCACACACACAACTTGATTGTGACTCAAATGTTGAAACTGTTGATTTTGTCTGGTATCTGTGTAGATATTGCTAGATAGTATAAACAGGATTCCTTGAAAAATATATATTGCTGTCACTAAAGGACTCATTTAAAAAAGGCCTGCATGGAGATCTGTAAGAAGCTCCCACCATAGCTTGTACTGCTCGCTTCTGAGTAACAAATTCTACTTGTATGTGGCGAGATACCCAGGAAAATTTGGCATACACCACATCATAATATGCCAATTTTTTGATTCTGCAGTAGGTACCGTATGGTGAAGCATGATATTTTCTTAGCTATTGACATCGTACATAATTTATGTGAAGTGTATCACTCGCAAAAAAGACACAAGAATTTTGTAAATATTGTTAACCGTACCGTACCATTCTTTTCAAGTCTGAATAGGCTACTGAGAGGCTACTGTCCAGATTGCTGTACTGGTTGGAATAAAAACATTGATTTACTCATATTTGCATTCATTCGTCATTGATTTATATTGGGTTCAACCATGCACTGTATACCGATGACTACGATCTGTTAGCATTGGTGAATGATATATGAGATGAAAGGTTATTTTATTAGGTGTTTTTGGATAGTGGGAAGGAGTCAGTCGTGGCCTGTTATTAGGAACCATCCCAGTATTTACGTAAATGACAGGGAAACCACAAAAAAACCCGTCAGGATGGTCAAACATGGCGGGAATCGAACCCTGGTCTCCTTAATGACGGGCCAGTGTGCTAGTTACTCGACCACTCTTCTTAGTTTTACTCATGTTGACTAAAAACGAATTACAAACTGTTGCATTTGTTTCTGTATCTGCTGAAACTGCTTCTGGTGCGTGAGGGTATTATCAGAAGTTCTTTGGCAGGTAGGTTACGTATTTTATAAATAGAAGTGGGCAGAGCTGTACTTCAGGGTATCCTGATTGTTCTGGTTGTAAATCCTGATGATCTTCAGTTATTTTTCTAGATTTTTTTTTTGTAACCAATCTATTACATACAGAAGCAAGAAAGTTGTTTCCAGAAATCATAGCGCCGACCAAATTTAAGACCTGATGCTTGGCTAGGAAGGACATACAACATAACTGCTTAGTTGGTCTAGGTAATGGAATAAGAATAAGTGAAGGGTTTTGATAGTAATGGAACCAAGCTTAGTTTTAATATTTTATTATTTATTACATTTAAAGGCTTTCGCTGTGAAATGGTGAAGGTGTACAGTATGGCTTGAATATCATTGCAGCTTACTGGTACATCATGAGATGGCATTTCTGCAATAAAAAATCTAGCAATTGTTGAATAATCTATGATCCAAGTTAATGTTTGTCAATAATTTTTAAATTAAATATTGGCAATAAATCTTTAGTTATTACTATATATTAAAAATGAGAATTTGAAGCCGAATCATATTGTGGGTCAAGTTTGTATCACCACATTGTTTATTAAATGCATGCGTTTTTTAACAGTAGGCCTAATATTTCACTATATGGGTAGAGGAACAATAAAAGCAAGTTTTCTGCTCTTAACCAATCCAGTTGTTTGCTTGCCATCCTCACCATTCATTCATCATTACAAATAAGGCTAGTAGTTGTTTCATTAGTTCAGAAATATTTACAATTATCATTTCGTTAGGAGATAAAAGATTCACAATATTTTTTCTTTTTATCATTTTCAACTTTCAGTTTGAATCGTAATCGTATCCCCAAATAAATTATCACAATTTCTTTAAAACCTGTGATTCCATAAAAACACATGCACAAAAACGTAAAAGAAAAAATAAATGTCTACATTAATCTCAATCATATCATAAAAGATTTTCCACGAAACTTTACAGAATAATTACATATTTGTACATTGCAATAAAAGCGATAACATTTCTTTAGCCAATTTTGATACTTTTTTTAAAAAGTGTCGGAAAAACAGTCCAAAAACTGGGGGAAGCAGCATCAATACTTATGAAAAAATTGATTTTCTGCCCCCAAAAATGTTTCCCTCAAAACCTAAAAAAACTGCCATGTAAAAATAAAAGCGAAATGATTATGAAAATTTTAGGACAGCTCATGTCTTATATGTGATAGGTTATAGCTGTGAAAACCACTTGAACCTGTTCATTCAACAGGGAAAGTACACGAAAGAAATTAAAAGAAAATATGATCATATGTTTCTACATACGATGTCATTACTCATCAAGATGAATAATAACAATGATAGTTAAACACACTGCGTTATCAGTTCCTACTCAGGATACTAAATAAGTTATTTAGTTGAAACTGGTAACCAATACCAATACACTGTCAAGACATTGATTAACCATGTTATGTACTATCAAGCCCATCTCAATTCTATAAAATAGTCAAGAGACAATACTATATCATAGCAGACATGTTGGCTACAGGTTTGCTATCGCAAAAAAATCTAGTATTTTATCTAGAATACGTGCAATCTAAGTGCATCAAGGCCTAATTCAAAAAAAGCAATTGCACAAAAGTGTCTGTAGAAAAAATTGCAAACTGTTGGATAGAGATCTACATATATTTATGGAGGGGTGAAATTTTAAAATAAAAAGTGATTATATATTATATCAAAAAGCTCAAGAACAACCAACCACTGATGTAGAGTTCGAAGCTTTATAGAAAAAGCAACACTGATTCGATGAGTCGCACGGAACGAAATGCACGGACTCCAACACACGATAATTTGTAGACTAATGACTGGTAATCTCCAGCACTCCATTTAGTTGCCGAAACGAAATAAACTACTAAATCCAATGGTGTTGTTTCGAGAAAATCTTCCCATCCGGCGTAGGCGAGCTGAAAAACAAAGTGACTGCAATCAATACCGACAGTTGTATGTTACGTCCTTGCAGCAAATACCATTACTGGAAGATAGTGCATTACAAATACTGTATCCTGGTCAGAGAAATAGACTACCGTACTCGCTAAACATTACCAGTGCAGCTTGACACCTATAAAATACTGAATTGTTTCTCAAAAAGAGAAACCCCCATCACAAGATTAAAAAATAGGCTGAATGGAATGTGTATTGAACGTAAAACCAATAATTTTGTTTGACCTGAGAGAATACACCGTAATTCTGATAGTTTATTGTCTTATTTGACTATGTGAATATTAATACCCACTTTATCACTCTTTGATCGAAATGTTAAGAGACTTGCACCTTCAGATTTCAATTAAATGCAACTGGTGTCACATAGTGATGATCCCGCATTTGTCTCTTATTACAAGGAGAATTGTTTTCGCTATTCGAAACAGTACCGTACATCTAGTTTAATTACAGTGGTTATCCAGTGGGGCTATTAGTCAGTGATTGAACACAGAAGACTACCACTCTACAAAGAACCTAGTTCCATCTAGAACTAAAATGCTAACAAAATGCACTAAGGCCGAGTTGCCAATACATAATACCTGGCAAAACTTAAACATTGTGTCGTCAGATTTCAATCCCAGAAAATTGCAAGAACAAGACCGAAGAATTATTTTTCACTTTTCACTACGGAGATCAGAGGAAATTATCTGAAATGCCCGTTAACATTTACCTCCCTTAAAAATGCTTTAAAATTAGAACTTAACTGCTCAGACAGCAATAGAGCTAGAGATCAAGTTTTGCCAGTAATAGTCACATACCTAGCATAACGGGGATCTAGAGGTAAATTAATTAATAATAACATAATACAATATCATAACATGTGACGTAAAAAATAGAGAGTAAATCTTAAGACTAAACAAAGCTATGTACTCAATTTACTATAAATGCTACAAAGTGATACAATATGAATATATATTCATGAATCTCTAGTTTGATTGAGACAGTGACTCAATTTAATCATCAATCAGATTGTATCATCAGGGATCATTTCTCAATATCGACTAATGAAATTAGCAAATCAAATTACTTGCCATATAAACATCAATCATTCATAAATTTTCTTGATGAAGTTATAGATATATCCTGTACAAGAAAGTCATCTCTATGAAACTTGATTAAAGATTGATTCACACTGGCCAACTGGGCATGTATAAATCAATCATTAACTAATTCTCATGGTGATGGCTTCCATTACTAGCATATCTCTAAGTTGTAGCATGTATTTCCAAATGACATATTATGAGTAATTAAAAAATATATTGTACAATTATTATTGAAGAGTATATTTTTTCGAAGTTACTGTTTGAATGTACTGTCGAAGTCTGATAGACTCAATTCAGAATCACGATAAGTTAAGATTCTTAATATTAGCACAGTACTCTTTATACCCCGCATAGATTCATGGAGAAGATATAAAAATCTATTTTGAAAATTCAAACGTCATCGAAAAATGATCCCTTTAACTGTATCTTACTACCGTGGCACTACGTATCATAATCTGGAGTGTAATACGCATTACAGGTTGGGCGATATTAATCAGCGTGTGTAGCTACGTTAACAGCTCGAATGCCTGAATGGAGAGTGGAAGTGAGTATAACCAAAGATACAGACGACACGATCAAACTGACGAGAAGCGAGTGGTGGATGTAGACAATAATTCCACTGGTTTGTGAGGAGGTAACTCTTTACTCTCATTTCATAACGCCTGGGCATTAGCACAGCATTACGTAACGTGTTAACTCTCTCAGTAATACATGAATAGCACTGATATATTCATATTGAATGTATTTGTGTACTGGTATCTCCATTTTCAACAATTTTCAGGAGCACAGATACTACTTTGAGGGAGAATCAAAGTCGATAATAATATCATAGGGTGCCATTTTATTGCACGACAACTGAAAGAGGCCAACAAACCAATTTTCCGCTATCCACAAGTATCTTGCAGTTTAACCGTGTCTCTGCATACCACTAACATGACTTGCCTTTAGGTGAACAATAACAAACCACACACATTAAGGTCATGACAAACACAATTGCATGACAATTAAAACAAATTAGAAATGACAATTTAGAGTATTCTGTCATTTGTATTCTGGAGAAAGATTATTACTTGTACTGTATGGTATATAAAGAAGGAGAAGACGACATTATATTAGGATGTACAAATATATCATATTAATAATGTACAATTCCTTGGACATTTTCTCAGTTCTATTTTTTAATGACGTCCAATTCATCGGATATTTCCGAAACACAGCACCTCATTAAATAATATTATTATCCGATCAAACAAATCCAAGAAATGGTCCACCATTAATGACTAGTTGTGTTGGCAAGTCAGTGTGCGTGTGGCGTTTCTGTAGCTTCTACGTTTGACTAGATCTGTTTCTTGTTATACTGCGTGACTAGTCTATGGACAACGTATCTACGAGAGTGTCTTTGTCAGTAAGTCAAGTGTTCCACTGAGAAATATTAGTATGCATGGCAGTCATTCTACTTGCATCGTGCGTCTAGCGGTTACGTAAGGCTCTACTCGTGTGTAGCTACGGTTTCGTTTCAGAACACTACTATAACTTTCGGCACTAAAACAGTTTACTACCAGGATAGTATCGATAGCAATTGTGTTGATTGATTATGAAAAGAATCTGGTGGAGAATTAATTCTGCCTCATCAACATACTATTTTATTGAGTATTGGAAGTAGGCGTGAAACAAATAGATGTTGACAGATATTTGAATAAAGGAACCCAACTATGAAAGTATAGATCTTTGCTACTTTCATTCCACTTTTGAAAAACATTTCTTCGTTACAATCAAAGCTAAGAGAAGTAACTGAATGCCACTGCTCCATACTTCCATTTTCCATTGGCTCAGAGAACAAACGTTTCAGTAAAAAAACGATTGAAATGTGAGTGACGTTGCTCAACTATATCGAGGGTGACACTTACTTGACCATCAGAAAATGGGAGTAGAAGGGTTAGGGCATATGTATGCCAACTGGACAAGCCGCTCTGATTAGCTTCATTTAGAACTAATTTAAATTGAGGCTTCATTTCTTAATACATTTTCTATTTTCTATACACTGTAATTGGGTATACCAGATTGCACTCACAATTAACTCATTGTACTGATTAGTGATTCCTTACCAATAAGTAATTTTTCACGGTACAACATTCCACCGCAGTGCCACGTTTTTGGTGGAATCATCGAAACACTACGAAAGTGAGGAAATCTATTACGTTAATAACCTTGTTATCAAGCGGACTTTGGAAAAACAAAATGCAATTACAAATGTTCTGATATCCCCGATTACGTCTGGTGATCAACTTGTATTGCTACGTACTATCGTCATCATTGTTAAGACATGGATTAGTAGAGTATTAGTGAACACTATACACTACGTACTATCAGAGAGAAATAGATGGTCGTACTACCTATTAAAAGTCATCAGGCATTACGAGCTTGTAGCTCCGACCCGCGAGAGACGTACTGCAATCAAAACATCACATTCAGAGACACACAAAGACCTCACACAGCTACATGACCAATGCAACCAACAACACAAACTTTAACTCAGAAAATAGAATCTTTAATATTGTTTGACTGACTTATTGGCAGTAATGAGAAAATCCTTCCCAATTTCACTTGTTACAATCATTTAATCAGTGTTGTTGGTAGCATTTCTCAAGTACTCAAATAATATGTGATAGGAGCGTGCAAGATTACACAAACGATGTACAAAATGCAGATCATTGTTAATGACATACTGTACCACATGGTAATCTTAAAACTCTTTATTGAACCCAGTATCACACGGAAGATTCCGTCTCCAAGAACCGCACACGGGGGGAAAGATTCGGGGGGCGTCGTGATTATGCACACAAATTAACATCATTATTGTTTTAATTGACTGTCTTTAATAGTGTTAGAATGAGCACAAGTTACAATTGAAGAAAGATAGGAAGAGCAGATAGCAGTGTAGAATGCTGGTATGTTGAGTGTGATATGGTTACACTTCCTAATCCAAGGCATAGCTAGAGTTAATGCTCATTTCAGCCAGAGTTCAGTTGTTTAGTAACTTAACACTAGTAGGTCTAATCTTAATGAGAAATCACTCAAACTGTATGATCAATCTATTTCAATAGTACTAGAGCAAGTGTTGATTTTCCCAAGTTTTGATACTAAAGATGTATTTATTCATTTTATGCTACTTAACGACTCCACCAACAGCTAGGTTATACGGGGGAACGAATGAGTGGATGATAATGAAGGGATGAAAGGTGAGAGGACGTTTACAAAAATCCATGCCTTATGCGGGACTCGAACCCACGCCTGACCTGATGTTCAGTTTCTACCACTAGCTAGAGTTGAATGAGCCACAGGGGCGGCACTGAAGATGTAATATAGATTTTGGTTTTTAGTTCTTTATGTACAGTCCCATACCTCATAACCTACAATTAAAACCCTATTGGTGATAAAATTAAAACCCTTCTAACGAAATATTCTAAACAACTGACAGGTCTAGCTGCGGGCAGCCAATAGCAATGGAAGGATGTTAAGCTAGAGCTGTATATGTTATTGCCATAATCAGAGCAGCAATGTAATTGCTATACTAGCAGACTAGTGTCAGTATGTAGTGAGGTTTAAAAACGCATACAATGTAATGAGTAGGCCTACTAATGAGTATGTAATGACTGAGTATGTAATGAGTCTGTTGGGTGTTTGTGAAGGACGGATGAGATGGAAGGATATTTCACGGAGATGTCGTGACCTGTTTTTCAAGGTAGATGCCGTGGTAATTCATGGTCAAGTCGGTCGGTTGGCACTGGGGATTGAATCGTGCCTGACAGACAGATCATCGCACCACGTATGCCAATTAGCATCGGTACCATCATTATATCACGATTTGGCAATACTGACGAGTGAAATATTTAGCATGTGTAAATTGACTTTGAAACAAAATGTGTGCTGGGTTGAATATAAAGTTTTTTCTTTCTATAAATTAATGTTACACGCTACACAAACAACAGAAATGCATTACAATTTGTTTTCAAAATTTCCGCCGTCATTTGGTGTACAACGATGATCACTCACAAACAATGTTATGGTTGCCATCAGAACACAGACAAGTGTTAAGATCAAGGTTAGAAAATTACATTCACGATGCATGTTAGACAAACAGACAAATCTGAAAACACAAACTATTAGCTTCGTCTCACGAGTTACACAACAACACACAAAGTTTATAATACACTTGCATAACGAATGCTGGTTGTAGTTGTATGTTTTTGTGTATTAAAGTTGTTTGGCCTCTGAAGCGGTACGCTTTAGTCACATCTAGCGTAAGTACACAATACAGAAAGAAAGCTATTATAGCGTACTAGAGTACAGTCGCGGCAAATACCAAACCGAAATAACTTATCGGATAATCACTGTAGGCTAATAGTTTCCAATCGAGGTGAAGTGATACTTTTAATCAACTATTTATGCTCAAAGTGAAGAATTGGTGGTGATTAGGCCAGGTAACCCAGAAGTGGGCTCTAGTGCTAGGTTGCTGGTCCAAGAACATCATGTATGATGAGTCTACCGCGAGACGAAAAGTATATGCAATTCATCGGTTTGATATATGCTCTGCAACTATACGTACTAACAGCAAAACCTTGTATTTATATTTTATTACTTTCAATTATTGGACTGTCTTGTTCAGAACTATGGAGAGAGAAACCTCTTGATCTGGTTCCTTTGCATAACTAATAAACCGAGAACCTGCAATCCATCACAAACAAAACGTGCCCCTTTAATAACCTTCTCAAACGTTCATATTTATCAACCATCACCTACCCCACCCTAGTGTCTTCTTTTCTAACCGACCGTCGATTATTTCAAACAAATATAAAACCAAAGTTTCACTGCGTTAAAAATTAATTTTCAACTCTTGGCCAAGAAACTCACTCAGTATAGTAAATAATTACGTAAAAAGCATTGCCTGCGTGGCTTATCGAGTGTTGTTATCAAGCGTATTAAGTGTGATGATAACGGTTAATTGGCAGCTAGAGCAGTATATTGAGTCCATGCCTAATCCCTATGCAGTTTTACCACTCGGCCGCAACATTAGGACATTAGATACCAAAAGAATTCGTTACAATCTTTGGTTAAAAATATCTGTTTCTGCTCTCTCTTCGATATACCTTGTCCGCGTTTACTTGATCAGACTTTTCCTGCGCATGTTGTTAAAGAATCGGAATTGTAGCCGCAGAGTTAAATCTTTCCGTACTGTTGATACAACGAAAGAGAATCATGTAGTATTGGTGTTTGAATGTAGAGTGCCATTGAGGGGTGATGGGTCACAGGGCATGGGGGGGGGGGGGGGGGAAGGGCATGACATGACATCTTATTACAAAGAGTTCACGTTAACATACAATACCGGCATGCAATTCACCTCGATTCAATGGGTACCAACAACTGAACATACGGCTGTGTATGGACAGAACTTGGTGCGCCAAGTTGATAGTTAATAATTTGAAGTAGTATTCGTTTATTTCATCTTAATATCTGCAACGATACGAAGAAGAGATAATCCAAGTGATACACATGAACGTAACACAATTCAGGTCTAAAACAAACGATGACATTGAGTCACAGTAAAACAGTTTGCTATGATTGTTACGTAACAGAAAAGAGCATGAATTGCATGGCAGAGAATTATTCCTGTAGTTTAAGGAGATGCAACACTTGGGTGAAATAAAGTGAACATATCATTCCACTGCATGGCACGATTGAAAATATATACTACCGGTATGTACACTATAGAGGGAGGTACACAGCCAGCCTACTCACACTGAAAGTACGCACGATCATTTTCTCGATAGAATCTGAAACGTGGAATTCACTCCACACCCAATTGCAATGTCGAACTTAGCCTTTATTCGACAATCTAAAGTAGAAGGGAAGAGAAGAGGTTGGAAGATAGAGAAAGTCAAGAAGTGGTACAATTAAACACAACAAGAAAAACAGACAATAGAAATAAGAGTTGATAAGAAAGCAAGCAGCAATTAAACAATCTTCTACGCTGAGTAATATGACTAGAGCAGTCTTCTTTGGGAATACAAGCGGTTGACCACTTGCCAGCTACCTATTTTAGTCTTGTTAAGATCTGAAGAGAATCATTATTTTACTTGCTTAAAAAAAGCATTTACTGCAAGACAGCTTTAGAAAATATTGCGAAAAAGGAAACAATAGGCAGAATTGTCAACTACATGAACTAGGTCAATGTACGGGCAGATATAATAAAGCGGAAGAAAGAGAAAGATTTGGTTCTACGGGCAAGAGATATGGGAGGTACAGTACAGTATTTCAATACGCACACTAAATTATATAGCGGATGTCAGCACTAAATTTTCTACAAATTTTATAATAAATGAAAATCTAATGAAAGAATTGGAAATTGCAAATGGACTCATGTATGAGACGGACATCATAACGTGAAAAATGTCATGCTAGTTCTAGACGTTCTCAGAAATTGAACGATTGAAGTGATTTCCTGCAACTTGAGTGAAACGGGAAAGCCGTGTTTTGATTACTTATGTACATGTAAGTATACGTAAAGTATATCAGAGTACAAGTAAGTACCTAGGCCTAGGAACAACCGATTAGATCTTTTGTGAAATATTGATTGAACAATGAAAAAAAAATGCCAAGAACTTTCTTTTGTCCAAAATTGCATACATAGCCTCATCCAAGATCGTACAGAATAATGGTCTCTCAAAGTCATCCTCATAGTGAACCAATAATAGTGCTGATATAACGGAAATGAAGAAGAGTAACGTCCGTACATGTATCGGGTGGGCAAAAGGTCAGTCTAGTTGGCAATAGGTAATTTACATGCAAAACAAAGACAAAAGAAAGAAAAAAACTGTGGGGTAAAACACACGTCAAGTTAACCAACTGATGGGGTGTGGGGAGGAGGGTGTGTCTACCGATACTGGAAGAGAACATTTGACAAATAAGATAATATGGACTCAATTGTCAGGTGTACTGGTAGACAGTAACACAGGTAGACAGAGAGGTAGATAGAGAGAGTATGCACGCTGGAAGAAAATGTACATTGATATAGGGCTTGAAAAATTACATAAACAAACACAAGGGCCGGCACCTCCCATAATACCACAGCTGACAAAACATACCCAAAAACAAATGTCAGGTCTACTTTGGATGCAAATATTTACTTCTACATTTGACGTTACTTAACTCCATTGCTAATGAATGTACTGATTTTAGCTAGGTACTGAATACTGATTTCAGACCAAATCTGCATGACAAATAGAACTTGGCAAAGTCCAGCCTATTTATTTGAATATAAAAATAATAAGACTTCCTAAATTAGGTGGAAATTGAAGTGTCATTTCCTACATATAAGTAAATGCTAGGAATAAGATAACACCGATCAATTGAGGATCAATTAAAGACAGATTAGCTCTCAAACAATCCTGAAATAAAAAGATCTCTCATTTTCATTTCTAATTGAATAGATGCATATTGTCACTCATTTAGAACTGAGTGATACTTCAACTTCAAATGAGGTTGGTTGCCTTGCCAGTCTCATAGATATCATAAAGTAGTAGTAGCCTATGTATGATTGATATCTAAAGTCAGTCCTTTTGAAGTGATGGAATACTCGAGAACATTATTTATTTGTTGAGTGATAGATATCTGATGGCATATTCTACTGCAAAGTGGAAACCTTCCTTCACAGATAATGATTATGCTACATTATTTTGATCTCATCAATATATACGTCATCAAGTAGAACTTCTACAACTTATCAGCCGAAGTCCATTTTTAATCCTGTATATACAGGTCAGTGTCACATAGTGCCAAAGTTTAAACAGGTTTAAATTTGAATAAATAACAATGAAAACCAAAAAAATTAAAAGGGTTTATATCGATTACATGAAGTTGATTTTTCACAATCGGTGTTATCCCTAGTAAATCTAATATGTGATACTCAACCACGGCATTTGAAAGATAACGAAGGCAGTAGAACATATTCCCACTTGTATAACAGCTGAAAGAAAAACGTGACGTTCAATGAAATCGGGGGCAACTCAATCCAAGTGAACGAAGCAACGCAATGACATTTACCATCACAACAAATCAACAGAAATACTTTTACCTCTCTTTGCTACCAAAACACCTCAACATCCTACCGCTAACTAACACACTCTCTCTCTCTGTCTCTCTCTCTCTGAGAATCCCCCACCTTAGCCACTGGCGGTGGCAGTGGCGGTTGGAGTAACAGCCACGATGCTCTGACCTGTGCCAAACAAAATGTGTCAGTAAGCACAGGCCC
The DNA here is from genome assembly GCA_907164805.1 of Brachyptera putata. Taxonomy (NCBI): domain Eukaryota; kingdom Metazoa; phylum Arthropoda; class Insecta; order Plecoptera; family Taeniopterygidae; genus Brachyptera; species Brachyptera putata. Next base: position 39,987,434 of record OU015463.1, read on the forward strand.
CCATGGGGGAGAAACAAACTGTTAATAAAATCAGATACAGTACCGAACATTACTCTGTGAAAAAATACATCAATTAAAACATCGCTCCGCTAGATTACAAAAACAATTAGCAATATAAATATAGCACAACGATTGGTCTCTATGGCAAGTTCATTCCCAAGGATGACTACACGCTCAACAGTTGAACCACCTAGATATGTGAAAGAAAGTAAGAGAGTAGCTATACAACATATACTAATAAATACACTAACGCCAACAATCTTCAACTCCTTGCGGTACCTGCACAGGAAAAAACGTCAACTGCATCAATAATCGTTTTTCAAACGGATCTTACGAACTACGATCCACTCTTTGCATCAGTATACGAAATTACTTGTGAATTGTGAATTGCTAATACCGTATACAATAGATTTTACTGTCTCGAAAATAAATAACAACAACACATGAATCGAGTCCAACATGTTTAAACAATAGATTCTATCGATTTGAAAGGAGGAAGATTTAAATCGACTAACAGAGGTATTAGAATTGTTTCTAAGACGTACTATGCTGTCCTCATTAAATCTGTGAAAATTTGCACTCCGTATCAAACTGTAGGTGTTTTACAGCATGGCTGATATAACCAAAAACATCGACGCTGTTTTAAATAACGCGCCAATAACTTAATCTCACTATTCACACCACGCACGAGTTCCGAACGACGCCATACGATTGACGGATTGAGTACTTACTCCTGTCTATATTGGACTGAAGGTGGTTGGCAATGCGATGACGCGCATCGTTGAATTCGAGGTGCAGGCCGAGCCTCAGGAGGGTGGGGTTCTTCTCTACAAGTCCCGTGATCTCCATCTCGATCTTGTTGCCGAGCACCTGCGAGCGCTGGTTTGAAGCGCGGAACTCTTCAACGGACTTTGTCGCCAACATCGCCTTGATCATCTTGACGATCACGACCGGGCTGATGAAGTTCGTCTCCACGCTGCAAACAAGTCATACTGGCGTTGAGCTATGCATGCCACAAGGTTTCATATTTCAACATTAATGAGGGAAAACAGTGGTATTGCAAAGCACTTCATTATTTGAAGCGCAACGTTGTGAAGCGCAACGTTGTGAGTGTTGGGCAACCTATACAATGTATGTCCGAGAGGCTGAGATTGTTCAGAGTGGGATTAGAAAATTCAAATTATCTCGAATATTCATTGTTATTTCTTTTAAAAACACAGGAAAAAATTGACAACTCAATAATCATTATCGAAGGATCAAATTGGGCTTCTTGAATACGTATCCCGCCCTCAAAAAAGGTTTTATTTAGGGGCACAACCAATAGATAAACCACTGCAGATACTTTTGGTAGACTGCATGTCAAGTATTCTTGATTGGAAATAAAGCCCATGATAACACAAAAAACAGAGCCTCTTCGATTAGGACTCATTTTTGTACGTAGAATTCTTGATCATTCCACAAAAAATTAGACGAATTGGTACTAGCACAACTCAACTGAATTTTTTTAAAGAATGGAAGAAACAAAATTCATTCACTCGGCTGATGGGGTCAATTTAAATGTACACTTTGATGCAAGCAGACCATTCTTAGCTATACACACAATATCAACATTTAGTGGTCAGTGATCACCCTTTAGTAGGGTACTCTGCTGTTACGAGTATTGGTAACACCCAAGTCATAGGTACGCTTGCATAAGAGATTGCTATGCTAGCCAACAAATATACTGAGTCAATTAAGTACTGATGGATTGAGGTGACAGTTCTGACGTTGCTCTGTTCAAGTGCAATGTAGTTGAGTAGAAATCATCTAGTATTCTAGCTGACAGAAACTTTTAATAACTCCACAAATTACTAAAATTAAATTTCCACAAATGTCTACAAGAAAGAGTCCGAAAGCTTGGGTCACTCCACTAAACACTTGCTACAATCTCCACATAAGCTAGGTGATCGGTTGGCACGGAAACATGTGATTGACAGAGTCTCAAGTCGAATATCCCTGCACGCACACAGTAAGCACCGCACCAGACCCTTGATTTACAGGGGCAAAATCAAATCTCCCTGTAATTTCCAGGATTTCAGATGATAACAGATTCGCGCGAGTAGGCCAATTTTGAAACCCATAGTATTATGTAAAGTAGCAAACATATTTCCCTCGGTTCAGTGGTTCCAAACTTTTTTTGATCACGGCCCCTCTTCACGAAATCAAATGATTTGGCAACCCGAAGGGGGAATCCCTGCATTCTCAAATTAACGTTCATTACAGTATCAACAATTAAAGTTGACGAAAATATTGCTACTTTATATAGTTCAAAAGTTGCTTTCTCAGTGAGAGTGGATGATGTTTTTATAGGCCCAACTGTTTTCTTTTTTAGTTGAATAGTCTAAGGTTTGAGTATTGGGATTTTCCAACTTTCCTACCAGACCTAGCAATCTAGCTTATTGTAGACAAGCAAATAGAATTTTTCATTCGTTCTCTCAAATTCTTCTTTCCTATTTTTAAAGCAATTTTCAACATTAAAGCATTGATGCACAAATATGTATCGGTAGTGTAAGCTTAATGTGTTATTGATTCGATAAACGATAATATCGATTCGATAATCAATATGCAAATTCATCACGATAATCAAAGTTAATTTTCTTTATAGTTATTCTAGTTATTTAATGAATTCCATGGTAACCATGGATAACAACAGTTTTTGAGATATATCTGTCCGTATATAAATAATGTTTTAAAGGATTTAAAGTGAGCCAATGTTACTTCCGGTGATGTCTACATGATCTTCGAGTACCATACTACAAGTGAACGTAAAGGGAAGTAATAGTTTTAGTTATTTTGTGAAATACTTACGATACAAGATTTTGACTTCTGGGCTAGCCAGAAGGAAGGCTGACATTCAGCTAATTTGATATAAAGTGATCACACAGAGTTTTTATGACTTTGAGAAGTGGTTTCGATATTAGCGTTTCAATATATTGTATTTTAGAATAGATTTATGTAAGCACATTCATTATTTCTGGGATTTCCAAGATATTTGGGTCCCAAAAGTTTGAAAATCACTCAAAAGAATACAGGAACTTTGGCAGATTGTTTTTGTGCCCGGCCATCAGGATATCATTAATGTCGAGAGGGCTATGGGGGTTCGAGACTTTCCACTGCCACTTGGTTTTCCTTGCATCCATGTCATCACAACTATCAATGTCTCAAGAAACGAAGAAAACAAGAACAGACGAGAAGAATATAAGTTGGAAGAAAAAATGTATATTTCAAGACCAACAAACATTTGATCCATCCTGACGTGGTTTTTCGTGGTTTCCCACAGTCCTCGAAGTGAATGCTTGGATGAAGTACTAATTGGCCACGACCTTAATTAGTAGAGTGATAGGCCTAGTTATATGGAGGGCTGTCACTCCTTATTGTTTATCCTTTGTATAATGATGAACTTTGCACCTGCTGTCATTGGAAGAAGTGAACATTGCCTAAGAGACTTAGTTCAACGTGAAAAATATCAACATTTGTGTGGTTGGATTATTCCTAATACCAATGTTGGTAGTGTCCGGATATATCGCAAAAACAGTTTATATTGTGTTCCGGACTTTCGACAACTGAAGACTTTATCTGCGGCGAAGATGTGTGGTCACAGACAGCGTAGACCTGGTGTCAAAGTTCATTGCTTTAATTTAAAATAATAATAAAATGGGGTGGTGGGATCGCCCTTGTGGTGCCCCGTCCAAACGATCCTACTCTCATCCTTAGCCTTAATAGGGGAACAATGATTTTGTATCAAGTTTCGATGTTATTAAAAAAAAAAAAAGTTATTTAAACAATGTAATACAGTAGGGAACTTCTACAACTGAAAGAACTTCCATTACCGAAAAACACGCCACTTCACAAGTGTTCAAAAACAATATCTACTAACTACTAACGTAGTGCCTATGGTGATGCCAGATAAAGAGTTCACGTCGGGAATTCTAATATACCATAAAACGATAATTGCGATACCGGTACTATTGATAATACAATATAATGGGAATTTGAAAAAGATTATCGATAATGGAATAATCATCTTTTCCCACCCCTAGTCAACACTGACACATATCATCGACAATGTAGACGTGTTGAAGTCGTCTGAACTCACTTTACAACTCGGAGTGTGTTGTTGTGCTCGAGCGCCGCGACAAGCTTGAGAGCCGTCGTGTCCGTCATGCCGACGTTCGTCAGCGATAACGTCTCCAGGTGAGTGTTGGCAGGGATCGCCTCGAACAGTTGAATGAACTTCTCGTCGGAAATGTTCTGGGAAGAGAAAAACCAGAGCGTCAGACAAGCATAAGCATGGACAACACACTTTAATCAGGACTACATTGTTTCCACTACTGATATCTAGATTTCACTGGGATGACAAGATACATACCATGAGACGTGGTCAAAAGACAAATGAGTCATGAGACAAAATTTCAAAAAGATATCAAGTCCTCAAGGTTGCACAGTGACTAGGATTGTAAAAACAAAATATACGTAATTCAATAACTTGAATTTACTAATCATCAGTGATTTCCCAATGGGTTAATCTTATGGGGTTTTCAAAATTTCAATTCATTTGTCTCAAAAATGGTCTAATTGATTATGGTCAAAATCTATAAAAACATAGGCCTATCTAGAATTTGATTCTAGATTTGAAAGATTTTCTAGATTCTCAAGTTTAAAACGACTCTATTCTGCTCACCAACAAGATATACAGTGTGAAAATCAATTACTTTAGGTGTTTGTAAAATTAGGGCCTGTAGACGTTTATGAAATCATGTTGATTATTGTTGGCATTACAGTATGACACTTAATTTATTTACATTGGGTTCAACGGTACACTGTACTGATTTAGTACGTTATTCAGAGGACCAGACTAGGAAACTTACCGTTGAACTTACCTTAAAGTAAAAAACTTGCAAAAGACAAACATCAGGGAGCATATGGTTTGGATAGAAAAAAATAGCCAAGGTAGTAAAACGTACTGAAGAGAAACTTACTTAAGAGGTTTTACTGTATAGAGTTGTGGGTCTAATCACACGGATTTAATTTTCAACTGGAAGGGGATTATGTAACGTTTTGTTTGAAAGCTATTTGAACTGAACTTTTGAATTGCTAGTTCTTACCACCATCGTTGAAAAGGTTACTTCACGAAGTCAACTGTTTTCATCTATACCACAACGTATATTTCAACTTCTTCATCACTATTTATTAGGGTTGCCAATCGATCAAGAAAACGTAAACGATATCGAAATATGCTATATTGAAAATCGATAGAAAATATTGAAATATTAGGAATTCCATTCGATATCGCATGAAAATGATTATATCGAATATCGATCAAAATTATCGAAATATTTCAAGGTCTGAATCATGTTCATTTAGCCGTATGTAATCTCTTTGTGAGGCGTAGTTATAATCTGCCTTTGCGTTGTGTCGATATTCATATTTCCAGCATCAACAAATGACCGACACCAACACCCATACAGAATGCATCTGACACACGACTGACAGCCTGCCGGTTATTTACTCGATCGAAAATCAAATGAAATGATTCGATATCGAATCGAAATGATGATATCGAAAATTGATTGAAATATTCGATATCGATTCCCAACCCTACTATTTATGGGTACCAAATTTTGAAACCGAGTTCCTCTACTTTTATTACTTCGTATATTTTCCAAAGAAAAAGAATATAAAAAGGATGAAAATTCAATTGAAAACCAATTTGAGTCGAGACAAGAATCGACTCAAAGTCTTGGCCACCCTTGACAATTAACAAGACAACATGGATTGTTTTGTTGGCACTATGAGCATCTTGTTCGTGATCAGATCTTTAAGAGTCAATTAGTCGTAACAGTCTGGCACGTGCACACATAGTCTAAATACGAGGCCAAAGGCAATAACATCTACGTAGTGATCGAAAAAGGAGATAAAGACAGTATTAACCATTAATACCAGTACACTTAATGTAGTCCAAGGTCTACTGATACCTAACAATATCATAGAAACCTTGAATATAGGTACAGTCAGACTGAGAAGAGCTTACTGATTAGTTTAGACTAAGCTATTGAAATGACTTCTATCGACTTCAAACTCATCATCCATTTCATTTTTTTCCATGCATTTCCATCTTATTTTTTTTGCTCATCACAAAATCACAAAACCTAATAGGTCAACATTCATTAAATTCCACTCTTTCACTTTGATTTCAAATATATTCCATAGTAAATGATTACTTAAAAATCTTACTCCGTAAATTAAAAGTTGAATCTAACGCTCTGTTCTACAATGTTGCGACTTTTTCGGATAAAATTATCTAGAGAATTACCCTTTTTTTTTTGTCAAAATTGGCTTTTTCTATTTGAAGGGTTTAAAAATTATAGGGGATACAAGATGGGGAGTTCTTATCCCTTGCACACATATTAACTTCACATTATACGAATTATCTAGGGTTGTATGAAAGCTACAGAGTTCGGGAGGATGGGTCTATTGAAAGGTAATTTTATGCGTTACTTCAATAAATAATCATATGAAAAATTTTGTTGACAACAATTTCATTTCGATTCTCTAGATCTGCATTTTAAAAAAAACAGCGTTTTGAGGGGACAACACACACATGATCATTTGTGCCGACATTCAAGATTGGCACTCTACCACTTATGAAAAAAAAAATCTCATTTCTCATCAGGCTTTTAAACAGCATAGGGCATATGCCCCATATCGTGTAACACACCAGGCTTTGATCAATGTGGTGAGTAATGCTTATTTTATATTTAATTGTATTTGTGCCTTTCCACATTGCATATTTACTCTTGAAATGTTACGCAACCAGATTTTCATCATGCAACAAGGTGAAACTAGATACCGGTATGTGTGCAGAAGTCAAAATCTCATTTCTCCAAGACCTTGCCGAAAACTTCCACCACGAAGACAGACAGTAATAAAACACCATTCCCATTCAAACATCAACCAACTTTATTGAACCTGACCAACTTTCTGTGGAAACAGCATCCGAGTTCGATCTCATTGACAAGGCGTTAGCTCCATTTGGTGCATTTCCACTTGACAGGAAGAAACTAATGTGTAAATCTGAATTATATTCCAAGAGAAAACGCCGTGATATGAAAAAGGGTTTCAAGAGAAGGCTGAAACTTTTGTCACCCGGGGACAACTACGATTCGCAAAAAGATTTGGCAGCATCTTTGTCCTGATCATCAGACGACAACAATGCACACCTAAATGATAACGGATTGCAAATTTGTCTGTAGATCCAAAACGTTGTGGCTTTGGGACGGACCTAATCAACAAGACTAAGCACAAAGCTTGTGAAACTAAGGCATTAGTTGAATCCCAAGTTGGCCTCATTTTTCAGGTTCAAAGATAATTTTTCTAGCAAATTTGCCCAAAACCGAAAGTTTCATGTGCTGAGTTGTGATTTAGGAAACATCAAGTTGCTCTAAAAATAATATATCTGATGACCTTGTGAATTCTTCATGGGCCCAGGGCTACACATATTGGATTTTACAAAATTATCTTTCATCTGTACGAAATATTTAAAGCAATATTAAAAATAAATCTGAAGTATGTCTATCAACATAAACACAATACCGTATTTATAAACTATTCACATCAAGATTTCGATGTTGAAATACAAATGTTAAAGAAGAAATAGGCCTACTCTAGATAATTGAATTATATATCGTATTTTCATCTTCATCTTTCAGACCTATCTAGGTATTTTTTTAAACAATCATCATCCTCTATTTATCTATGAAGTTAAGAAACACGAACCCTGCCTGGCTAGATTTGAATGAATAGTGAGTGACGCTATTTATTTCCCTTTATAGTTTATTTAGAGAAAAGTAGATTTCTGAATTGCTTGCAAAGCTAGTGCTATGCTTTGTGGATTTCAGACATTTCAGAAGTTAGGGCTATGAATAATTCATTCGTGCTCCAGGACCCGCTCTCGTTTTAGAGTCATGACATAGGCATTATCCGATTCTGTATCAAAACAATCAGAATAGGGTAACGCTGGAGTGACGGCTCAGAAAAGGAGTCGGGTCTTTCAAGGAAAAATGAATAAAATCATTATTTCTGAAATGGAGATGATGATTTCTAGCTGTCACTTGAATGAGGGGAAATGCCACTATTCATTCAAAACTAGTACCAGGATCATGATATCTTTAAATAACAGGCCACAACCATTTCTGGTGAACCAACAACTTACCTAGTTTAGTTAATTCATGTCTAATGAAAAAATAAAGGAACAGTAAGGAGGTTTTTAGCCTAGAAAACGATAGTGACATATTAATATCAAACGTTGATCGAAATATTCAAACAAAAAACGAAAAAAAAATCGAACCGAAAAATTATAATTGACAACAGAACGGAGTCAGCTAAATCGCTATTGATCAATGTTTTAATACCAAATTTATTGAATATTCCAGTTTGATATCGAATCGAAGACCAAAATTATTGAAATCGGATGGCAAACCTCGTTTTTAAGAAAGCCGAGGTCACACACTAACCTAACTTACAATTGAACAGATTTGGAAAGATTTGCTCAAGCAATTTGATTTTCAGTAGGGCCTACAATAAAGTATACTGGAGTCCTAAAAGATAGTGCCCAAATGCAACAAGAGAAAAATTGAAATATTTCATTTTCAAGAAACACCATATTTGTCTACCAATAAACAATAGGCCTACATTTTATAATTATTTTTCATGTTGCAATCAAATTATTATTTTTTACGTTGCAATCGAATTTTACTTCAATGTAATTCAACTGCAATTTACATTATTGTATTTACATGTAGGGCTATGTATGTTTACTAATGTAGGCCTATTGAAATCATAGTTTTCAAATTAAAATTAAATATTTAAAATTGTAAAATGTATTTGAATGTAAATTGTAAGGAAAATTCATAATAAATTGATACGGATTCATAATAAGCGAAAACGATGGCGTAGCGTTAGATGACAAGATTATTCGTCCAAGACCAGTCACCAGAAATGGGTCAAATTGGTTGCACGATGATCAGAAAAGACATTGGCAGAGCTTCAACACGGCATGACAAATTTGGTAATATTATATTTCAGTTACAAGAGAGAAAATCTTGATTCTGTACGAGGTTCAATCTTGAAGTTGTGTAAGACTGTATCAATCAACTAGTCTAACCTTACCTACAGTTGAAACAACCTCAACTTTTCACTGAACCAAAAAACTGAACGACGGAGAACATGTATCCTACAAGTCTTCAGATGTATTTTTACTCAGTACAAACTAAATTAAGAATATACAGAAGAACCTCTTTAGTAGGCCTACATTTTATTACCTTCGTAAGATTCATTTTTTATTCCATTCATATACCCCCACATGTTAAATAGTTTCTTTAGTAGGCCCAAGTTCTTCACTTTAACAATTTCTTTATGTCTAGGTTACGACCAGACGATTGTCCTTGTTTTGAGCTTCCTGGTCCGGCATCCCGAGAGATGTTCTCGGGACCAACAAATGTCCCGTTTTTTCAGTAACGGAAGAAATGTAAATAACTGAGTATTTTTCTCACTTTATAAACTTCACCTTCTCATAAATGATCCTTGTTTTACATTTAAAAAACTGCAAATTTTTATTGAATCAATTTTTTAATTGCACAACAAATTCCAATAACTGTATTTCTATCATTAACACGTGTGAGCTGCATCCTCAGAGTATAAAGTTGTACAGTAAACCCTCGTTAATCAGAAATCGAAGGGACCTAAAAAAAAAAATGATTTCGGTTTATAAAAATTCGGATTGATCAAAAAGTAATTTTTCCCGCTCAGAATATAGTTAATTTCGTATTGCGCGCTAGAGGAAGCTGTGTCACCGGCTGAGACTACGTGATAGATCCGTTGCTAAGGGCCTCGCTGATCGTGTGTACTTGGCTATCTCCGTGACGCGTGATCCTCATATGGCCCGTTTTATTGGCGCTCGGCCGTCCCGAGTCGGACGAACGAGTGTTCCGAGATCAGACTTCGTCAAGGTCGACTGCATTCGGTACACAAAGCATGGAAAAGCTGAGCATGCTTCCACTCATTCTTACGCATCAAATAAAAAGGATGGAAATTGGGAAAACAGTGATAACTTCACGGAATTCACTCGGATTATTTCGAATTATCCAATCCAAAATCAGTGTTGAAGCAATTGAAGGAACGAAATATTAGTTCGAATTACGGTTTAGCTGGAATTTGGATTAACCATATTAATTAACATTGAAATGCCTATACCTTCAGCTGGGGACCGATTTCAAGTTCGAAATACGTCAAATTTCGGATTAACCGAGTTTGGATTAACGAGAATTTACTATATGCAATTACTATATAGAAAAAAAAATATCTTGATTTTATATGACTAGAACTAGAAAATCACCCAAAATATTACTAGAGTACTACACATTCCTAATACTTCCGCTGCAGCACTGTTTAGCCCTCGAACCCACTCCCCCAGTACAATTTGGAAGGCATGAATTTGACTATGCACGTCTTGGCTTGTCCCGGGTTTTCATTTTTTGAATATGGTCACCCTATTTTTGTCTGGTCCCCTGATAAACGTGCTAAAGAGGCTACACTGTATATATCAACGATACAACAGTAAACCGATTTCATGCGAGTAAATACCGTTTCTCCCAGCATTCGTTTACTCACTTTGATGTTGTTCCAGTTGAGATCGGTGAGCTTGTGGTCGTCATCTTGCACCTGCTTTATCGTTGTGTCCGGATCAGTCATATTTGGAGGATCTGCGGGGAAGAGTTTCGGCTTGGAAGCCTTGGTGATTCCGTCCCAGCCCATACCCAGTGGCTGGCCCTTGTTAAGCAGCGAGGCGTGATACTGGTCTTGGTTCATCATGGAGTGGAAGCCAAGGATGGCAGCAAGGTCAATTATCTCTTCTTGTGTCGCATCGTTCAGCGCTGTCTCGTATTCATCACCCATATCAATAGCGATCTGTTCCTCTGCCTCTTTTTCTAGAGCGCTGCACGGCGGTGGAGTCCACTAGAACATTAGATGTTGGATGTTTACGGTAGGCCAAGGATTTTTCACGTCAAAAACTTCATGATATTAGTTGCATAATAAATGCAATCTACTTTCTATTGATTGGATGAGCGTTACCGAAGACTTCGATTTGGTCCAAGATGTATCTTTCTGTGTTTTTCCACAGGTTGGTTGGTTTGTTTGATCAATTTTTTTGTGACATGCACACTTATCCAACTTGGAACTGTATAGTTTATGGGAGTTATTGACTTTACCAACTTTTTAGAAAATTATCTTTTGAATACTGTTGAAAGAAATTGAGAGAAGATGCACGCCACAGGTCTGATTTGCACGCCTGCACGCCTGATTTTTTTTCTGGACATGTATACTCATACAACTCAGACAACACAGGTTCTGGTCAAAGTTGGTTTCACTATTATTTAGAAATATTTCCGATCAAATTTGAAAACCTTTAGAAAAAAAATTCTACCGAATATTAACACAACATTGATATTGCACAGTTTTACATAAATTGGACCGGGTGTTCGAAAAAAAAAATACAACCAGTTCCCAGACAATAACGTAGGTTACCGTGCAACTTGTACACAACTTGCATTTTCATTTTAACCTACAATAATTGATTTGTTGACTGGAAAAATAAGAGAAAAGAATGTTACTGATATGCACACCTTTTTTCCTCGGACAATCCCGGGAACGTAGGGCTTCAGTTCAACAACATCGGGTGTTTCCATCGCCTGCTTGTTGATGTGTTCAATCAACTTTTTTCGATTAAGAGGGCCAGACGCTTCCTTCTCACATACGTAGTTACACCTTTGAGATGGCGGCAGGAAACTGTCCTGGAAAATCAAAACATAACGCTGATTAGTTACACGTCCCCAGTAAGACTTACTTCACTCACTGTTCAAGGTTTTGTGCTGCATAGGAGGAGCACAGATATACGCTAGCTTTCCCACTTTTGAAAATAATTTATCCAGGACAACAATACATTAAACACTGACTTAATGACGTGGTTATAACGTTAGGTAATAGAGGTTAGGTAATAGGGTGTTGGTTAAATTGATAGGGCAGTCAGTTATGAATCGTTGTTAAACAAGAGTCACCATTCAAATGGGAGTCTGAGATTTTTGAGAGGGTAGACTACCGTATATGGAGGTAATGATCGCGAAGCAGGCGATCAACTACGTGCGAAAAGGGCAATTTTACATTTTGGGACTTTTTTTAGAGTGATTTTGTTGTGGTTTAAGAGCAGAATTGATCACACAGGCCCTAGTAATTAATTAATAGGCCCAATCTATTTATAATATATTTGCAAAATTAAATTTGCAAATAGCTTCGCACTCATGGGGAACTGTCATTTACGATATTATATGATTTATTCATTTTGAACAGGAAAATACGAGAAAAAATAGATTTATATACAATATCACACAAGCTAATAAATCAAACAAATCGTCACGAAAACATTGTTTCAATACTCTGGAATCAGTACTTAACTCACCAATTTTCAAATAATTACCCTGTGCTACGATGTCACAGCGATAGTGGGGTATTTTTATTATCTTTATATCACTCTTTAAAATGTCTTGAAACTTTCCCCGAAAATATCTTCAATATTCAAGTTCTTGAATGTGAATCATACAAAAAAAATCTATAGAACTACTTCTGCATGTAGAAAAACAAGATTTCCTCTTCAACCTCAGCCCTGGGGTTGAAAGGGACAGGGACAACTTTTTAGATACCGGTACAAGAATCTGGTAAGTAAGCCACAGGCAGCAGTTATAGATATTGCCAATTTGTATTTCAATAGTTGAAGTGGGCCTATAGTGATTCCACAGAAAAACAAAGAAAAATATTCAAGTCCTAAATTTAGAAAATATGTTTTTTCTTGTTCTACTTAGCCCTTTCAGCCCCAGTCTTCACTAATACCACAGGATTTTGGAACATCTAAGATGGGATACTTTACTTCCAGTATTTCACAAAGCAGAGGACCAGGCATATGGAAATAGGGGGGAAAGCTATTGGTTTCCGAGCGATTAACGTCAGGCAAACAGGTCTGGCTGTGTTGGTTTCTCTGAAGGCTTGTTAAACCTTATGAGGGTAGAATTATGCCTTTTTGACCAGGCACGTGGATCCATGTCGACTGACGAGGACTGAGCTCGATGTATCTTCAATGTGTCTGGCTTAATATCTAGTGATATTGTCGAGCTAATTGAAGATGGAAAGATGGACGTTGCTGAAAGTATGGAAGCCAAAAGAATAAAGAGTCCTAGTTGAATGATGTGACTCAAACTACTTGATGAGGTGCTGATTTACATGGCAGATAGGTCGGCATATCGAGCCACAGCAGTGAGATCAGTTTGTGCCTGAGCAGCTGTAAATAAACTTCGCTTTGGATCGCTTGGTAATTTTGCCTGTCGATCCTTCGACAAGGCAATCTTAGAAGGCTTGGTAAACCTTGTACGAGTAGGTTCTTTTGAAAGGGCAGGTGGATCCATATCAACAGATGAAGACTGAGCTTGACGTTAACTGTGTGGTTGGCTCGATACTAGTGATGACATCGGTCCTGGGATTTAAGACCGGGTAGGACCGGTCTAATAATGTTATAATATAATTTATAACAACATAAAGACTGGTTATGCAAATTGGGGACCGAGCAGTTCAAAGACCGGTCCAGGACCGGTCTCCGGTGTCATCACTACTCGATACCTAGAGATACCGGTAGCATAGAGATGCTTGATGAGATGCTGACAGACTTGACAGATCGAGACGTAGCTGTGAGGTCAGCTTGTGCTGCAGTAGTAAGCTCAAGGGAACTTCGTTTGGCATCGAATACCGGGCACGAACAGTGCTTGGGTGGTGTTGCATGACTCGACGGAAGGATGGACAGGAAAGGTGGTACGAGTCCGATGTGGTGTTACGATCGAGAGGAGTTGCTGTGGAGAACCAGGAAAACAATTCAGGATATTTTCAGGAAGGTGGTCTGGTTTACTTTTTACTGATCTATGTAGTCTAACCAAGTAACAACAATTTATTCGTTTTTCCAACACAATTTCGTTTTCCAACTGAATTACTGTTTTTTAGTCATGATCTTTTTGAGATTGAACAATTTTCTGTAGAACTAAACTAAAATAAATCTAAAATAGAATAAATCCTCAACAAAATAAATACAAAATAAATACTAAAATAAATCTTTTTTGAAAATAACCATCATCATTTTTAGAAATCAATAGGCCTACGTAAGCAAACACCAATAACAACCATCGGTAACAAACAGCAACAACAATTCACAACAGGATAGGAACTTGGGCTTACTCTCAAAATGAGTGGTAAGGAAAATTATTTTGCTGAATGTGTTCAATAGAGTAGGCCTAGATATCAATATCGATTAATATAGGTACGGTATTATAAAACGTTAGTAGTCACAGAGAAGAAAATAATTTATTTACGATGACTTTTCATCTTGACGATGAATGACCACGAACACTTTGTTTTTAAAGTTCATTTTATGAACAGTTGGTGCACTCCCCATTGAAACCTCTATGAATCATTTCAAAATCCATCATTTTCCCACTTCTGTCATTTATTTTGCCATACCAATACCCTACTCTTGATGTTCTTCCCAGATAAATGTTTTTTTTTGGTCGCGGGAAAAACTATAGATAGATTTAATTGTAGCACTTGACACTGCCATATTGCAATATTTGGTAAGGTAGTTCTGTGTATGGCAGTATTATGGTATAAGAGTACCATAATTAAGCAAAGATGTAGCAGCAATGTGATTACCCGCTAGGCTACATTGTGCTTTGCTTTGCTTACGGTATTGGTTCAAATTTGTTAGAAGTTTTATATATTAGATGTAGGCCTACGTATGTGATAATGTTGAGGAATTTTCAGTTATAGGGCCTAGGTGGTATAATTTTTTTTAGTTTATGAGGCATTGACTATTACAAAGAATTTTGCCATTTTACAAATCAGTTACATTTAGTTTCAAAAGGGTCTGAACTAGAGACTGACAGGTGGCCAGCACAGGCTCTTTACTTCACAGGCCTATAAGTATCAAAGATACCGGTATTTATATATTTTTTTATTATTCGTTACCGGAGTGTCAGTAACTGACAGTTGCTTTGTATAACATGACCATAACTTTGGGAGAATCTGTTATGGAGCGACTTACAAATGCCGATGACACTGCAGTGTGTTTACCCTGCCTTGAGCAGTTAGGGAAGAAAATATAGCAAGAAATGCAAAAACTCAAGTTTTAAAACAAGAACATTATAGGCCTACTGGTATTTCCAAATAAGTATACTTGACAGCACAAAAATTGGGACATTTTTCTGCTGTTAAGACCTGAGATTGGAGTGAACATGACCTTTACCCAATCTAGCAAAGGTCAGGCCTTATCACTGAATTTTGAAGGAAAATATAACATGAAAAGTTGGTCAAGCACACTGCAGAATTACCCAAATCCAACACTGGCCATCAGACTTACATCAGGATCCACTTCTTTGGCGAGCATGCTAATTTCTTCAGCAGACAGCTGGGCCAAAAGTTGGTCCATATCCATATCGTCGAATTCGCTGATATCTTTCCCATTGAATTTTTGACCACCAGACGTCATTTTCGTTGTGGTTGTAGATGAGGATGTCTAAAACAATAAAACAGAATATGATTAATTCACTGATGATCAATATTGATTACTTAAAGGCCAACAACAAAATGAGCGAGTAGAGGAGTAGAATTGATAGAATGATAGATGAACTCATGAACCCTGATAAAATCCCAGGCCTGACTTCAATTCTTATTTGCACTATGTTGATCCTCTGAAGTATGTCGATTTGTTTTTATTTACAAACAATATAAGTTACGAGGAGGCCTTGGTGAAAACAAAAACATGCTGTATAGATAAATTGGATGACACTTGGCTGCCCACAATTCAAAGTGGGCAATACACTTAATCTAATATGACTTCATTATCCACTTATTTATGTGCGGTTCAACGAGGTACTGTAATGATCAGAAATATTGGTGTCAAATGGATGATTAATAAGATGATCAGTGAAGATTTCTTGGGTACTGGGAAGGAAGTGAGAAGAAATGGGTAGGCCTATACCGTAGGAACCATCCTGGCATTTGCCTAGGTTACAGAGGAAAAACATGGAAACCTCTATGAAGTTGGACAGTGTGGGGGGGGGGGGGGGGGGAAATTGAACCGAGGCTCGATCTATCTTCATCTCCCAGTTAATATCCAATTTGTTCCAAGTTTCAGATCAATATTTATACTACAATTTGTTCCAACTTTCTGACTTCACATTTCCCAACATTTAAAGGTGTGTATTTGTGTTCTTGCCTATAAGCAAACATATGGTTTAAAGGCTAGGCTCATTATTAGGGTCTCTATATAGGCTATCTTAATGAATAGATCTAAAACACAAAACGTAGCCTACCAACGTTTCATTAATGTAGGGTTGTTCCTCAATGTAAAAACTTGGGCCTATATCGAGTAGGCCTATTGTTCATAACATCGATAATTGATCGTAAATATATCGATAGGCCTATTTTTTCTCCTGTTCGATGGTACTCAAATCGAAAGCCCAAATATTGTTATCGTACTGGAATTTACG
Organism: Brachyptera putata; assembly: GCA_907164805.1. Classification (NCBI taxonomy): domain Eukaryota; kingdom Metazoa; phylum Arthropoda; class Insecta; order Plecoptera; family Taeniopterygidae; genus Brachyptera; species Brachyptera putata. The sequence goes on from OU015463.1 coordinate 40,004,107, forward strand.
ATTTATGTTGCGACCCGTTGATTGCATTCTAAGCAGCTGTGTCATTGTCAAAGAAAGAGACACAGATTTCTGAGATAAAACAATGAAATCAGATATTACAGTAACACGGACATTGTGATTAAATCGTGCATATGTAAAAATTAAAATACTTCCCAAAATGGTTCACAATATTGATAGAATATTATTTAGAAAGTCATAGGCCTCAATAGGAGCAAAACTACTAAACATTAAACTGATTCAATCAAAAATATTGTAGGCCTGAAGAGGAAAATAGGCCGAGACTATACCCTATGACTAAAATATTAATAAAATGGCCCTTCACTGAAAAATAATGTTCATAAGTTTCACCAGTAGACCTATGAGTCTATTACAAGTGTAGGCCTACGTGACTATGTAACATGAGTTTATGATCGACCATTCTGTGCTACATATCTGATGACGTTGTTACAAAAACCATTTCTCAATGGCTTTAAAAAATTCGATAGAAAACGAAATTCTTTCGCGCTCATGAGTCATGACAATGATTGGAGAAATCATGTTAACAGAAAGAAGGGAAGATTTAGTATTGCGACTGATATTAGCCAGCCCCTGAAATCCTAAAATGTATAGCCTATATAAAACAATCGTAACACAATTTGTTCAACGGGCAATGCGTTCATCCATCAGGATGAGTTTCAATTTTTCAGAAAATGAAATTCTTATTTGTGTTGATGAGAGATATTGTACGATTTTCATTTCTAGACTTATAGGCCTACCATGCTTAGGTTCGATTCTACGAATAATAAATGTGTGTTACTAAAATTACAGTAGCGATGACCTTGTTAGGCCTAAATTATATTTTCCAGTTGACATACTTTTTCCAGGTAATGTCAAAATAATGTCCTCACGACTCAAGTCTTCTTTACGGGACACTTAATGTAGGTCTACATCAACGTTCTCTATAAACGATGGGGCCTATAGTGATTTTTAGTAGCCTATGTACGGGTTGTAAGAAAAGCGAATCAAGATTTAGGGAGTAATCATTAATAAGCATTAAAAAACGTCACTGATCAACTTAGGCCTATGTACCGATAATTATTATATGCGTCGATCGTTGAAAGATTGACATGCCAGAACAAGTGGCTATCTTAAAGTTTCTGGCTGATGTCGATAGCACCTCCAATCAACACTAGCGCCGTCTGAGAAAAGATCATTTTAAGTAAGCTCGAGCAGACCGCTCAAACTAGTGATGTGTTGCAAACCACTCTAGGCTTAGAATGACTACGCCTAGGCCTATAGCTACAAAATATCCGATGCGTTTCGAAGTGCTATTGTCAGCATTCTTACCCTTGATGAAAAACATGCATTTTTTGGCACCTCATTGGCCCTCTATGATAAAAACATCGGCTTATTTTTTTTTGGAAGCTCTGAACAAATCGTTCGTGGTTGCTCTTAGACAGAGAATTTTTACTGTATGTCCCATCTTTCAAGTACGGTTACAAAAACAGGGATATCAATCTACTCGAAACACCCGGCCATTTTGCCACAAAGAAACGATGTAAAATTTTCTTGAGAAGCACGAGTGATTCTGTATTACTCGAACATGCTTTGTCGAACATTAGGCCTAGGCCTACCTGGCTAGGTGAGAATCACTCATTTTTGTTCGACTTTCGACTGCCTGGTCTTGGCACTCCCCTATGACAGGAGCCTAGACAAATATACCACACCTCATGAAATAAAACTCTTCACTTGGGTTACTCTCGAGTATACGAAAACACAAATGAATGTTAAAGAATGAGAACACGTTTTGAGGATGAGTCAGAGACTCTTTTCATGTAATAAATAGTGCCTAGATCAGACAAAAGGCCAACACCCTCCTAGGCATTGTTTCTGGGTCACGATCGATGGTCATAGGAAACGACCACCTGATATCTAAGATCAAAGCGTATTTCCTACAAACGACGAAAAGCAATTACCAATTATGTTACAAGTAAAGGAGAGGATTTACTATTTTAATATTGCTTACTTGTTAATTAGTTCAAAACCTTCTGTAATAAACCTAGAAGAACATAAAACTAGAATTTAGAACGCCCACTTAGTCTCTATGATACATTATGTAAAAGTGAATGCTTAAAGTGCGATATATCGAGGTCGATGAGTCGTTTCGATATCTCGTATCGCTCTGCCTGTGTACGAGATAAAATTGACCGCTAAAATACGGTGGGTAGCTTGTCATTAATTTGCTATTTTATAGTTACTAACAACTGAGAGACGATTTATTTGTACTATTTAGTGATCTTATTAGATTCAAATATTTTTGTATCAAGAAGAATCTTGATAACAAGTACAAGTGGAAGTTTTTTGGTACATTTCCTCGAGCGCTACAACCCGCACAATTCTAATGTCACGCGTATTGCCTATATCTGCTCTATATGACCATGTCGAAGAGTTACATAAAATGAGTGAAAGCTGACTTGACAGACACCTGGACCCAGTACTAGGCTCACTTAGCACTCATAAATGTGCATTATTATTAATTATGTTGACTATGTCTCTAATAAAACTTAATTATTTGAAAATCTGAAGAGTGGACAATGAATAATAGACCATTCAATCATCCGATGAGAGGTATTATAATGAATCTACAGTCTATACGTATATTTTTCTGGCTACACAAGCGGATAAGAAGTGCATAAATAAAATACCAGAATTAATCCCTCATTATTTCTTATCTGAATGTCACATATACAATAAACCTATAATCGAGTCGTTATATGCCTGATTGAAACGATCGGATTAAATACTAAATACGATACAATAGAGACAATGCTTTTTTTTTTAAAATTGAGTTTACCGACGCACTGCACTGATTATTAAGATCTATTGGCGTGGCGTGGGTGAATTATGAATGAGATGATGGGAAGATGAGATGAAAAGTTGTTACATCAGGGGTTTTTGAATAGTGGGAAGGAGTCGGTCATGGCTTGTTGTTGAGTAGCTCAGTATCAACCTGAATGACAAAAGGAAACCACAATAAAACTAGTGTTAGGATGGTCGACCTTGGCGGAAATCAAACCCTGCTCTCCTGAATGCCGATTCAGTGTACTGCCACTCGACCATCCGTCTCGGTCAGATACAGATGATGATAACAATACAGATTCAATATAATCAGAGACAGATGAAACACACAATGTATGATGTAGTACCAGGAATTGGCGTACTTGAATGTGATGAAAATTTCTTACAATCAATCGCAGGTGGTCGTTTGAAACTCGTAACGAAAATTACTTACCGGCTAAGAGACTCTATCAATAGGAATTTACCAAAATTTGAGAATACTGATATGACTGAAGGCAGCACAGTCAAGTTCTTTGGCACTACAGTAGCCCTCATGCTCTCGGGCGTTCAAATAACAATGGAGGCCCAATTGAATTCAATTGAATATCGATAACAATGATTGTACTATTATAAATGATTGTTGTATTAATAAATATATATATATACTTTTATTGAGGATCTCATCAACAGCCAGGTTATATCAGAGAAAAATGATCAGGTGATGATAATACTATTAAGTGATGGTGAGTTAAACGAAGTTCACAAAAACCCATGCCCCATGCCTGATTCGAGCCCACGCCCAACGATGACTCCAGTTTCTGAAGCGGTGCTCAGTTGAATCAGCTACATCGAGGCAAGCAGGTGAGACGATAGGTCATTTTGTATGAGGTATTTATTAACAGTGGAAGAAAGCGGTCGTGGCCCATTGTCGAAGAACCAGCTCAGTATTCATCTGAACAATCAAGAGAAAAACCACGAACAACCTCTGGCAGGATAAGCGACCATGGCGGGATTCCAACCCCGGTCTCCTGAATGACGATGCACTGGTCCACCCGCTCATTTATTCATGTATGCATATGTATATATATATAAACTATATACTATAACCTATATACCAATAAACTATATATATATAGACTATATATATATATATATATATATATATATATATATATATATATATATATATATATATAAAATATATATATATATATATATATACACTGGCGTCGGAACCGCGGAGGGGGGGGGGCAGAGGGTGCAATGCCCCCCCCCAACTTTTGGTCAAGGGGGGGCAAGGGGGGGCAAGAAAAAGGTCTTGCAAGACACAATTTGAAAAGACGAGAAATAGAAAAGACGAAAAAAAGAAGGAAGAGAGTAGGAAAGAAAGAAAAAAAAAAGAGAAGGAAAGAAAGATGTAGACCTATATAGATAGGTAGAATCATACATAGATTCATATTTCACATTGCATAGAAAATCGAATATCAGATGGGCACCTTCAGTTTTAGGAGAAAATTGATTTTTGCATCTAAATCTCATCTGAAACACGTTGAACCATATTGAAAGAGGTGTGATTAAAAGGAATTTGATGTAAGCTGTTTCGGAATGACAGCTCTGGTGAGTAGTTTATGAGTTAGCACAAATCAACAAACAACCCTAGTGCTTCTTTCAGATATAAATTATTCATTACAATTTTTGTAAATTTGGTAAATTTCCAACATTCCAACAGTCTTAACAATGACAATACAATGAAATGGAGAAAGGGAACTTCCAATAAGGGTCGTTCGGTGACTGCTGGGGCGTCAAATTTAAGGGGCGCTATCGGCGCACATTTGTAAAATTCTATTAATAATAATATGCCATAAATCGTATTCTATTTTACTTATGCATTATTGGGTGGAGAAAATGTTATTATTCGAAAAGCATTGTTATCGAATGATATAGATTAATTTAGCGTTTTATTTTCTTGGATCAGCCATTCAGCAAAACTAGCTCTCGCCACACTAAAGAATTCATGAATTCCAGAAATTTCGTGTTGTTCCCAAACCCGTAAAATCGTATTTAAAAAGATACAAGATTCACAAAAATTTCCCTGCGGGGCTCGATTCCTTCCTCACTCGCATTCACTTTCACTATGCGCATACAGTTTTTGGGGCTCATAATTGAGTCCTTGCCCGTGGCGCTAAAATGAGCCAGAATGACCCTGCAGTTACAATAACTATGTTTGGTAAATATCAGTTGGGCACCTCCAGTTCTTCAAAACAATTAATTTTGTCATCTCAATCTTATCTGAAACACGTTAAATCGTGTTCAAAAAGGGGCCAGAGGGGGTCCTTCCCCCTCGCCTCGCCGGTCGCAGGCTTCGCGTTAACTGGGCTTTGTTCATCTGTTCTTATATGGCATTTTCTTTCCCAAATTGAGATCCCCCCCTCCCCATCTTGGTATTCTCAGTATTTTTTCCTTCTGTCCTGAAAAATACCCAAATGTTATTGAATGTGTGGCACCCCATACTTTCTTCCTCCGCGGGTCGCAATTTTTTGAGCTTGCCCCCCCCCAACTTTGAAAACGTTCCGACGCCCCTGTATATATATATATATATATATATATATATATATATATATATACATGATGTAAGGGCACATGCAGCGCAGTGTTTAACGCGCTCGCTTAATGTGATCCGAGAGGCGAGGGGAATTACGAACCCAGTTCAATCCCAGCTGCCGACCATCTTTACAGGGTTTTTCAAGGTTTCCCTCTGTAGTCTAGGCTGATGCCAGGGTGGTTCCTACAATAAGTCGGCCATGACCGCTTCCGTCCCACTATCCTTCCCATTACCCAAGAACCTTCATCTCATCATCCCATCATCTCATTAATCATCCATCCGACGCCATTAGATCTGCGCTATCACAACAGTGCGTCGCTAAAAACCAATATAAAAATATATAGGATGTTATAGTGACGTCATAAAAGGTACGCCTCGACCGGGACTTGAACCTGGGACCTTCTGGTTGTCGGTCAGCAGCTCTCCAAACTGAGCTCCTGAGTTTCCAACTGTTTTAGAAGTTATACCTCGGTAGGTCAGTTGGGAGAGCTCCTAACCAGCAATCAGAAGGTCCAAGGTTCAGTTTCCGGTCAAGGCGTATCTTTCATGACGTGACTACAACATCCTACATATCTTGATATTGGATCATATCCAAGAAGTTTATTCATAACATATATATATATATATATATATATATATATATATATATATGTTCAGTCCTATGGTATAATACATGATGATGTCAGTACTTCCTAAGGTACGGAAGGGTAAGGAAACTGTCCCAGCATGATTGCAAGATATGTTGCTGGGGCGAACGACCGCGTGCCAGTTGAATTGTCTTGGTGAAATTGTCATGTTATCATTACCAGCTGATTACCGGCTATTCCTGCTATAATATGCGATCATGCGGTCAAGGTGAGAGCGTTGAATTAGTTGCAAGAGTTCGCCGACGTACAAAGTGTCTGTCCGAAATGGTTGGTGGTTTAAAAATAGTCCCATTCCACCCGGAGCGACCAGCTTCCCTACTCTCCTTATGGCCTTATGCCAAAACCCTATACTAGGAGATCTGCGAACCCGATTATTTATAGTGCACACAACTCGAACGACTCGGCCCGCCAATGTTTCGGCCACTGGCCTTCGAAATGCAAAATGGCAAATTCAAGAACATGACCTAGCATTGTTACAATGTTCTTCATGACCATCTTGATCACAGTGAATCTCAACGTTCCACTTTTTCGCAATGAAGTCGTTCTCTTTGCAAGTGAAAGAAATATTTAAATATTATAATTCCACTGATTTTTTACCAATGAATGAGTTGGAAGATAACATTTTAATGAAACGTGTACGACTGACAGATTTACAAAGTTTATGTTTTATTACTAGCAATTAGGGTCTCTTTGCTCGTATATTTATTGGATGGTTCCGCATGACTGAAATAGATCGAATATTATAAAAACGGTCGGTTAGCCTACTTCGAATTTTCGATGTAGATAACAAATATTATCATGCAATTATAAAGCCCACTTCATGAATTATGATATTGAACAGTTTCGTTGATTACGTTATTAAAAAAATATTCTAAAAATATTGAACAATACCAAAAATTACCAATAACCAATACCAATAATTCCAATACACACCTATAGCTTTGGGGACAATATATTCGAGTGATGATTATAATGATCATAAAATCAAAACAAAAATTTGGTCCCGACTTCCTGATTTGGACGATCAACGATCTACATCATCACCTCAGTTCTCGGATCTATCTATAGTTCTATTCGAATCGCGTTGAATAGATCTATCTAGCTAGGCCTATAATAGCTTGGGGCTTGGACAATGTGCATAGGTAATGGGTCAAAGAACCCATTTCGACGTTCAACTAGATGCAAACTGCTGGGTGGTTGAATTGGAGTTCAAGGGATGCATTCTACGACAGGTGTTCTTTGCTCCACTAATAGAGATCATCTTCTCGTCGTCTCGTGTGCGTATGAAGCAAAACCGATTACAAAAACTAGCACTTAAATGTCAGAAAGATGAAAAACAATTCTTCATACATTTTAAATTGAAAAGAACTTGATCCAATCTAATAACTTGCGAGTGTTTACTTCCTGTTTTCGAACTAGCTGAGCCAATTGCAATGTTTATATATCAACTCAATTTGTATTAAATGTATAAGTATACTTGTGTAACTAATTGCTATAATAGTAACCACATGTTAGTGGTGTATATCTAGAAATTGAGAGAAATTTATAGAATCTCGAAATACTGTGTTGAGTTCGTCCCCCAATAAACTATCTCACGGTGGGGTCGTTATTGCATGAAATAGAAAACCGGTACTCTGAATTGTATAGTAGTGCATTATTCTTAATTTTGAAACAAAATTCCAAAATCAGTTTCACAGTATTATTGTGGTCTTACATTCAGACGTTTTGGAAAATTGACTTGAACATGAATATGAATGAAATTCATAAAGACTTATTAGATGAATGTTGAAGATAAGGGTAATATGTATTTGTTATTCTTCTCAAAAATATTTTCTGTGTACTGTAATATTGTTTTGTGAGACGGTATAAATATAATTCATAAAATAATATACAGCTGAAACAGCTGTGTGTTGTACGAAAGCAGATGAAATAGTGCCAATGGGATTCTTTTTCTCATTGTTGAGATTCCACCCACCAGACAGATAACTAAACCAACACACATCCGAAACTCTGTTTTATTATTTTGATTACAGCTTATGTGGGCTGAATATACCAAATGTTCTTTCATCTGGATCTAGTAGGTCTACTCATAGTGTTTTTAAATTCTATACATATAATTAAACGAAAATGAATGAAAAATCCTTTCCAAAAGAATATAGAGCAAGCTATGATTTTGTATTTTCTCCTACAAATTATCAGCCAGAACTTTGAAAAAATAGATTTTCAATGTCAAGTAGGCCTATTATTGAATTATATACAGGCTATATCACTCAACCAATTCAAAATTACATCTACTTATTATTCTGTGTTCTGGATACCATTTTTTGTGAAAGGCTGAATTTTTGTTCTTTAATTAATGAATTATTATGAGAAAAATATATATGTATATTTATTTACACTCATATATATATATATATATATATATATATATATATATATATATATATATATATATATATATATATATATATATAAATATATATATATGTATATATATATATATATATATATATATATATATTATATATATATATATATATATATATATATATATATATATATATATATATATATATATATATATATATATATATATATATATATATATATATATATATGGCTATACACGATGACAAATTATGATTAAATCACAGTAGATAATTTCATGAGCTCATATCAAGGTACTGCTTTTCTCACTTTTCCTACTCAACCCATTGCCCTGTTCTATCTTGTGTCTTGCACCCAGATTGATCAATTTCATTACGTCATTATCAAACAGATTCTGGCGAGGACATCGCATTCCCTTTAAACGTGCACCAATGACAGCAATAACCTTTTCTTCTTTGTGCTGTCACTTGAATCAATGATTACTTTTTTCTTGGACCAGCAAGTCAGAAAATATGTTATTACAGAATTCTAGTATACTTGTAACCACGCTTATGAAGGTTCCGATCGACCGCATCCCGTATCCCACAACTCTTGCGCCCGGGTGGTTCGCTACTTCATTTTTTGTGTTTACTACAGTTACCATAACAGTTAATGTAGTTACTAAACATCCTACCAACAGCTCCAGGTTATATGGATATCGATATTATTACACGATCATAAAATAAAGAAATATTTCTTTAGCAAAGAATGCTTCCAAATCGAAATCGTCAATTACACCTTCACATCGAAAGGAAAATCCCCCACTACATTTTTTTTCATAAATATATATAAAATAGTACGAGTTTTTCTTAAGTATACCAGTAATCAGTTCTTTCTCTTATATATCATCTTGATTTTTATCTACAAGTATTATTAACTGAACAATTCTTACAATTCTGTTGTTACTCGTATTACACACAATCAAAAGTGCCGCCGAACTCCATATTCACGAGAGACTCTAGATATATAATACCTTTTCATTTTAAATTATGCTTTTCTCCACTTAAATCAAAGTTCCTACTCGCCTGATACAGTTCATGGGTCAGCGTAAATGTTTAGTGTTGATAAGCGAATGAACTGAACAATAAACAACAGACTCCCAACACCATTAACCCGAGTGAAAAAAGCATGATTTATAATTTTCCCCAGCGGGGCCATGTAGCGGGGCTGATTGACATATTATTCCATTGTGACTTGCGTTACCATTTCCTCATCGAAAATTCAAATTCGAAAACTGGCAGTAATAAATTTATTCTAACATACATGTTATTAACACATAATTTCACAAAACAAAAGACAGAGGTAGTGGATGTAATAGTTGGTATATTACCAAAAATACGTAAAATCTTCCAATGAAGCTATCATTATAAAACTGAGCCGAGTGCTACCACAATGAACAGTCATTCAGGAGATCGGAGTTCGATTCCCACCATGGTCGTCCATCCTGACAGGGGTTTTTCGTGGTTGCCCTCTGTCGTTCAGGTCGATGCTGGGATGGTTCCTCAACAACAGGCCACGACCGACTCTTTCGCACACACCTAATACAATAACATGTCATCCCATTATCCCAATATGAAATTAACATAAATGAAATAATTATACATTTTCAGTGTACGTATTCATTTTTTTTTCTTGTTAGCGTGCATAATCCCGTCATGCGCAAATCTTCTTGGAGTAAATTCGAAGTGGCTGGCAACTGAAATAGTCATGCTGCTTCTGAACGCTGCAAACTGGCATCATAGCTGTGGTAAATAATAGAGTGACAAACGAGCTGTTGTATTTGATCCTTATGCATTCAACACATGGCACAGGAGCTACGGTAGAGAAGAGTTGATCTTTCAAAACTAATTAGTCATTATAGGTACAGATAACAAATGCAATTAACAAATTATTTTCGTACTAATTAAATGTGCAGTTACAAGAAATTTATTGACTTGTGCAGCTGCTGTTGTTTCGATTGTGATGAATGATTAGTATCGATGCTTCATCAATTATATGGATCAGCACCGGTAATGTATTGCTTCAACTTACTCAAATAATGGTTCTTATTAGAAGTCGAAGGGATAACCAATAATACTATACATTATATCTAATGGAAATAAATAGTGCTTCAATTAGTTTTTCAATTGTTTAACCATCCTCTCTCAATGTACGTTATCTATTTGTTTTGTAGTTTTTTGTAGTTATTTTGTAGTTTTTTCATAGTTATATTTTGGATCCTGTTTTTTTTTAGTTACTCCTGATAAGAAACATTATTATCTATTATCTTATTTTGATGTAAGTATTGTTTATCATTTGCATGACCACAAGAAAAATATTTTGCTGTCATCGATGCAAACCGCCTACAATATATATGCAAAATATATACAAATATATATAAAATAGAATTTTCAAATTATGAACTCCTAACTAAACCGTTCTCCTGGTATGTATTGCTAGGTACCTATGTGCTGTATGATTACTCCATGATACACTTATTTTTTGTTTAAATATTATAATTCACTCTCCACATAGCAAACATGTGAACCTACCGGTACTTGTTATGTATGCACTGGGCAAGCGTAACGTTTTGTTTGTTTGATTTTACCTTACATTATAGTTGATCACCCGGTGGGAAGCATTCCTGTACAAGATAGACCCAGTCTTAACTTAAACCTGCTAAAAGTGTATTAAAAAACCAGAAGTAATTCGCTAACACCGCATTACCAGCACGATTTAATCCGATTTTAGGGTTTTAGGGTCTTCCGTTTTCTCAGTACTCGTTATGCACAGGTTTAAGCTTGGGTACGCTAAGACTGGGTTCATTTTGTACAGGAATGCACTCCCATCAAGAGAATAGAAAATAAACACAAATTAGGATGAAATCTTTTTTCGTATATACATTACGCTGTTTGGTTTTGTGTAGTTTAAAGTTCCTGACGTGGAAACATGGCATTGACTATAGGGCAAGGATATTTATGCACTGAAAAACCTTTACATGCATGCAAATATTCTCGTGAACACGTCAAAATAAGCTTATATTATAATATAATATTGTTATTATATTATTATATTTTAATAAGCTTCAATAGCTTAGTCATGAGGAGTAATGAACGAGGAGACAAATTGTGATATTTTTGTGATAATTTACAAATTCAGCTATTTGATTTGTTGGCTAGTGGGTCTTACATCGTTATATATATATATATATATATATATATATATATATATATATATATATATATATATATATATATATATATATATATATGAATATATACAGCTGGGATTGTTCATAAGATTGATTGTAACTTTTAAAAAATAACTTCAGAAGATTAAACCTGACGAAATATTGGGGAAAAGTATGTCTGAAAAAAAAATCAGTCTGCTTGGCGGTAAAAATGAGCTATATGTTAAAAAATAACCTTTTCGATGGTTTTGTGATGTTGACACTACGCTATTCGCACACGTAACAGCACACACTAATTTTCACACACACAGCGATACTAGGAATATCCCAGAAACAATTGCCACTTGAAACTAAACACTCTGTATTTGGTACGAGACTGCCTTTGCAGTTACACAGACGTGTAATGCGTTGGAAAACAGTATTTGGTTTGAAACCTAATTCTCTCTTTCCATCGCCCAAGTAGAATGCCTGTTGTTCCCACTCCCACCTCCTCTCCAGTCGTATCAGTTCTCATAATGAGTAGCTATCACAAGTACACTATAAAGTACTGTGAATAGCTTGGTTCGTTTCTTACTCGATTTCACTCTAAATTACACTTTTGCTGGGCGGAGCTAGTTTAGAGTAGAATCAAAAACGTCATCGAGTAAAATGTGTATATTTACATGCTAATAACAAACGAACGTTCATTCGTGATTTGAAATATCATAATAACGATATGGGGTGGATTGCAAGAACGAAGTTTAAAACCCGGTCTACTTTAGACGCCGTCTAAGTACAAAATAGCATTGTAGAGGCAATGATATTTTGTACTTGGACGGCGTCTAAAGTAGACCACGGTTAAACTTCGTTCTTGCAATCCACCCATGGTGTATAAAATATGAGGTGGTAAGATCCCCTTGTGGTGCCCCGTTCAGACGATCTCAACAATGATTTTGTATCAAGTTTCGATGTTATTTAAAAAAAACTCGGCCCGATGATAAAACTTATCAATATCATATACTAACATCAGACAGGAATATATGCATGCCATTTATAATTTGAAAATGCACATACTCCTAAAATATAATATTTGGATTACCACCTTCATATACTGCGTTATTTCTCCTCACGTAGACCTACACCCTGCGTACACGTTTTACCCGACCACTCGAGCAAATGTAAGAAGGCTTATCACAATTTTGTCTCGTCGCAAACGAATAACTATCGCGTTATTACACTACTTGACTCGATGGCAGACGAACGGCCAACGAAACTACTTTATCGGTTCTGACACAATTGAGTAACACGTGTAAGACAAACGAACCAACCTATTGTCTCGCTTCAGAGCACATAGGATATGACGTCATAATAACAGCAACATTCAACTGGCGGTTGCCATTCAGCAGTCAATCGGCTCAACCCAGCAGAACATTCTCAACAAATTCAGGAAAAACAATGTAGTTATATAAAAGGGGTTTCCTTGGAATTTGTAAATCAAGTAGGAAAACTGCATTATTGACATGTGATCGGACACCCATGCAAATCAATGGATGTAAACACCGGAAGTAGGCATAATTACAAAATTCTATTTTTCAGTAGATGTCCCTACATGTTTTGTCCAGAGCATCTACTGGGTACATAATTATGAAGATGTATTTATATTTAAAAAATGTGTATTGTGTGTAATAAATGCAAATGTAGGCCTATATTGGTTAAAAACTAATTTTGATACAATCGTGTTTAATATTTTATTTCACATAAAAACCTCTACAATCATTTTCACAATTATTTGAGTGTGCAATTCAATGCAGTAACAGCTGTTTTTGAAACTCTCTCTCTCTCTCTCTCTCTCTCTCTCTCTCTCTCTCTCTCTCTCTCTCTCTCTCTCTCTCTCTCTCTCTCTCTCTCTCTCTCTCTCTCTCTCTCTCTCTCTCTCTCTCTCTCTCTCTCTCTCTCTCTCTCTCTCTCTCTCTCTCTCTCTCTCTCTCTCTCTCTCTCTCTCTCTCTCTCTCTCTCTCTCTCTCTCTCTCTCTCTCTCTCTCTCTCTCTCTCTCTCTCTCTCTCTCTCTCTCTCACAATATAGGCCAATTCCGATGCCAAATATAAATATTCATTATGTAATGAAGTCCTTCATATGGTTGATGTCTATTTGCGTCCCTCAAAGCTGCTATACATTGTTTGCATGATTCCATATTGCACATTAGTTTTGGACGATTGTTAACAGATAATGTTAATAAAAAGCACCGTGTAGACCTACGAACAGAAGAAACTGACGTTGAAACATAACACTGCCCACCCACTGCCCACCGTTGTTCATGACTATTTTTAAATAGCATGAGGCTCAAACAGAAAACGGAATCAACGTTTTTTTCGACTCACTTTTTTTTAGTTCCGTATGAAACGTCAAGATGTGTTGAGCATGAATATATACACAGCGAACGTGCGTCGATCTTCATATGGAATAAAAATAGGTCAACGAACTATAAAAACATATTACTTCCGTCAGGATGGGACAGAATTCATCATAACACTTGCCAATTTCCAACCTGAAAGAGTGATTTAACTATAGTTAAAATGTAATCAGTCTTGTTCATCGGATCGTTTTATGTTTTACGTTGATATGTTTGAATCATTTCAGAAGGTCGTATACCAATAGACCAGCGAACACATACATCTCAGATATATTGTATAGCTGTAACATTTATAAGGTAATTTTATTTGAAATATCTGTGGGCCTATAGTGATAGCAGTTTGATAGTGAAATATCAGAACTTTGGTGATAACTTTCGAACGGTATGAGATATCATAGTTCTAACGAGGAGGAAACAGATACTTTTAATACCTTCAAGATAGTAAAAGTCATACCTATCCAACCCATATCGCAAAATTGTCATGCGTATACAGCTAAAAAAAGAACGTTTTTTTAGCCGTATACTCTCGATCATTTTTCGACACGAATTCTAGTTATATTAATACTAACCTGAAGGTATTAAAAGTATCTGTGGTTTGGTTGTTTCCTCTTTATTAGAATTCTGATATCTCATACTGTCCAAAAGTCACCACTAACACACTGATGCTCCACTGAATCGACTCCCATGCGCTGTAAATAACATATAAGGAACGCTATTCTATATCTACTTATAGAGTTAAATACAGAATGATTATGAGGTCAACGATTTTCTTATAATCATTCAGTTGGTGAACCTTCTTTCGTGAATATGGGTATAGGCAACAAAAAACGAGAAGTACATAAAAATCGAAAGTCTTGAATAATCTTTGGAAGTGTGTGTCTTTCAATGTCAATTTCTTCAAACTGTACTTAAATCAATAGCGTGAATCTAACGAATTGCCTGTCAATGGTTTGTAGGCCAACTAGCTCTTGGTTCGAGGAAGGACAGACTTGCACTACCTATGGCAGACATGCAGTGTGTCAACAGCACACACTCATAGTTTATTAGCATTAGATGTCTGCTAGAATGTAATTACGTACCTATTACTGACTTTCGCGAATGTTTCAATAAAACATAATAATATTGTACAGTGTCAAAACATTGAGTCATAGGATTTTGCGAGTTCGTCGCCCGACTGGTAATTATTTCGTTTCCGGGTGAGAAAATGTCATTGGAAATGTTATTATTATTTTTTATTCAATTTATTGATCTATAAAACGTGTAACGTCGTCGCAGGCTATTTCTGTTGATTTTGGCATTGGAATTGAAGCAAATACATGAAATATTAGATAATCATTTGCCATCCAAATGAAGAATTGAAACTCTGCCATCCAATTACAAAGTCTGCCATAATTGACACAAAATGATGAAACAATTAGTGATAAATCTGATGGAGGAAATAATATTATGAATAATTGACAAACCAAAACTTGAAGTTATTAGAAAGTATGAAATATGTTTTCGAAGTATACTAAGGGTGGATTGCAAGAACGAAGTTTAACCTCGGTCTACTTTAGACGCCGTCTAAGTACAAAATAGCATTGCAGAGGCAACGCTATTTTGTACCTAGACGGCGTCTGAAGTAGACCGGGGTTAAACTTCGTTCTTGCAATCCACCATAAGCCATGCAAGAGTATATCAAAATGATGAGAAAAGAAAAATTGAGAAATGTGAATATTATAATAATGATAATTATTATTAAGGACTTGAATGGGCGGGATTTAGCCTGGTGGCCATTCTTACATCCAACCTAGGAAATATATAGGCCCATATATATATATATATATATATATATATATATATATATATATATATATATATATATATATATATATATATATATATATATATATATATATTCCGTTTCCTACACTTCTTCGTATTATCTCCATGTTTCAAGAGAGAGAGAGAGAGAGAGAGAGAGAGAGGGAGAAAGAGAGAGAGAGAGAGAGAGAGAGAGAGATGTACTGAAAGTAACTGAAACTGAGCTAAATTTCGCAGCCATTCTTTTAAGAATCTCTTGAAATTGGTTCCGTGTTTATTCCGATACATTTTGAGTTCTGATGATGATAGTACGATCTACTTGACACGTCGAGAGTATACGTACAACTTGAGTAAGAAACGTCCTATATACTGTAATTCATGTTAATAACGATCAAGCGATTTGATCCGAAAGAAAACGTGATTTTAATGATGTTCAATGAACATTTCTGTAGATTTCATTGTTAATTTTAATTGCAAAGGTTTTTAAATGTTGGTTTACGTATTCATCAAGACTTGTGTTGAACGGTTTTTATTATATTCATTGCATTGTAGTGCAGTAGTATCTGAAGTGATAATTTATTAAAGATTCGATGTGTGATCAATCATAGGTCTACGTGTGGATCAAGGGGGATAGGGAAATTTCGCCATTTGCTCCCTCACCAAACTTACCTCCCTTACCCTACCAAACCTTACCCTTACCTTAACTGTTTACTTCAACGACAGCTTTGTCAAACAAGAACATTATACTACGGATAGTACCAGTATACCTGTCATTGAGTTAGCTCTATAAATGTCACAAACAGAAACGAAGTGTTAGTGATGCGGTGCCTATAAATCATTTCACAATTTCTCCGATCAGCAGCACACTGCACTGCTAAATGTAGTACCAGCCTCCAGAAGCTACAGTCGGTCTATTTTCATAACTTAGCTTATCAATGGCTTCTTGACTGTCTGGTGTATTGTGTATGAGTCTGTTCTTCCAAAAAACCAACATAGTACTGAGATGTCCAGCTTACAGGCTCATCATTCAGGTTTTGATTGAATAAAATGGGTGAACCCAATGTTGTCATATGCATATTCAAATCGTACACGTGGGTCAGGATAGTTAAAGTTAAGAGTGTATAGTTCTGATCATCATAGGGCTGGGATGTGTATGTATCAAAAACCACTTCAAATAGCCATGCAAATATGCACCAAGAGTTTCCCAAATTGTGCTTTATACCAAAACCTGCATCTGAAATCGATTTGTAGGCCTCTAGGATTAATTAACATACACATTTTTATAATGCAAGCTTACATGTTAAGGATTACGGGGCAAATATCAATATCGAGAATGAAGTTGTGTATAATTATGATGGGATCATATAGAACAAAAAGCCATCATTAAGTGTTCTCTCGACAGTTTCACAAGAACGTTATCGAAATATGTAGTTATGTGGGTAAAAAGGCTGAAATATGAGCTTAAAATAGTTAATGCTAGTAAAATATGTATTTGTAGGAGAAAAGACCAGACTTGCAGCTTCATTCAAAATAAAACCTGTATTTTTAGATTCAGGAACCATTAAAATAAATGTATCTCTAGAAATAAGTTATTAAAAAATGAAACATGATATCATACTTATAGTTAATACACAATATCATTTCTTAAACTATCTAAAAATAACTACACATATGTTATCATAAACATCCTGAGCTCTACTGAGTACTGATCACTCGGGGGCAGTCGAGAAAGACGGGTTTGTCTGAGTCCCATGCTTACTTATTCATCACTCACCCCAACTCTTTATTCATTTCACTATTAAAGTTTTCTATAGAAGCGACACAAAGCTAGAATAGACATTTCGATCCATTTACTAGCTCTTGTGTTACTGATAGTGATTACCAAAATCGTTCATTGACAAAAAGTGTCCAAGTGTTGAATTAGCCATGAAATGAACTACTTCAACCCATACATCATATGCCACTTATAAACTGTTTGACCAATTTGCAAAGGCTAACTGTATCCTAGATGTTATGACTGTTACTTTGACAGAAGTAAATGACCGAACACAACCTACAAAACAAAACAAGTGCTATTATTTGACATAAATAAGGAAATGCCGCTAATGACTCTAAATGTAATGTTACTTTGTAGTAGACCTATGGTAATTGGTGGGTAAAACTAGAACGACTGACGTTGGCTCAATGTCACAAGGTAGAGTTAGCACGCAAGCAATGGACGGGAAAACGCCATAGTCTGAAGGACGTTGAGAGTTGAGCTAACAGGACAAATCTGATGTTTCAGATGAGTTCTAGATTTATTTATAAATGAGCTTGAAACTCTCTTCTAGTTAATTTCAGTAAAATGGAAATACAATGATTTCAAAGTTTTACTACAAGCTTATATCTGTCTATTGATTGGTTTTGATAATGTAACGGAGGTTTTCTCAAACTGAGATGTTAATTACGATTGAAAAATGTCATTTGGATAAAACCAGACAATTTGATCAGTAAAGAGCGCAACAAAATATTAATATCCCCACCAAAACCAGAGGGAGATTTCTGCTTTGCTTTCTTCCTAGTGGAGAGAATTCACTTCGTTCAGAAAACAATTCAAATATAATGAGATGTTAAATACAAACAAAATATCTGTGTGACGTATAACTGCAAATTTTCATTCTGCTTCTTTGAGAACCACTTGTCTATTTTTGTTGTGATGAGTGATTGTTTCTGAGAAAACAGTACATTTTCAACTGTAGTGAAATATGATAAAATGTGGCTTTGAGTTGTAATTTGAGAGTATTTGATTGTTTTCCCACTACATATACGGTTCTCCGAGTCGAGTACACACATGGCTGTGAGTTTCGCTAAAAGTGGTACGAAAGTCTTATAATCATCTGAGAATCAGGTAATTGAAGAAAGTACAGATACAATGAAATCACGTGACAAATGAAACTAATTATGATTCCTAATCTTAATATTAACGATTTATATAAACGACGTTGCATGGATTAATTTAGACTTTATGTAAAAATGCGAGTCACTGTAGTCACAATTGTGCGCGGATTATTAAACGGAACAATAATGGTAAATTTGAAGCGCATGCATGATCGGTATTTTCTTGAAATTGAAGAGAAACATATTTAGGAGTATACTACACAGGGACGATCATTTCTCATGCTCGCATATCATAACATTTCATTATAAGAAAGATATCTGGACATACTTGAGGTAATGCTACCGATTGGAAGTTTATGATTGCCGAATACTACTCTACCAATAACATAGGTAACCAACATAACATATGGGCCTCCCGGCCTATGATTGCTTTAAGAGCCCCGATGATAAAAATTGTTCCCACACTGTTTAAAGATTATACGTGTGTTTGCCAAACATGACGAGAGTACGCAATAAGTTTAGGTGACATACTCATGGATTCGCTACGTCGCAGATTTATTTCCATCCAATTGCACCGTCGTCTGCAATTAGTTAACTTCCATTGTTTCAAATAAATCCCGCCGTAGCTAGATTAAAATTAATGAGCGACCCTCAGAACGATGCATTTGAAGCGAGAATAGCACATTGTAGGTATATCTACTATTAATGTATTTGCATGCATATTATGAAAGGATTCGGATGGATAAGAAACTTGTTGATGGAGATATTATTGAATCAAGTATTTCAAGTCTCGAGCAACAAGAAAAAATGGCACAATTACAAAAATGTAGCTCGTCTAAGGCGCAAAATGTGAGGAATCTCAAAACACATGTTACGCTCCATAGTAGAAAGGTTAACGGCCAATAGACGGCCGACTCGGCAAACTGCACGGTACACCTTTAATATAAAATCATATTATATTAGAAACTATAGTGAATTTACATTAGTAATTAAATTAACAATTCTACCGACAAGAAACGACTCCTCGCTAATCAAATACTTACTGTACGAAAGAAGGATACAAATAAATAGCTAAAACGTAGAGCATACTTCCATGATGCGTCCGGTGCTAGCGGATAAATAACACATGTGTACAAATGAGATTCGGACCTACATTGATTAGCCACATTAAAATGCTGAATGCATCCTGAAGAAAATATAATACGTACTAAAAAAAAAAGATACTCATAGACCACGCATAGTCTGTGAAAAAAATTAGTGGTTGAATGTGCGTGATAATTAATTTCAGATCAAACAATTTTATGTGGCCGCAAGTGTACGTGCAAATACTGATAGCATCATTCCAAATTCTTGAAAAAGAAACCCATAGATTCAATAGATTCAATAAAGATCTTTTGGTTCATGACTGTGAGTTGAGTAACATCACAGTACTTTTCACATTCAACTCTCTCCAGAGTTTAAGGGTAATGACAACGAATCTAAATTACAAGAAATTGTATTTAATCATTACCAAGTATTCAATCTTTTTTTTTAACGTTCGATCTATTTCACAGATTTCGCAGATACGTTAATAATTCGAGAGAAAATTGATATTCGGTAGTATCTAAAATATTACAGAAGCTAGAAGAGTAATTTTGGAGCTCCGGGTGTCAACCCCTGAAAACTGCCTCAACTGTCTCATTGTTTCAAATTCTAAGCAACATTCTAGTCGTTTGATAGCGACCATGCGACAAATAGTACACATTACTGAAAATGTTGCAAATATTGTTCAGTGACTCCAGACACTACTGATACCAGGTAATGTGTCACCTCAATCACTCACAAAATAGCGAATAAAAGAATAATATCGAAATGTTTTTGTTAATACTTCTGGAGAATAATTTTCAGGGCAAAGTATAACATTTTTAAAAAGTGCAATTATACTTGGTGCTCGACATTTTTATTCTGAGAAGGGGAGGGGGGGGGGGGCAGTTTACGATTTGCGAGAGGAAGGGGCAAAGCTCCCCCCGCAAGTATGCCTGGATTGTCCACATGGTACTCACGCATCGTGGGAAGATGTACAACAGTAAAAGTTCAGCCGCCCCGGTGGCCAAGTCGATTGTCGCTAGCGGTAGTTACTGAAGTCACCGTTGGGCGTGGGTTTGAATCCCGCATAAGGCATGGGTTTTTGTAAACGTCCTTTCACCTATCATCAATTCATCGTTTCATTATCACCCGCTCATTCGTACCCCCGTCTAACCTAGCTGTTGGTGGGGTCGTTAAGTAGCATTACAAAAAAAGGTAAAAGTTCTGTATAGAAGTCTCAAGTACCTGTGAGAAAGAGTCCGCGGCGCACTATTTGATTGAGTTTTACACAGAATTTATTAGAGTGTAAAGCTTTTACTCAATGTATAGAAATGCAACTCTCAACTCGACTATTTACCGAACTCAACTATCAACGTGTTTCTATTAATTAATTCATTTATATATATGTATATATTTATTTATTTTTATTGGGTTTTGACGCACTACAATGAAAACTAAGATCTATTGGCGTCGGATGAATGATTGGTGAGTAGAAACGATGATAAAGGTTTCTTCCTTTCTTGGGTAATTGCGGGAAGACAGTGTGAATGAAGCGGTCGTGGCCTATATTGTAGGAATCATCCCGACATCAGCCTAGGCTACAGAGGGAAACCACGCAAAACCTCTGTAAAGATGGACGGTGGCGGGGATCGAGGCCCGATTTCCCCCTCTTCTCCTGGGTTACATGGTGCAAGTGTTTTAGCATTGAGCTACGTGTGCCGGTTATGTACCGTAACATGTGTAATTCTCATATCAGATCGATGAAACTTACGACAAGCTAATTCAACAATGTTCATACCAAAGCAATAATAATAGTAATACAAAATTCATTGTTTACTTTTGTTGCACAGAAATAACAAAGAGTTGAGGACAATATTTCACTCAATAGACGCTTATGTTTATTAACGATTACATTTACTGTATGCGCCTGAATTTTGTCCAGGTATTGACAACCTAAAATCTTATAGATTTGAATTTGGCAGCTGGAATTTTATGGAACGAATATCATGTTGTTTCACGGATAAAAGAAGCCCAATTCCTTTATCTGTGGTTTTGTGCAATTTTTTAAAGTAATTCTTCTCTCTCCATAATACATTTCTGTCTTGAACATGCACATCTCTGATGAAATAGCTGATGAAAAATAGTTCATGATATAATGCACCAGTTGCACGTACTCGAAACATTGATTGAAACAACATGTTGAAGAAGAAATATTGGAAGAAAAATTGCAAATAATAATATTAATATTTTTGTATGCATATTGATATTATAGGCCTAATATATAAATATTATTATTTTTGAATTGAAAAAATCATAAAAAAAACATGAAGTTCAGAAAACTCGCAAAGTTTTAAATCGCATTCAATAATCAGAACACGCAATGGAAAAACATCCAAAAATCTGAAATGTCATGCTAACGTCCCCTTTATTGCCTCCAATGAAGTATGTTTTACAGAATTTAATAATCAGTCGTTGGAGTTTTTCATGAATTATACTCTTTTTTCGAATATTTAAAAATGCTGTGGAAGCCGATGTGGCATCTGAAAAGTCACAGCCACGTTCAGAGAATAGCTTGAGTGACTAATTTCCCTGAGTATAGCAGATCAAGATGACGAGAAAATTAGCCAATTGCACTTGATCCAAAACGAGTAAACATAACGGAGCAATAACGATTATGGATTCAAGACGAAAACACTCAAATATTACAAAATGTCAAAACAAACTTTGTTATTTATTAATAATTAAATGTAAACAGCTGTGTTTAACATCTAATTTATGAAAGACATCAAATGAAGTGTAGCACACTTTCTTGTCAACATATTTGTCTTCATATCTGCAAACTTGATGGTAATTTTTGAGAAAGAGGCAGTAGCATAGAATAAAGAGTTAGGGAGGAACAATTCGACTTATGGGATTAGACGACCGGCGTCTCCGAATAGCTGTACAACATCCAATATGTACGCAGCGCTAAAGTGGAAAAATCTGAAAAAAATCTGAGCTCACTCTCGTGTGTTGACTGTAAATACGCGTGGTTAGAGGGGTTCTAGTTGAAATTGTACGCGCAAAATCCGGTGGGGATTCCAGCGATAGAGAAATTAGATGTTGAACTTTAACACATAACTTCAAAAACTAGCGAAAATAATTCAACATAGACTATAATATTCTTCGCAATTCTTCATTCTATGGCAGTAGCAAACTACTCATTGGTCTTTATAGTTTCTGATTGCTCTATATATAGCAGTCACAGAGTTCTTCAACTCTCTTTTAAACTTCACAGTACATACAACTTTGAACCTGAATCCTGGACACTGAACATGCTTGTTTAACTAACAAAGTTAATTATTTGGTAGGCCTATGTTTATAATGAAACGACGCTGTCATCGTGCAGAGAGGTGTAGTAGTTCGTTGCCTGCATGAAAAAAAATTATGCTATAATGTACAGTACGTGCAACGTAAATGGTATAACATTCATGTTTGCTCAGACAAGATTTATGTAAAGGTTTGAGAATTACAACCGAAACTAAAACCCGTCGAGCAGCAGTAAGTTTGCTATAGAAGATATTTTACATTATATAGTATAGTACTCTTCATTCTGTCTATATTACGTAGTATCTGTTACAAAATGATTTTTCTTGAAAGATTTTTTTTAATCAACATCGAAACTTGATACAAAATCATTGTTTGCTATGGATGGAAGATGGGATCGTTTGGACGAGGCACCGCAAGGGCGATCTTACCCCCAAAGAATAAAAATACTATAATATGAGGAAATATAATATAATTCAATGAATACATAACTTATAAATATAATCCAAGAAATGAAATTAATAACACAAGTTAGATCTAAAATAAAACTACAACACTGAATTCGTATAGGCCTACCCTAACTAAATGGATATAATGATTTCAAAACCATCCAATTAGTCTTGCAAAGCCGTAAAGATTTTGTTTATCCTTGGTAACATCCACTTGCAATATCTTGTCTTGAAAAGTTACACTTATCATTTCGTCAATCTCCTTACACTTTTCTTCCTCCAATCTTGCCATTTCCTTCTACTCTCTAGTGTTTCCCAATAAGACAATCGTATTACTGGGACTTACTTCAGACCTTCACAACTGAACGAGATCTTTTGCCACACTGCAATGTTTATAGTATTATTAAGGGACCCCACTGAGACGAGTGGTCGAGTGGATAGCACACTGAACCGTCATTCACCGGGGTTCGATTCTCGCCATGGTCGACTATCCTGACAGGAGTTTTCCGTGGTTTCTCTCTGTCTTTCCGGTCAATACTGGGATAGTTCCTTGACAACAGGCCACGGCCGAATCCTTCCCACTACCCACAACACCTAATGCAATAACCTTTCATCTCATCATCTCACCATGTCATATATCATTCACCGTCACCAATAGATCTTAGTCATCAGTACAATGCGTCGTTAAAGCCAATATAAATTTTAAAAAGTCAAGGTAGCCTTTGAGAAGTCTTCTTTGTACACCATTTTGTCACCGACTGTTCCAATACTTCAATAATAGCCCAACATGAGTTTTATAGCATGTATGGTAGTTGGTCTTTTGTCTCAAGTCTTGTGCTTTGGAGATTAGCAAGAAAAAGTTGGTGAGAGTCTTTAATTATTTCTTTTCACGTTTCACGTTTTTCTAATTCACGTTTAGTCAAATCTTGAGAAGCTTAATACACTACTCATCTTTTAGAAATGAACCGAAACAAACTTCTGCTGTTCATGTTCCAAGAAGAGATACCGCAGCCGAACCAATCAGTTAATAAGCTCCAAAAGTTTTTGTCTGTCTCATTCGAAATATTCGACAGTGATTCTACGTCAATACGCGAAATATAAATTTTTTACCTTCTACCGTAGGGCTACACTAAATAAATATAAAATATTTGTAGTTTTAGTGACGTTTGATAAGATTTGATTCAATTCAAGTAAACAAAGATAAACCGAACAAGAAAAATTAGAATGCTGCTATTATTTAAGCAACAATCAACACTTTTATCGATTTCATTTTCAATTGATATAAATAAAGCGGGCTTTACATGACGCGGATTGTGCGCGGATCCGCAACCGCGAGCGGACGCGGATCGGCCATGTAGGAATATTAGCCAATCTGAAACGCTAATATTCCAATATGGCCGATCCGCGCCCGCTCGCGGTTGCGGATCCGCGCACAATCCGCGTCGTGTAAAGCGAATCATAATAGTTATACTGCTGTGACTCAGTGTTCCTATACTCAATTCATGAGACTCGAATCTATTTAAACAATTTGAATGCAATAGTTGGCATTCTTTTCATGACATCTTCATATTTTCTATCGGCTCTGGAAACATTAGAACATTGGGCACTTTCACAGTTGGTATCATAAAGCTGCCGTTTTACTCATCCAAGATTTTTGTATGTTGTGTAATAAAAGATTATAAAATAATATTAAACATAAAAATATGATAATCTTAAGTTCAGCCAACCAAAGAGTAATTTCACTTGAAATGGAAAGTTACTTCTGTGTATTGTTGCTAGTATTTCACACGAGTGAATTAAACCTCTCTTTCAAGTTCACTTTCGACCGGGTATGTTAATTAACCCTCCTTCAAACTTGTGAATATTGTACATGTGCCGCTCGCTAGATGTTTCTAACCTATTTCTCACCGATACCAAACACATATTCAACTTCTTGCTAAGCTCATTATTACTAACATTATAATTTATAAATAGCTATATTGATAATAATAGCATGAAGTTTGTTATTGTGTTATTTGTTTCATCTAACTATACAGTCAACTGTTAATCAAATAGAAATGTGATATTAATTTCAATGAAGTTGAAGTTAAACCTTGCAGCTAACAAAAGAGATAACATATAGAAACTGTCAGTAGGCTTCCGCATTTAATGACTAGTTTTTTGGGACGAAACCAACATTTCTATTACTTCAACCTTGAATAGAATCAATCTTTCGAACACGAATAATGAATATGTAGCGTTTTTCAATGAATGAATCAATGTATAATTGAATCGATCAGATCCTAAAACAATAAATTACCATAAAAGTAATTGAACAATGAATGAATGAATGAATGGATGCATGAATGAATGAATGAATGCACGAATGATTGAATGAATGCATCAATCAATCAATCAACGAACGAATGATATCTATTTTTTATGTACGGAAATTCATGAACATTGGTATCACCACCTTATCTCAGTCAGATAAGGCACCGCTTTAAAAACTGCTGTCAGGTTGCCCACGTTGGGCATGGGTTCGAGTCCCGCATAAAGCATGAGTTTTGTAAAAGGCCTTTCACTTATCATCACGTCTGTTTGTTCACTATCACCTGCTCACTCGCAACTCCATTTAACCTAACTGTTAGTGGGGTAATTAAGCACTATTAAAGAATATTAACATTTGCGACTTTGGTCGACTATCTTTCATATACATTTGAATAACGATCGATTAGCGATGGGGAGGGTGGTCACGCGTGGGGTACGCCTATTCTAGTGGCGACAGGTGGTGATTGGTGGTGATTTGGCGACAAAGAGAATGTGAATCATAAAACACAAGCTACACATATGAATGCTATTCTAGCTACAGTTATAATTGCAGGCCTGTGTTCAGACCAGATAGTCAAGGTTGTTTGTAAAAAGACATTTGGCTCGCCAAATAGTTGACAAAATGAAAATACAGGCTGGGCGTCGCACACACAATACACCCACACCCTTCCCCTGGCCGCGAGACTCTACGCTCGAATTCTACACACAATCTACATCAGGTCTACATTCTACACACTCGGCGCTATCGACTCTGCAGTATGTACGAGACTTTTCCTCACGAATACTCTACAATTTATCGCTACACTATACGATCTTCAGTCCGACTCGGACAGTTTGACGAGTACAGTTTGACTTATCTACAGACAAACTCCACGATTTACTAATTGTCGATATGTTTCATAAAGATACATAATCAAAGTTTTTTAAGAAATTGAAAATATTAACACTGCCTTCATACTCTACAATGTGCCTCTACAATGTGTCTTCATATACCATACTCATTGTAGTAGAAACTACTAATTTAGCCACTGAAAATTCTCAATTCACAACTGTTGCACAAGAAATAAAAGTAATTTACATTTACAAAAGCGTAAACTCTCACTTTATTCAAAGAATCCCAGCTATGCCGGTTCGAAATTATTCAATCACTTGTCGATAACTGAAATCATTAAATCTATTTTGAAAGGTACATTCAAACATTCCCTTTTAGAAAAGTGTTTCTAAATCGTTAATGATTACTTGCTGGAAAACCAAACTTGACTTCAAGACCAGATTTTTTATCTCTTAGCTGTGTACTGTATGGTTATTACACTGTGTTATGGCTCATTGAACTGACAGAATTCGTTGAATCTGCCAGTATGTGTATTGATTGGGACTCAATATTTTGTATTTTGTATACATATATTTATATTCATAATCATCAGCTCAAGTATCGATTCCTAATTCCAAAGGTATTCAATAAAATTCCGGCTGAATTAGGTGGACCAGTGCATGAAGAATGAACATGTAAATTGGACCAAGTTTAGGAACATTTTGTGCAGAATCCTGACGATATTTTTCAATGAAAATTTTGTATATATATATATATATATATATACTGGGTTTAACGACGCACTGTTATGATAGCGCAGATCTAATGGCGTCGAATGGATGATTGGAATGATGATGGGATGATGAGATGAAGGTTCTTGGGTAATGGGAAGGATAGTGGAAAGGAAGCGGTCGTGACCGACTTATTGTAGGAACCATCCCGGCATTATAGCCTAGACTACAGAGGGAAGCCATGAAACACCCCTGTAAAGATGGTCGGCGGCGGGGATCGAACTGGATTCGAAATTCCCCACGTCTCCCGGATCACATGAAGCGAGCGCGTTAACCACTGCGCTGCATGTGCCGGTGAAAATTTTATATTGTATTATCCATATGATCCTCCAGGATAATTTAGATTGCGTTCATGAGCAATGTGAGCAATGATTTTTCTACTGTGAGTACATTTTCACGTTCATTTCAACAACATTTTACAGTACTTCATCACAGAATACTCATCATCAGGACCATATGAACATCCTAAAGAAGAATATAGATACAAGATCAATCAAGGTATGGTGAAAATGTAATTAAAATTGTTACAATGGTTTCTCAGATTTGTGTTCCTAGCTGCAAAAAAATAATATACATAGACAACGACCTTCAAAGTTTGAGATTGGTATGCCGGTTACGTTGGAACTGGGAGATCAGAAGCCAAAAATTGAATAGTAAAATGTGTCAGCATTAGGAGTGTGAGTGTATTTATATTCTCAACACATCGAAAATAATTAATAATCATCAATACCTTTTTGATGCACTGGTCCCCATAAGAAAAGTATCTAAAATTCTCAAGTGAAGATTGATCTAAAGCAATGGATATCTAAGAATTTACAAATACTTGTAAAAATGGAGGCATGCAAATATTTCATACCCAATTATATATAATGATATCATTTTCTTATTCACTTCTTAGTTCTTATATTCACTTTTACAATTGTATTATTCAAAAGAAAACGTATACATTTTGTTATTTAGCTGTTGTTGTTCTCAATATACCTCACGTAGCTTTCCAGATGTCCATTTTCAAATGATAATAATATGTGTTCAAATATGTGAACAAGTTAAAACTTATGCGACTTTGTGGGCCCACGTTATCATTATAATGTACTACCTACTAATATGTCAATAGAACGCCTTTGAAAAAAATAGGTCATTTTTATTATTATTATTATTATCATTATTATTATTATTACAACCTGTTGTAGAAAATATAATGGAAATATGTGTTGCTGTGAACCTCAATATATATTTGGAAAAGTACAAACTAATAAATGACTCACAGTTTGGCTTTCAAAAAGGAAAAAGCACCTCTGATTTATTCGAGATATTTTCGGATTTTGTAAATTCTAAATTAAATACCAATAAACACGTAATAGCACTATTCATAGATTTTTTGAAAGCGTTTGATACACTCAATCATAGTAAACTAGTTGAATCTCTCATTAATATAGGTATAAGAGGGCCACTACTTGTTTGGTTTGTGAATTATCTCGAAAACAGACGTTTTATTGTTAGAGTTAATGATGTCTTCAGTATACCAAAGAATGTTAATACTGGAGTCCCACAAGGGTCAATTTTGGGATCCATTCTTTACTTGATTTATGTTAATAATTTATTCAAAGTTGCTAAAAAATGTAAAATGTTGATGTACGCTGACGATACAGTCATATTATCCTGTCACAATGAGCTTACAGTAGCAGAAGAATATTTGCAATCAGATTTTACACAAATATTGTATTGGACTCATGACAACGATCTAATAATTAACCCTAACAAGACTAAATTAGTTCACATATGCACTCCATTCAACAGAGATTTGGATCAACCTGTAAAAATTACTTGTCATTCAACTACTTGCTTACACAATTTATGTAAAAATAGTCCCTGTCAGGAATATTCATGTAGCAATATAGAAAATGTATCTACACATATTTATTTAGGCGTGGTAGTTGATCGCCTGTTCTCATGGAAACCTCATATTGACTCTCTTTGCAGACGTTTACGTTCATGTTCTTTTCAATTGCACAACTTAAATATATATTACCTTTCAGAACTTTGAAATCGGTTCATAGTGCAATTGCAATTGCTGAATCAATAATGTTGTACGGCTTACTATCATGGGGAAATGCTTCGTACAGTCATTTAAATAAATTAACATCACTCCAGAATAGAATGATCAAGATTTTGACCCCCGTACACACAAAGGAAAAACGTATTACTGATTCAATTGACCTTTTTTATCAACAATGCCATTTACTACCATTAGTCAAACTATTTGAATATATATTCATTTTGAAGCACCTTTTCTGCGATGAATACAAAATATTACAAGCCCATAATTTCAATACTCGCCTTTAGCTACAAACCACATATAAAATTCCTTCTTATATAAATAAATACGGCAAAAGACAGCTCAGTGTAGCAGTACCAACTAATTTCAACAAAATTCCTATTCATATAAGGAATCTTAATAAATATTCCACTATCAAACATGCATTGAAAAATTGGATGTTGAACCCTTAGCGACTCTGTTCATGAATGTCCATGTAAAATCTAAAACTGGAGACGTATGTTCAAACAATTGAAAACTTTAGTTGGTGATGTTTCTGTATCAAATTCTGTAATAGTATTGGATTTCTTCTTTTAATATCATTAATATTCTAGTGATTTTGTTTTGATGTTTCCTAATGATGTATTTATAGTTTATGATTCTCAGTATCACACTCATGTTGTTTCTAGGATAATTCGGAAATCTGTGAATAGATAATCTGCAGAATCTTATTAATATTGTTCACTATTTACCACACTAACATTGTTCTACACTGTATGATGCACAATTTGCAATATATTACATAATATATTGATTAATCCCACAGTCAAGCATCAATGGCTTTGTGGGAATTGAAGATGTGAAATATGTAAATTGATATTTTAATGTGTGAATAAATATATAAAAAAAATATATTATTACTATCATCATCATCATTATCACTATCATTATTATCATTATTATAACACAGTTGGAATTTATTTCAGTATTAAGCCTTAATTCACCGATTTATTGAGTTGTGAGTTTTGAGGGCGGTCAGGAGTCGACTGGTCGCATTCGAAAAAGATATGATAGAAGCATTTTCATTGCCACGTTTGGCTCCTGACCGAAACGTCGACTTTGGAAAGTTGGTAATAGTAAAACCTTCTTGAAAACAGCACTTATACCTTTCGGTGTCCAATATTAGTAATGGCAACTAGTGCATTCACTATTTTTCTCTAATGTAACTTGTATCACTTCATGGGCTTCTGGCCCCATTGTTTGAAAGTTACAGGGCCATACATGATTGGAATACTCATTTTGTTAGCTTCGCAGCTTGCATGTGAAAAAATGATGTTAAAATGAAAATGATGAGATTCCAATGATACCTTTATTATGCATGATACACAACTACCAAGTTACACTGAAAACTAAATGAAGTGATATTTTTTCCGCTTTGAAATTAATTTGCACCATTAACTTACAAAATGAACTTACAAAATGGTTGTTAAAATTAAGGATGAACAACTTAAATCCAACTTGTCGACAAATAAGTAATTATGTTTGTAAAATACATTGAAAGTCATTTAGAAATGCTCGTGCCAAATGCTTGAAGCGACTAAATTTAGCAATGTAGAGGGCATTTTGCACCATCCTTTCGTCATTATATTACATATGCAGTCATTTAAAATTACTCGTTTCTTCAGAAATATATGCCAATGTAACAAGTTACAACAACTGTGCTCAATAAAATGCAGATCATTTGAAAAAACGCATCTATTTGGTCTATTATTCGAATGGATTCATTCCCATTCATCACCAGGACACGAAGAGAATGGAATAGAGATTATGGACAAATGTTTGGCGAGGAAGGCGAGCATAATAATGAAAATAAATAGAAGTTGAATTTAAATTCAAATTATAATATTTTCATTCTATATTTAGTATTTCATGTCATTTAGTAGCTCAATTGCAATATATGGCTATTCTGTGTCTTGTGGCATCTTTCATACAGCAACAGAGTTCCTATTTTTATTCATATAGGTCTAAATATGAATCAAAATGATTCTATAATAGTTCATTCATTGCGATTATCTTTGGTATCTTCATATTTATTTAAACAATGTATTCAAAAGTTCATATTAATAATCAAGACTCTACCACCCGTTATTATATTATTATTTGTAGAAACCTATGTGAATAAAACGAAACAAATAAAATTGATAAATAAAATTTGATACACATATTTATTGTTGTGGAATAAACTGAGCTTTCTTTGATCGATATATGTACACTAACAACAACGTGTTTATTTCAAGAATCCGTCACTGTCAAAATATATTCCAGTTGTGATATTTGTTATAGTAAGATTGAAAAATTGTTATGAGGCAGTTTTGTAACATTTGTTTGTTGTTTCGTTCAGTTGTTCACAAACAATCGGCACATATTTACAAGATGTAATATACATTCAGATTATTGTAGGTATTTTAGAATGACAACTTTCAATTTCCCAAGTATGGCGCTCACCATAGTTGAAAGCGGAAACATTTGGAATTCATAAATAGAAATTGAAGGGAGAAATTTGGCCCCACATCAGTCACATGTTATCAGTTCAAACTATTGGAAAATATCCATAATAAGTTAGTTTGGTGGGAATTAGTTTTCAGTGTTTGTGCTACATCGGGTGTTCGACGTGATTTATCGCGCTACCCGCGTACACTACTTGAACTTGCAATCAAACTGGTGTCTGTCTGTACAGTACAGTACATACAACAACACACTTTCGATATCATTACTCGTGCAATAAGAGTGAATGAAGGCACTGCTAAATGGTCA
This sequence comes from Brachyptera putata, assembly GCA_907164805.1. Classification (NCBI taxonomy): domain Eukaryota; kingdom Metazoa; phylum Arthropoda; class Insecta; order Plecoptera; family Taeniopterygidae; genus Brachyptera; species Brachyptera putata. The sequence continues at coordinate 40,036,420 of OU015463.1, forward strand.
GAGCTCACAGAACAGGCATGCACTGAATTAATCACTAAAATGCACTTTTATAAAAATCTTCAGAGATGATTACGGCATCATCTACTAAAATATAAGTGATCACAATTTCATTTTTTTGAGAATTGTATATAATCGAAAAGAGAAAATCTTCGGGCAGAAACAAATATTTATATTGTTTCTTTCATAATTTGTTGAACATTTGAGTAGTCGTATATTAAAACAGAAACGGTGAAATATCCACCTTAAGGTCATCTCTCTTCTAGGTATATCCTAAATAAGTGAAATGAACAAGAACACTCAAGTTCACACATATGGTCATTCACGTTAATAAAATGCATTCGGAAAAAATGTACTACCATTGTACGTAGGTCTACTAAGAATAGTAAAAATGTATATACGAACTCTACTCACACTACGTCCATGGAAAAATTAGCGGCAAAATATATTTGGATTCAATTCGAATGTTGAATTTGAATTTCTGAAAAGATATTTTGTGTTACCGCAAGTATACCTAAGCTTAATAAATGGATATGGTGGCCCATTTTCGTTTTTCCAAGTTCTGAGTACGCATCTAGTTGACATGTTGGACTGAAATACCACCCACAGCAATGTTGTTCTCTGCACATATGGAAGTCGTTGGAAAATTTCACACCTCTCATACTAATATAGAACCTCAATGATGGTAAATTGAAAATGTACTATTTAACCTTGCAGTGGGGTCCCATGATCTGGGTCGATGCCACACGACCCAATTATTTGGCAAAAACATATAAATAACATGTCAACCCGACCCATACCACACTCTTCAAATACCAATAACACTCGGCAACACATTTATTTGTACATAGTTTAATGGAAATAAAAAATGCTTAAGATTTATATTAATATATGAGTAGATTTAAAAAAATGTTCAATGAAGCTAGGTCATATGAAAGGGGAATACTTTCAATTCGAGTAGGTTTCAGTAATAAATGATACAGGCAAGTCTAATCACGAACATACATATTTTAATATAAATTGACTTTTCAGATTTATGTGAACGACCTTTAGTAGAATATCTCCGTGGATTTTCAAGATAAAATAGAATATATGATATTTAAATCCGGAGCAGTTGTAATGGTAATTAAGGAGATTTATGATGGTTGAGTTGATAGAGGGACTAACAAATGATTCAGTGGTCTACAGCGAAGCATAGCATGAACGAAATGTTTGAGAGTATTTCCTGTAGGGGCATCTACTGTAGAAGATAACATGACAGCACGCAGGCAAGGTTATTGAGGTAGGTGAATTATTATTGGATAGCGGAAGCGAAGATTTCCATTCGGTCCAAAGCGGGACTTTCTCTTTTTTTGTGTGCGCTCCAATACAGATCGCAAGGCAAAGCCGATCCTCAAGGAAGATTTTTCATGCAATTATCTACCAACTTGGAACTGCATGGCTTTTGGTAAGAGTATGCGAGGAGATTTCAAGAAATTAATAATACAACTTTTGAAAATGCTGATAAAAGTAATTAATATGACGGAAAAATTGAAAAATTATACCATCGAAAAAATTCAGATCAGAAATGTTATAAGGACAATAATGACGGACAGGTGTGACTTCTTTTGTGAAAATTGGGTGCTCGGTTTTGTCATTTCGGTCGAGGTTTCCGGACACCCCCACCCTTCAACGCGAACATGTATTGGGTTGCGCAACAAATATCTCGATAACAGTGAATAATAAAGTTTTATTGATCACAAGGTGATTTTTGATTGTTGTTGGCTCAGCGACCCCACCAACAGCTAGGCTATACAGAGGTACGAATGAGCAGGTGATGATGAAACTATGGAGTGATGATAAGTGAAACGTTTATTACAAAAACCCATGCCTTATGCGGGACTCGAACCCACGCCCAACGGTGACTTCAGTCTCTGAAACGGTGCCTCAGCTGACGAACTATAGGTCGGTGACCATGGTGATCCAAACCAATAACCAACTTTCGGTATAAACAAAACTGAAATGTGTTTGTTTAATTCTGAGTACTTGATCAAATTAACTCCATCGAAATATCACTGAAGATAAGTTAAGAAAACATTGGATAAATTAACTCAATCGAGATCATTTTAGAATTGAAGAGCTAAAAACTAATGTATAAGGAAACTACCATATAAGGCACTAGGCTCACACATAGATGCATTTTGTTGAGGATCTCCGAAATTGGCTCAATTACGGATCGATTTCGGAATTTCGTAATTTTGGCTTCAATTGGCAAAATTCGGAGAGGCACATGCTTCACAAACTAGAGTCAGGTAGAGAGTGGGTTCGAGTCCCGTATAAGGCCCAAATATATTCGAAATAGCTGTGGGTGGGGTCGTTAAGCAAACAATAATCATCATCGTATTCTACATGTTGTTCTGATTTGTGTGTTAAATACTTGAGGGTTACATACTAACAAAATGGTAATGCTAACCCGGCACTTCCACAACTGACAACATATACTTGTTTGATTGGGATTGCTTATTGTTCGCTTAACGATCCCCACCAATAGCTAGGTTAATGGGTGTAGGAATGAGCAGGTTTATTGTTTGCTTCACGACCCCACCAACAGCTAGATTATACGGGGAATGAGCAGGTGGTGATGAAATTATGAAGTGATGATATGTGGAAGGACGTTTACAGAAAACTCATACCTTAGGCGGGACTGGAAACCACGCCCAACGTGACTACGGTATCTAGAGTGAGTGATGCCTTAGTTGACTGAGCTACGGAGAGAGTCCATTAGGTCTACTTCATGCAGGTGTGGTTGGAGATTGGTATGTTCCAGACACAGCAGGAATGTATTTAAATAAATCAATAATAATCCTTTTATAATGTTTTCTTTCGAGGAGGGCCCACTCACAGCGTAACATTATAAAAGTCAACATAACATGAAAATGATCGCAGTGTTGCTGTTATTTTTCCACCACTGTTATTATAAAATTTGATACGTTATCATCGGCTTATGTATTTGTGAACGCATTTATGAATGAATTTATAAATATGGATGAATTATGAATGGGCTTAGTAGAAGTACATTTGAGGGGGATGAAATAGGGTTAAAGCTATTCCGTCAGAAGGTCAGGGAGTTGGTGGAATAAGGTATACATAGGGAACTTGCCACCGCGCATGTATGTGCAATTGTAAGAGTTTAAATAATAATGCATAATAATAATAATAATAATAATAGTTTTGTATTTTGAACGGTTTAAGTTTTGTAAACATTTATATGTGAAATCACCCTGGCGGTAGCTTTGGAGACTGCAGTGATGCCGTGACTTGGACTGTAGAAGAGTAAATGAAAGGCACAGCGGATGCAACTAATGTTGGAATGGTAATGGTGCGACAACGTGAAACCACAGACTATCATGACGCATACTTGATATAGAAATATTCCACGCAACTAAAAACTTGACAACTATGAAAACTCAACGATAACAGTGACAAGTTGAAGGTCAGAAGGTGTGAAATATTGCTATTTCTTCACAAACTGTTGTGTTATTTCTGTATGAAATTCATCATGCACTCATTTCACCATTCAACAGTTGCGGCAACAAACAGATAGTGGCAACAAAGAAAACATATTCAGAATAATTGGTAGCAGCCAAATCAAATAGCTGAAACGAAATTTGGCATTCTATCACATTACAGTTCTGTTAGTACTGTTATATAAGTCCAGATCCTCTAGTCAATGAAACATGACAAAACACGACTACACCAACTGATCATCACAGGGGACATGGGACATGAGAATGGGATACGTGACTGAGGAATGATACATGGGACATGGGATATGAGACATAGGACGTGATACTGAGGCATGAGAGAAGTCATGGCCGAGAGACCATATGGAGAGTCTGACGTTTATTTGAAACAGAGAAAACGTAGCATATGCATTGTAAGATAGGCGATATAGTCCCAATCATGTGAAATGTTTATGAACGCTATACACACAGCTTGATTTTGAACCTTTACGTTACTGCCTTCCTGTTTTACTGCTGTTGAATATTCTAATCGTACTACGATTTAATTGGTTAATCTTCCTAACACCTAGCAATAATAATATTGATGTAAAAAGTTACATTATGTAAAGTTACATTATTACATGATTTCTGTGAAACTTTGGAATTATGTGTATCATTCTTGTGCTTAAATTCCGTAAAAATTTAAATATATTCGAAGAATTCACAAAATTAAAAATCGAAATTTTTTTTCTCAAATTTAGGCCTACTATGTGGTTGGAACAAATACGCCTCGAAACTACAGGGCATGATATACGTTTATGCCAAGTTTCAACAAAATTTGTTCCTTTTTTTGACCCTGTAGGGCGCGAACAAAAAATCATCGTTTTTTCAAATTTGGTAAAACCAAGTCTTCGCTCATCTAATAAATGAATGCAAGCTGATCAACAAAAAATACAATGTTCTTATCCCTTTTCTTTCCATCATTCAACTACAGCTGGGCTTGTCTCCAATCTTCATATATTTTCAATGGCCATTTTTCAATTCAATTCAATAGGGAAGCATCCTGCTGTACATTATTTAATACGAAATGTCACGAGTAATATTTATAACCAAAGTTGTGAGCATGCTTTGATAATGAAGCTTTTGCACATATGTTCGCCGTCATTTACAAAGAGTTAAAAATAATTTTAATAAATATCAAGCTGGAAATAATACTGCGAACAATGTTGGCATCTAGTTTTGCTTATGACGATCAGACTATCTCATGTGCTATATTAGAAAACCCACCCAAATTGAACTCTTCCTCAATGCCATTTCACTTACTAGAATATCAGCTTGACTTTATCTGATTAGAAAATTCAATGTAAGTGGCACAATGACGTTGACAATATAATCAGGTGCCAACTCTTTCAGAGCCTGTATAAAAATCAATAAAAGTCAGGAAAATTAACAAACTCATTGTGTTGGTTCCCCAACCGGTATCCAACAAGTTGACTGAGAAAGATCTCATACGCCAGTTGGGAATACATGTTTAAAAGAGCCAAAATCAACAAATTTGAAAAGAAATCTATACGAATGCGATCGTATCTAACCAACGTAGCCAAAGGCCATGTGTCTCACTTCTACCCTTGAAAATTACCTATGCAAAGAAAAAAAACATATGGGTAAACAAACTGGAAGTATTGAAGAATTCGAATGTAATATTGACTATATTTTCATTTTCTTATCAAAAGCATATATTTTTTGGCTATTAAATCAATTAACAGAATTATATATCTACAATTATTCAAAACTCTCTCTTAATTATATATCACTGCTACACTGTATGGTGAAAATCACACTTTTTATAGGGAAACCTCACTAAATGAACAAGATACAATTTTTTTTTGTTATTATGTCCAGTTATTTTCAAAATGTTTTCTGATCTGAATATATGAGTTCTTGTTTCTCGTTTTGATGTAAACTCTTGGCTTTGTTTGTAATCTTTTAATATGAAAGTTCAGTCACAAATCCTCGGCTAATAAATTTCAGCAAAACTTTTGACCTCGTTTGACCTCCTTTTTGGGGTAAAACATATTTACATTTCTTACAGAGCCGGTTCATAGGTTTAGAATCCCTGATACATAATCTCCAAACGTCTGGGATCACTAACTGGGAGTTTTAACTATGATCACCCATGATATTTATCGCTAAAGATATCAAGATCCCTGAATCGACTTTTCCCTAATCGAACCTTTGCTCAGATTTACAGCAACATCAATGAGTGTTTTCGGTTTTCAAAATGGCGACTTGTCACTTTTCACTTGCTCAGTGTCGAATACTCGGCTGCAACGACAAACTCGTGACAAATGTCATCGAAAGCTGCCGATCATGGACTATAATCGTACATGGTCTACTGTAAGCCAAATAACACTTTTATCGAGTTAATATTTCGTTTGTATTAATGTGTGAGTATAATTTGTATATTAACCTCTTTCTGACTCCATTCTTGAAAGTACTCCATCCCCATATCCTTTTGTCCTTCACTTTCGGGTAAACACTATTTATCCACCATGCACCATGAGTCAATAAGTATGTCCAGTATAGGTCAAATTATATAATGAATATCTTTGAATATTTTCAAACGGAGCGCAAAGTGTGTGCGAATATGAAAACTGCGAACTAACAGTGATTGTGAGTGTGTGTATAATAATTCCAACTCTCCAGCATCCGCATATAACCCACAACCAGCTTATACTAAAATCTATTTTTCCCTGAATCTTTGGTTAGTTTCCATCCGAGTGTGTTGAATCTCCGTCGTGGGTTGGGGCTTGTCATCTTTGAGCTCCCCATGCCCCCCATGTCCCTCTCTCAGTCTCCCCTTCCCCCGCCGACGCTCCATCTGTTGGATTCTATCACATACTCCCGTGTCCCACCTAACCCTCCGTCGTGCTGCCAAGAAATATACACCATGGAAAAGGTATCGCTTCACTATAGCCCTAAGAACCGTCTCGTACACAATTTAGTAGACGCGTGTATTAATTAGAAACGAATTAAACTCTTACATCAGATTAAAAGATTTGTGTTTCAAAAGAAGGGAAGATACATTATTGACCATTAGTACATTCAAGAGTCTTTTATTCACTTTTCCATGTATTTATTCCTGATTATTTGAGGATTTGCTCAGAGCTGGAGGTCTGCAAACTGATACGTTCTTTGCACACAAGATTGGCACGGATTGGCACGGTTCAACTCGAATCATTTCAATGCCACGTATACTTATGTGCAGTTCGAAACATTGAAAGGTCGCTCATCTTTCAACGCGACAAGATGAATTCTTTCATTACCCTTTTATAAATGGATTGCTGCTGCAACCAGAACCAGCAAACCAGCCAACAGAATTACTGTCAGTGTAAATAAGATATTTCTAGAATTGTTTACTTTTTATCACATCTTCTTATAAATAGGCCTATTTCCTCCCGATTGTGCGGTCATTTGGTCTTATACTAGACGTTGGGCGAAAATGTCGAGTTGAACTAATATTTGAAACAATACATCAGAATTCATTTGAGAATATGTTAATGAGGAAGGGACTGGGGACAGGTTTTCCATTGATTTTCCGATTGATGATTTTCGAAATGAAAAATGTACAAAAATATTCATATAAACCCTATAAATGACAGACGAGTGGATTTCTTTTAGATGAGATCCAAGGAAACGTTATTCACACCGAGTCTTTTCTCTTTGCCTATATCTAATGCACACGTCCTCAACGATTTCATCGCGCAGAGATAGGAAGGAATCGGTCGTTGCTTGAGAGTATAGGGAACTATTTCAGTATTATAGCAATGTTATATTATACGTATTTGAAAACTCAATGAATTCGGTGTTTCCATTTCCTATAAACATGAAAACATTTTTTCAGATCGCTCACATCCGTCAACGCATACACGACTTTAAACTCAACTTGGCTTGGTAATTAAATAAATATAAAACGATGTTGAAGAAAGCTAATTGCGAGCACGAGTGTGAAGAGTTCATGGCGTGAGCTGAAGGTTTAAGCGAATGGTAATTTGGTTTATGACCAGAATGCCAACAGTAGACTAGTATAAATAAGATTTTAAATTGAAAAAAGAATTAGCAAGGTTTTTCATGAAGCTTTTCATTCGTTTTCAAATGTAAACACTATGTCCATCCATCGCACTCTTCGAAACAAGCGAGGGGTGAAAGCGCTATGGTGGTGAAGTGGTGACCAGTGATCCGAGCGCTGCGAACGGAAAGAGCGGAAAGAACGGAAATAGGGAATCCGTGAGTGGAGGGGCCCGATTTACTATTTCGTAATCTATTTTTATCAATGCTAATTGCAACTCACATAAACATTGGTTGGTGAAGATTGTTAACAAATCGTTAATAACATAAAAGATATTTGCGTGACAGTAAACAATGCCGGTGTTTTCGTTACTGATGTGTTTATAGTGACTGGATTCAACGACCGACAACGACGAAATGAACCGTGAAGCGAGCCGATGGCAAGCCGATAGCAGTTCGGTAGTATTTTGCACGGCTTGGATCTCACCTGTTTCACATATTATCAAAACAAATCGGATCACACCAGCGGACGCTTCATAAACCTGGTCTTTATACAATTGTTTCAAGCCAAATTACGAAAGAAACGAACATTATAGAATATATTTTCACAAATATCCCCATGGGTTGATAAAAAATATATCATGGTATCTAGACTTGGCAATACTGTACCAATTAAGTAACATCACCATCATTACTTCGTCTTCAGTTTCCGTTCACATTTGATCCTTATTTTAATTTATATCCAAAACTTCTTAAAGCAAGAAGGACTGATTATTTATTCTGAAATTTTCCTAATTCAAGGCTCAGATCCAGAAATGGTCAAGTTGAGATCCATTCGCTTGCTTGATAAAATGTTATCTCCGACATTATTTTAGTTGTTTTGTTGTTCATTGCAACAATAGTCATTTAGACGTTCTGGTAGCTATAAACATGTGCCCGGTGCACAAATTAACACGAGGCAAGAACTTCGATCTTCAAAACGGGAATAATGAAACCTATAAGTTACAGGTTGCTATTTACTGACATACTAAATACAGAATGTGTAGAATAGTCAAAGATGATAATAAAAGGAGGGTTTAGACTACGTACGCTCAGTTCATAATGTTCTGTTATGGCTAATATATGTACTTTATAGTTATTGGTAATTGGTACTTCACGATTTATTTACGACGTATTTTCATGAAGACTTTCAGAGCAAATGAATCACAGTTGATTGAATCATTACGTCTCGTTCCATACGAGTTCTTGCGGTAGACAATCTTCTAGGTTTTATGTTTCTGTGCAAAGATAATTGTGTCAGAAATACTGTATCAACAGATGAAGCCTAAATAAATAACGTGTCCAAACTCAATATTGACTGAAACCGACTTCAGCACAGATGAAAAAGTAACTCAAAAGGCATAGAAACACAGATTTTCAAACGAATTCAGTTGACAGTTACAGAAATAACGGTGTTTCAAGCATGCAATAACGGCACCAAAGCCAGAGCCAAAATCCATGTGATATCCTTTGCGAAGTATTTATGTATTTCTTTTCGACAGTGTCTGAGCAGGATGGGATTCAAAATAACGAAAAACAACAATCCACACCATGAGTTGTTTGTTCCACGACCCCACCAACAGCCAAGCTATTTGTGGGTATGAGCTTATGAAAGATGGATGATGTGTATACAAAAGCACATACCTTACGCGGGACCCGAACCTGATACCAACTTAATTTAAATTTCTAAGGCAGATCGTCAGCTGACTGAGCTATGGAAGAGCGGCTCTACATCTTGAATATCATGTAACGAGTGATCAAGTTTTCCATAACCGCCCCTGTGGCTTTCAGTCAGCTAACACACTCGTCAAGCTGGGAGTGAGTTCGAGTCCCGCATAAGACATGGGTCTCGGACTCTTGGTAATAATCATTCATCTCTAATCCGCTCATTCGCTCTCCCAAATCACCTAGCTGTTTGTGTGTTCGTTAAAGCAACAATTAGATTAAGTCCATCCTCGGAAAGCAGTCTTGCTTCTGACTGCCTGAAACTGCTGTCTTGTTCACCTGACATGTGACTAACTGTAAGTAAAAACTCCCCCGCCAGAGTAATATTAGGTTGTTTGTTGCATGCACATGCAGCCTTCTGTCTCGATACTCCGCATGTATTTATAAATGGTGTCTATCGACTAAAATAGGATGCAGTGAAGTGACAGGCAAGCATATGAGCGTGCACTCGTCGAAACTGGAGGTGGCTGGTTGTATACGTAGTAGATGAAGGCTTTTACTTGACTTCCTCGACAAGCAAATGTTTTCCGGTCTACCGTGAGCTTCTATTAGATCCTCACAAATCATACACAGATCTATGTTTATATCAGATCAAGGGCCTTGATAAAACGCAGAGAATGCAACTTTCTTAGAGGAATCTCAAATAACACAATTGAAGGAAATGAACAAAACTCTTGAGTCAGTCTCCAGTCATCTTCATCTCAGTGGTTTCTTTTTTGAATAATCAGATAGATCAAGCAACGAATGTGCTGATTTGAAATATCGTGGAGGTTTGAAATTATTTTATATTCAAACTTACTTCATTTCTGTTTGTTTTCGTAGAAGGTGCCCGTTGTTGTGTTAAAAATAGAATGAGAACATTGGTGATAATGGTGATAATTTCGATCAACACTACTGCAATGAACATTTTATCTCATTGAATTTTTTATGTTTCAATAATTTACCATCAAGTCATTTAGCTATTTCAAAATTGTGACCATTTCGTTTTGGAGTGAATAATTCAGTGTATCAAAGAGGTAACAAGTATTCATGGACTATCATTAAATCGGAGATAGTATAAGGGCAGAATTAATGAAGAAACTGTTGGGTCTGAATTGTAAATAAAATGAAAATGAATACTTCTTCTGTTTTTTCTTCTCCACTCAAGGTTTAGGCTTTGAAGAGTATAACGCTTATTGGCTCTATTCACAAATCATGATATATCTTGTTTCTTTTTTTATATATTGGGTTTAACGACGCACTGTTATGATAACCGAGATCTAATGGCGTCGGATGGATGATTAATGAGATGATGGGATGATGAGATGAAGGTTCTTGGGTAATGAGAAGGATAGTGGGAAGGAAGCGGTCATGGCCGACTTATTGTAGGAAGACTAGGAACCATCCCGGTATTAGCCTAGACTACAGAGGGAAACCATGAAAAACCTCTGTAAAGATGGTCGGCGGCGGGGATCGAACTGGGTTCGGAATTCCCCTCGCCTGCCGGATCACATGAAGCGAGCGCGCTAACCACTACGCTGCATGTGCCGGTATATCTTGTTTCGTTCGGTCAATTCTCCGAATGTCATTTCCCAATATTTGATACAAAATAAAAATATTACCATTCGGTCCTTAATTCCAAGTATTCAAATGACTTATCCGAGGAGAAAAATATCGCTTAGCACGGAAAAATCATTCAAATCGAGAAATAATTATGGTTTATACATATTTGTGAACATAATGTTATTAAAAAAAGCAAGCCAAAAGTCTGCATGGTGTATTGGCTAGAGTGTTCGACAAGCAAACCACAATGTCGCGATTTCACTGAAATTTAGCCAGTGTGATAGGCCTAACGCACAAATCATCTTTCAAAAAGTAAATGGAGGCTGGGGAGAGGGGCGGTTGAAAGTGACACATTTTATTATTTAAAGAAGGAAAACGCTCGGCAGATTTGGGCATGCATGTTCAGGCTCCGTCTTTCAGGTGAGAGAGTAAGTTGATGAATATTAATTTTGTGTGTTGCTACTTCAAACACTCTACGTGTCATGGAATAAAAACAAAAAATATATAGTGAACATAGTAACCATTTGAAGTATTTTTATAATAATTGGTACCTTATTTTGGTAAGTATTGAATACAAGTACTGAGTATAAAGTGTCAAATTGAAGTCATATTTCACAATTGCAAATATAAGTATTATTTAATATCATTATATATTTTACATATTCCTCGAAGTGGTTTCTTGTCCATTGTTAGTCAGTGATGAAACAAAGTTGTTAATCTTCATTCAAGGGGTTAGGGGTCAATGGGCAAACTTTCTGTGAAGGTTCAGTATGGAATGTATATTGTTCTTACTAATATATCACTTGCTTACCATATTCGATTATGAAAGGAATATACTTAACATACTTATTATGGTGCGGTAATAACATCCAATACATATGGGGAAAAAATACAATTGTTTACTTATCTTTTTTCTCAGATATTTCAAGCATGCTGTATATTACTCTTTAGCAATCCTATTATTATATACAATATATATTTTCGTCCTTTTGTTTCTTTGATACTCGATTTTATTGGCAGTGACGGTGAATAAAATGTGTGGTATTTTGGACGACGTTCATCTTTTCTTTTTATTTTCAAACTGTGTTCGTTGTTTGGTCCAAGAATATTGTCATTCCAAACTGTGTGTACAAATTGGATATGATAAGACTGGGATTTTACAGAAATCGCATTTACAAATTCTGACTTGTTTGTATACTGTAACATAATCCAGGTCTTGTCCGTGTTGGGCTTATAGGCACACCAGAATACGAATAATAGTAGAATATACTTGAAAGCGCATTGAGCTGGCTTTGAGCCCAACCAACAGCTGAGAAGCGCGAGGTTCAGACAGTTCCCAGTTCGCTCGTCTGCACCGAGGTAATCCGTCGTTCTTTTCTTCTGTTGGTACTGCGCTATGCCCGAGACCACGAACGGACTTATAAGTGCACTCATTATTATCAACATTTCAAAAAGAACGAAGAACTAAGAAAATGAGTACAAAGTTAAGACAAACGTTATGAGAGCAGTGAATATATAGTTTCGTCTTAGTGTGAGTTGAAAATAAATGACTTGTCTCTCCCCTCACAACTCTTACTAGCTTATTCGTGTTTCGACTAATCTAAAAATAAACAGATAAACATCACGAGGGCTGGCTTATTCAGAAGGTCTATCTACGAACGATCAAAAACACAAGAATTATTGCTGTTTTAGAACTAATAAGATGAATCAATATCAACAGATCAACAGTCTCGGCAAGCAGGGTTGATTGACATCAAGCCCACACGACAAATGTTATATCATTGATTCCATCTTCTTATTTGGAATCCATTGAATAAGTAAAAAAAAGTAACAAATATGATGGTATATTTTCTAATTTGATAAACTTGAATCCAGTCTTTGATCTACAAAGTATTTTATACAAAAAAGTATTGAATTAGACCCTCTTTGAAAATGTCTTCGCTGAATGCTTTGAACATGTTTTATGAAAGACTACATCACCCTGGTAACATATTTGAAAAGTATACTTTCGTAATAGAATGTTTTTAAACTCCATGTAATCCGAGTTTTCGAATTTGTAATCAAAGTATTTCACAAAAGCTACCACACTGGAACGCAATTGCTTTTCTGAACTATACTGAACCAAATTGAAAGATAAAGTATGAAGGTGCGTTGTTCAGTTGGTATGTGGTATGTGACATATTTATTCATTTATATTGGGTGTAACGATGCATTTTAATGATAATTAAGATCGATTGGCTTCGGATGATTGATCATGAGATGATAAGATGAAGGTTCATGAAGTGATGGGAAGGATAGTGGGGAGGAAGCGGTCTTAGCCTATATTGTACGAACCATCCCTACATTAGCCTAGACGATATAGAGGGGCAAAAATTGTAAAGATGGACAATGGCGGGGATCGAACCAGGTCTGAAATGCCGTGGTGTTTGTACAAAAGCATCATAATATCGGCAGTCCAGAGGGGCCAAAGCGATAATTATATATATTCAGATCGATAAACCAACTATTTCAAAATCTCGTTCGAACATCGGCTGAATTGAGCCAAACAGAAAGTGCCCAGATTACATGAGAAAGTAGATACATTCTCACAACATGTAAGTGAAGTCAAACAATAGATAGAAGCATCATTGACAAGTCAAGAAATACATCTGATAACAAAAAATATATATATCATTCCTCCAGCAGTAATTATAAATTGCAATACAATATTGTTTAACAAGAGGATATTTGACCACAATATACCACTTTGTTGTATTCATTATTTCTTCTTTCAAAAAGTATGAACTTTGGCCTTCTTATGGATTGAAATTTGAGAGAAGAAGAGATTTTAGAAAATCTCTGATGAAAAACCTCTCATCCATATCAAAGAATTATAAGTTATTAGGGACATATACAGTATTGCTTAAACACGTTGTAGGCAATATAGATGAATACGGCCCTTCTACCAAAATCAATTAGGATGCCATTCGAGTATATCTTATTTCAATTGTGTCGGACGACCCCAGTAACTGCTAGGTTATGAGGGTACGTATGTGCGAGTAATAATGGAACAATGGAGTGATGGTGAGTGGAAGAACGTTTACAAAAGCTCACGCCTTATACGGGATAACTATATCGCGCTTCTGACAAAAAACCTGCCCTTTCACATTCATATTATATAGGAACGTAAGATATCACGCTCTTGTAATAAAGCTCTCAAAATGTCTGGATTATGAATCAAAGTCTTAGGATTGCCTTGTATTATTATTATAAAGATTCTTTAAATTTACATATAGTTGAAATTTCAACCTGAAAAAAACAATTAAATTCAGATCTCCAGAGATACAAATTTATAAACATGATGATTGAGTTTGGTTCCAAACGGCTATAAACTCGAAACATTGGAATAACTGATACGTTTCTCTACCTCATAAACACAAAAAGAAACTCGGGATCACAAGTCATTGAAGTCGTTTTCCCAAAATACAGCTTCCATCTTGACGAAATATCCTAACGAAATGTTACCTCAGAATGAAACACAGAAAACTATAAAACGCGTTTGCCAGAAGCAACCATTGAAAAGAACAATAAGGCTTAGAGACAACAAATCAAGCTCCTATCGATGTGCCAACAATTACTCGCATGCAATCTAATATGAAGCTGGCTCTTCTTTACTATTCAAATACTTCAGTTATGTTGAGAATACAGCAGCGCTGCTCTGATCCTTAATTCAGGATAACTGAAGGGTTTCACACATTAGGTATGCAATTATTTCATTTCCATCCTTCATTTTCGGTCCATCACTCGAACACCTGTATCGAACACCTATATTATTCACAAGAGCTATTGTCACCATATATATCCATATTTTTCTCATTAGTGTTATACAGAAGTATTTTTACTCATACATACAAATATATATATATATATATATATATATATATATATATATATATATATATATATATATATATGTGTGTGTGTGTTCATCGTAACTGAACTGAATGTGATTTACAATTCTTATCACTAGTTATGGGTATGTTATAGGCATTTTTGGAATTATAGGCATCATATGTCAAAGTTTAATGAAAGCATGAAAAAGTATTTCAAAGAAATATCGATGAAATGTAATGACGTATGAAATATATGCTCATGCAATTACTGAGAATGGAAATAACAGATAACTTGTATGAATTTATATTTAATACCGGCATGTAGTTAAAAGCCCTAAAAATACTTCATCTTCACATCGTGTGTTATGCCTCTTGGGGAGGAATGTTCAAGTTATTACCGATCTTATCGTGTAGAGTTGGTAAGGAATCGGTCGTGAACGGATTGGTGTACGTGATATTCATTCAGTTACGCCAATCGACCATCAATTGCGTTCTTCAATAAACCCCGAAAATACTAGCGTACACCATCCGATCGTAACATTTTCATTTGACGGGTGGTAAGATCACGATTATAACTAATAGATGTCATGGGCCTTGGATTGACATTCAACAAGAACTAGTAACGATCGATCACAACCGATTTGAAACACGTGCGGATTGTACGGCCTTTGCTAAGTCGATTGATTCATTAGCATCAGATATGCCAATGTTGAAATTACTCCACGAAGGACTGGACATTTTTATAAAACAAGACATTCTTGGTAGTTCTCCAAGGTTGTGCACTGCGTACATATATATATATATATATATATATATATATATATATATATATATATATATATATATATATATATATAATATAAAAAAGTGGGTCTACATTTTCGTGATTAGAATTAGGAATGCGAACATTGATAAAAATAAGTTACAACTGATTTGGCATCTCAATCATGAGCAGCACCGTGAAACAGCAGAATAAAAGTGAATAAGGAAAGTATTGTAAACCTGAATCAGGACGTAGCGTAGAGAAATCAATAAAGCATTACGTATATGAGTGATGATTAGCAAAAGGTGCAATTTAATTGCCATATTTTGAGAGTAGGCCTATAGGCCTACGTCTTGACCCAGAAGGTTAACGAGGACAATGTAGTACGTACAATGAGGTGATGTTTATTATTAAAAATACGGTGAATTTTTTCACCCCCCCCCCCCCTCACCCGAAATTACTGTCGTGATGTAAGACCGGATGCTATACGTTCAAGTTTTACTCCCTCCACCTCCTCGAAAAAGAAAAAAAAACGCTGAAATAAATAATGCAATACCGGAACACCTCAATTCAAAAAATAAAGATGAAAAACGAAAACGCTGGTACAGGCCCAATATTTAAGATATTGAGTAGATTTCAATCTTCATGAAGGAAATAACTTTGCTTCCGCGAACCAAGTTTATAATTAAATATTATAAAAGCGTTGTTCAATTGCAAGATAATCTAATCCAGCTTCCTAGCATGTATACGTATCATAAAGATTTTTCAAATAAGTAGATTTAATTTAGCACGCAATTTGTCATTATAAGCAATTCCAATCAGCCATATCTACACAAAATCATTATTAATTAGGAATATTAGGAATACTAGCCTGATTACGACAGGTTCTTGTTTTGGTTTCACTGATATTATAAAAGCTTTTTACAAAAATATGTAAATTAGCCAAGTAAAATATTACAAAATGCACACATATTGTCATATAGCTTGCATAATTATCAATAATGATAAATAATTGGAAACTTTTAAGAAGTTTTCGAAATCGAAGCATGGGCCAAGTAACCAAAATGAATATGTACTTTGAAAATCTGTTGATAATTTTGTTTAAAAGTCAGGGATAATCGACATAAGATAGTGACCTCGATGCATTTGAAGCCGGTCCAAAACTAATTGACCAAGCTCAGATGATATAAAACATCATCGAGATGAATGAGTTAGATATGCGGTAAAACAGTATATATAAAACAATGTCTATTGCACATAACACGTAAATCATCTGAACAGTATTTGCCGTCAGCGATTCAGATGCTCAGATGTTGGGCCTATAGTTTCAGTGCTGATAATGCCAATAGTTATTTTTAGTTTCTCGATGAAAACAGTCTTATAAATAGGCCTAAGTTACGCTAATCGCTTAGGAAGGATTAGCTATCTTGACATGAGATACAATTTATCGCACAGACAAGGATTAGAGGACAAAAAATATTCAACATTGAAAGTCAAGTTCTTTTAACTATTGTTTTGATTATGCTTTATTCATTCTTTATGCAGTGACTTGAAAACGTTTTGGGGACATTCATAATATTGCAGTGTGTATTTTTTGATTTCAGAAGTATCGTAACGAGAATGTGACAAATAGTTGCAGTGAAACCTATCGAATGCTGATCAACAAAACTACAAGACTGAGTCTCGTTAATATCAGTTTCGATGGTCTTGGATCCTTTGTTTCGCAATTAATTCGCCTGTATAGGGGCGAAGGAAAATGATTGTGAAGAATATCACTTATTTTAACAAGTTGAATGAGAAGTAGCCGACACGTGCCAACACATGTAAATCTTGGGTCTTGGAAAATTATAATTTGAGCGCAATAGTTTCACTTAAATTATGAAATGCTCAAGTCTATGGCATTATCATAAATTATTATTATCATTATCATTATTATTATTATAACTTTGAATAAGACTGTACCAATGTTTTAAATCCTTCTTCCTGTTTGAATATTTATTCACACAAATTCAGAACCTCGATAAAAAATAACACTCTTCACAATCCCGTTGGCCCATATGGGCCCCGAAGCAATAGCCAAACACGCCTCAGTTATTGTAAAATAAACAGTGAATATAAGTTTTTCTCAGAAGAAAATGCAGTATAAGCCTTCTTTGACAAAATCGAGCAAAATACAAGGAGGAAAGATTCAAGAAGATAAAAAACCTATCGCAACTAACCCTAACCATAGTACCTCTAATCCATAACCAATTCCTCGTAATAGTACATTTTACGGCAATAATACTTCACATTTTAATTGGAAAATCAGAAAACAAAGCAGGATATTAGAATGTTATCGATTTTTTCTTCATGAAAACAAAAAAGTTTGACTACAGCGAAATTCGAACTGGCGACCCGATATAAACAATAAATGCAGGAAGAGCGAGTAGTTGGTTAATAATTTGTAGAGACGCTTTGTCAAATACCCAGCAGGTAACAGGTCGAGTTCTGAAGGTTTACGACAATGAACATATATGGGATGAGTAAACGAGTACTGAAACATTTCTCGAATAAACATAAATCATAGCGTTGTAATGTAGGACGATGTTCATTTAGCAGTATTAAGCCATTTTACAGCACAGTTATATAATAATTTCAACACAATATCAATACAAGTAAGAAAGCAAATAGTAAATAAGACAATGGACTGCAAAGCTCAGACGCTGCTAAAAAGCTTATAATATAAATTAGGCAGCACCTATACACAGGCATGAGTTGTGAAACTAGTGCGCACGAGGGTGTTTTAGAGTGAGACAATAACTAAATTACAGCGTCAACAATATAAAAACATTAATAATATAAGAGATAAATCAACCAAATTAATCCAATCTAACTACCCAATCGACGTAAACCTAACCAGCCTAATCAATAAACTTCCTACGAATCCCCCACAAAAATTCCCGTACCACAAAAATTCTTGTGTAGGCCTATATATTATATACGACTTACAGCCACATCATAAAAGTTATCTTTCAACATACTCATTGATGCACCGTTTTTTATAGTTCATTAAATCGCCTTTCTCCTATAGTGAAGGTAAGTTTTTGTGGAGTGATAAATCCAGTGTACCTGTATTTTTTTAAGTAGATGCTTTTCTTTCTTACTTCCACAAGATCAGTGCTACAACAGCTTTTTACTTATTGTGTTGTGATTGTGTAGCTCTAGGTTGAAGGAAAAATCAACAATTTTATTGAACTATGTAGGCATCGTCTTTCACCTAGTTGAAATGTCACCTATGATAGACGACAGATAGATTATAGATGAAATGAGTAAAATATTACAATTAGATTCACATCATTTTTAAGCGCCAAATAGTCGGTACACAAGAACATCTGCGCTTCACTTGATCCATACAAAATATCACATAATAACCGTTTTAATATTACATGTCGACCATTATCAACGGAGTTCAGAAGTAATAAGTCATAAACTCATCGCATTACCTCACAGACTGCCAATGAATGAATCATTTCTATCAAACCTATCAGTTCATAGAGTTGGTTTTTTTCATTTACCTATATACTCGTGTTAGACTTGAATTGTTTACATTCATCTGTTTTGACAGTAAACAATAATTATGCCATTGTTGTATACTTTTCTACTGAAAATATTCATTTTTGTGTGTTATTTACATGTTGTACTTCAGTCATCTATTAGAAAGATTGATAGGCGATCAGTATGCTCTCAGTTCTGAGAGGAAGAAAGAACTTTCTGAACAGCAAATAAGGAAACTCGGAGTTGACATTATTAAAAGTCGAAATGTATGGGTCATGACACTTGCCATCATTGCTATATTTTCCCATAAAATACACAGGAAAATAAGTTACGAGTGCACGGGAGTCGATTTAGAAGAATATCAGTTGTTTGGTGATGGTGTTTGAAATTTGAATACTGTGAGATATATCAATGATATATGCCATCGACACTTCACCAATGCATTGAAACTAGACGACAATTGACCAGGAATTTGCATGACACTACTAAAAATGTACTTTATCTAAGAGTCGATGGGAGTCGATTTAGCGGAATATCAGTTTTTTGTGGATAACTTTTGAATGGTATAAGATATCTAAATTCTGAAAACGATGGAACACAGATCTATATAATACCTTCAAAAGTAATAACTACTTATCTTAAATCGCCAGATTATCGGGCGTATACGCTTAAAAAATACACAAGTTTCAACTTATACGCGTGACAATCAGGCGAAACGAGATACATATTTATTATATACACTATCTTGAAGGTATTACAAATATTTGTGTTTTCTCGTTCTTAGAATTTCGATATCTCATAATTTACAAATCGTACAAAAGTTATCATCAAAAAAATGAAATTCCGCTAAAACGACTCCCATGGACTTGTAAGTGAATAACTGTGAGAAATATTCAGCTGATTAATTAGACACACACTTCTATGAGTATTGAAAAATGGTGTTTCTACCAAGTTCGAATGTTGATATTTCGTTCAGCTCAACTTTAGTACACATTAATTTGACTTGAATGGAAATGAGACGCAAAAGTTTCTTTTGAACAGGTTGTGGTAAGCAATGATTGGAGCAAAACGTAGTTAGATAATAAGGTTTTTGATTGGAGTAAACTCGTATAGCATCTGACCCTTAGTGCGGTCTGGTTGGGCTTGAAGTTGATATTTTAGTCGGGTTGATAGTTTGTGGGGATGTTGCTAAGTAATCCACTAATGATATTTACGTATTAAATAGTCGCTATTTTCCGAAGCTTATTATCAACACCACTAGGTTAACATATTTGACAGCCATGCATGGTTTTTATCAACAAATTAGAAGGCTGTGAAGCGAAGGTTTCGAAGTGATCAAGTCAAAGATCGTCTATTTCTTGACGTCAGTGGGAGCGAGATAGAGAGAGAGAAGAGAGAGAGAGAGAGAGAGAGAGAGAGAGAGAGAGAGAGAGAGAGAGATATTAGACCTCCACTCGTTTAACTTCGAGCTGTTTACGACATCCATTTCCATCCAACATTATCGAAACAGCACAACGAAATCTAAATATAAGTCTCTTTTCGTCACAAAACTAATAACCATCATGCTGCTACAGCTCGCTCAACAATTACCTTTGAAATCAACATTGGATTCTATTAGCAACTGACTATTCACACTATTCACACTTGACTATCTTCGGGTCATTTCAAGGTACATTCAAATCCTTACGTATCATTTATTCGTCGAAACAAATTTCATTGATACGAAAAAATAAAATAAAATTATAAGGCGCACAATATATGACGTTTAGCTTTTGAAAATGTTGGCAAAACTATCAACGGTCAAATTAATTATATCTTTGATCGATAGTTCCATCATAATCTAAGCCCGTAGACATAAACATAAATGAGTAAACAAAGCGCTGTGTTACAATTATTGTCACTGGTCAACTTATACCATCATCTAGTGGCGTGATCTGCAAGTAGTTTTGTATAAGTTCGACACTCTTTGTACATTATTTTGACAGTTTTTTCAAACAAGATAACTATAAACAAAGTCTAAAAAAAGATGAAATTCTTTCATGACGCCCTCGTGATTGTAGTACAGTGAGCATTTTGGCATATCGAAGCGAACATCCTTGGAGGTGTGATATACAATAATTAATGAATATAAATATACGAATAGGCAATACTATATGGACTACTTATATGAAAATATAATTTCTAATTAGATAAAGTATTAAATCTGATCAAAATACACTGTTAATTATTGTTATTTTGCATCTTTCTCAACAGCCTTGGGCCTTAGCGTAAGACCCACGCGCATCCGGCCGCCTACTAGATTTCTAACGCAGCTATATTTCATTTCGTCTTAATACAATTTAAGTTGTATCGATGCTTGCCCAATGGCAATAATAATGATAATGATTATAATAATATTATTATTAATAGTAGTAACAATAACAACAAGAATAATATCAATAATAGTAGTCTAATTATAATACGAATAATGGAAATAATAATAATAGTGATATAATAATAATAATAATAATAATAATAATAATAACGATGACACATCTTGATAAAAACGTATATGTACCCTTCAAACGAGGCAATACAAAAACAATAGTAAGTTCTCAAAATGATCACAAGAATACAGTCATAATTCGTAATGAAATGCACGTGCGCGGAGGTGAATCTGTGATTTACCGGTAAAACGGGGAAAAAGCTTCATACTAGACTGTATGGTTTTTGAACAAAATCGGGTAAGCCCATTTCGAAAAAAATAAGTTTTGAAGTTTTGAAAAAGCCCATAGGATTAACCCAGTCGGGAGAAAATCTCTAAACAAAATATATATAATTTTTACTGAATTTGAAAATAAATTGAAAATAAGGAAGTTGTACATCATTATAGTATATCTCTAGTATAACTCTATCTTCATGTACACTATACAGCTAAAAGCAATTGAGTAAAAACGTCATGTTTCACGTAAAAGTTTCCTTAAAATGATCCAATAGGTACAATTGATTAGCTCAACGAGTCGCAAACAAGGTGTGCAGTGATCAACTTGAATGGTGGACAGTGCTTCATTTCATATCAACTTCTCGCTCATCTAAGATAGCACGCGTTTTCCTTGTAATAATCAATCCACACATTCTGATTTGTGGACTGCCTCTTGCTTAGTTTTGCTACTTCTTACCACCACAGATATATTGGACTAAAAATCTGATAATAATAATGAAATAGCAAAACCAATTTGAAATTATTCATAATAATACAAAAATAAAAACGTTAAATACGTAGTACTTATTTGGCATACTGCACTATTATGTAAGGCTGGCAAATGGTCACACATGATTTACCTCTTCGTGGATCAATATACAAGTTTAGACCTATATAGGAAAAATTCTAGCTCGTCAAATAATAATAGGAAATGAATCGAAAATATACTCGATAATACTTGATCGAAACCTAATACCGTCCATATCGTACTTGTTTTACAGCAAAACATGACATTGTTGTGTTACCTTGTTGGAAAGTCAAGTGGTGACATTTGTGAATGTCTTAGGGGTAGTTTACGACTTAAGTTTACACATAACATCTAATATTCACATTATTATCGGTGATGATACTTCTTTTGAAAGTATATTCAGTCTAGCAAAAAAACAGAGCTAGAAACAATTCTAAAATTAGGTATCTAAAGCTAGAACTGTCAATACAGTCATCGTTTATATAGACAAGAAAAAGAGTTGAAAAGTATAGCTTATGGACATGTGATATTTACCTCTTGAATTTTATAACTGGTCCGAACTGTTTTCCGGCGAATTTCCGGTTCAAAACTTTCTTCTACGGTGTCCATTTTGGCTTTCTTTTTGGTTTACACAAATATTCCAATAGTGTGTGGTAGCTATTTGGCTGTATTATTCACTACGTGCCGGTTCCACTACCGAATTGGCACTACGCGGTACCTCGTTCGTACTCGGGCTGCTTTTGGCGCTCGTGGACGGGGGAAATGGCGAAGTTGACGCCTAGCGCAGTCAAGTAGACAAACTCCGTATCGAAGATACTGGGTTAAGCCCGTGGGTTAAACCCTTCCAGGAAGAAATACACCATTACATCTTCATTCACTCGAGATGGGAGATTCATAAATTGAACTCTTTTTCGATATAATTTTATTTGCTGTTTGAATGTAGTTATGCCATATTGGCTTACTATTCCAGTTACAACTAAATAAATATTTGGAATAATCAAGTAAAACATCATTATGTAAATAAAACAACAAACACATCTTTATTACATGAAATTGAGAATATACGCATAGATAAGAAATGGACAGAGAAGAGAATATTTTTTCAATGTAGACAAAGGCGAATTAAAGGGAATGAACATGAACGTCGGAGAAAATACTCAAGTTTGTTTTCCCTCTACACAAGTGAATTTTCAAGAGGAAAAAGCAAAAAAGTTTCGTAAAAAAATAAGAAAATAAGATGAAGGAAAAATACGGAGGAAGAAAAATATATTCAGAAAGGAGATTGGTAACTTTTTCCAGCACGAATTTTGCATTGCTCTGAATTTCTTAACTTATCACCATAATCTTAACAATGTGTTGAATGAGCTATAATTACTATATCCAACTATTTATTTGGATTGGTACGATCGTCCTTGTGGTGCCCCTGTCAATCGATCCAAAACTTTTATCTTTTGCCTTTATAGGGTAAGAATGGCTTCGTGTAAAGTTTTTGATGTTATTGAAAAAAAAAATATGTTGTTGATTTTCAAGGCAGCTCTTATGTGATGTCTTTCACAGTAAATTTACCTCTTTTTGGATAGATTTGCAGTCCAGTGGACCTTATCACACCACCTAAGCTAGTTCAATGGTCAATGATGGTTGAAAACAAAGTGTTCACTTTAGAAATATATATATATTATATATGTCTTGCGTAGCATATATTAATTAGATTTTATTAGAAATACTTCCATTTGATGTGTTTAAATGACTCTGTGATAAATGAATTCTGACTAGCCAGATGCAGTCAACTATGTAATGTATAAATTATATATGTATCAATCATGACAACATCCTCCCCCTTGGATGAATATAAAAAACATATATTCAGTACCTTCGAATTCTACAACCACATAATTACCTGACTCTTTCGGAATAGGAGGTTTAGTGTTTAACCGAGGATGGCGTAACATATGGAACAAACAAGATGTTCAAACAATCCAGTAAATAAAACCAATGTTCAAAGTAGTAAAAACACGTTGTATTATTTATTAAGTGAAAAAATAACAAGTTACAATAACTGGCTCATCATTGATTATAAAAAAGCTTCATAAGCTTGGAAAGTCTTTCATAAGAGTACGCAATACTAAAAATCAATACCAAATCATAGAATAGCCATTCGAATGACACATATTGAGGTTGACCTATAATTTTCGGTTGGTCTACAAAAACATATCGATAACTAAAAAATCACTCCAAAAAACAGTGCGAAAGAGCAGACACATTTCTGAAAAAATAAATCGAAATATATGTAAATATATATAATATGTGTATAATACATATATATATATATATATATATACAATTCAAGTTATTACCTTAATCCACATTAATGTATAAAATAAAAATTGCACAAGTGAACATCACAGTGTATTAGAAATAAACAAAACCCAGCAATTCAATCTGTTCACACACCCCCTGCTCGCGAGCACACAATATTGTGACGGTAATGTGTGCTCGCAAGAAGGGTGTTTGAGTGAACACATCAAAACATTGGGTATTATTGTTTTTAATAAACTGTGATATTCACTTGATATACTGGAATTTTTATTTTATACATAAATATGGATCAAGGAAACAATTTCAATTTTCAATTTTATAAACATATATATATATACATACACATAAGGTCAGGCGACAAGAAGTATTCGCATGTACAGTAAATTCATAAAGGTAAAACAAAAATGCATTGAATAATATTGAATGCACACTCAAGTACAAGATGAGAAAAGAGCCGAATACACTCCTGGACCTTCAACTAATATCACACCTTTTTAGCACAAGGGTGAGCAGAAATGGTCGGTAAACACTCGATAGAGTTTACACTTGACAATCAGAAAACCCTCGCAAGCATTATCCCAGACAGTCAGAGACAATGCAACATTCTTAAACGATGAGATAGGCCCCAATTGATTTAGTGTTTGCTTCCAACAGCCCCCATCATCAGCTAGGTTATTTGGGGGAATTGATTCAATTTCATACATTTTTATTTTAATT
This sequence comes from Brachyptera putata, assembly GCA_907164805.1. Classification (NCBI taxonomy): domain Eukaryota; kingdom Metazoa; phylum Arthropoda; class Insecta; order Plecoptera; family Taeniopterygidae; genus Brachyptera; species Brachyptera putata. The sequence continues at coordinate 40,061,684 of OU015463.1, forward strand.
ACGATAACTCTGTTTCTTAATTCAAAACTACCTCTCGACTCTACACAATTCTTCCAATCAATCTATTTGGCACAAAGTTTTTTCTTATGTCAGACAGTTTATAGCCAATGAGACGCGTCGTACAACACGAACTTGACGCGTTGGATAACTTGAACATGACGAGTCGAATATGAGCAGAATGTTCTACCAGCTACTATGAAGACAAAAAACTGTGCGGAACGCCACTTATGGAAAAAAATGAAAATGAATGATTCAATACAAAAACTAATATAATCTGATTAATTATCGATGTACGATACTCCTTAGTTCCACTGGTAAACCTACTTCCCAGAGTGATGAATCGTCGATTTCCCAAGACTAGCTGCTGCAATTGCCACAGGTAACTTGAAATGTTTTGTAAAAAAAAAAAGCAAGTACTGTGAGTTTTATCTAGGGTTGCCGTGCATAACTTCAATATCGAGTATCGATTAAAAGATTCAATTTTCCAACAATATCGAACCAAATGAAAAAAAATCAAATGGGGAAAAATGTGAGTTTGGAAGTCACGATTCTTGATCATGTAATACTAATTCAAGTTTCAGTTTATTTTCTGCCCATTTTACAATAGTATACAACATTATATTTGACTCTCAAGATGGTCAATTTCTTCTTCAACTGATTAATAATTGACAATCTAGTAGTGATCTTTCAACAATTCTTATACTGGTAGATTACACATTACGGGCAAGTAGAATGTTCTTTCCCCAAAACAGTAGGACTACATACACATATTTTATATTTTACTCAGCATACACCATTACTGGCAGCAACGATAAACTGTGCGCAAAGTCCCTATTATTCATTTCATCAACTTTTGGTTGGGTCTTCACTTTTTCTATTTTTTCTCTCACTTGATTATTTACCATATCACTTATTCCAAGATACGTACAATTTTTCAATTAGATATCGAATATTCCAATTCTATATCAGATCGAAGTCCGAAAATATCGAATCGATCAAAAACGAACGGCAACCCTAGTTTCATCACAACTATATAATGGGGAACCGCTAACATAATGGACAGTACCACCATGATCATTTCTCTATACGTAGTATCAAATAGCGACGAAAATGAAATATTCATGAGAATCATTAAACACGCAAGTTATCAGCAGTATACTTCACATTGACATGCACAGTAGCATGAACACATCAACCTAGGATAGATAAATGTCCAGATCCAGCCAGGTACCTTCTATCAATCAGTTCACTTGGACATCATATTATAACCGATATTTGTCCATCAGGATTAGAATATCAAATGAAGACATGTAAAAATATGGCAGGCCTCAAAGACACATGGCATCTTCGTAAAGCACAGTACACACAGAATCACCAATTGGCTTGGCCAACTAGCCTGAAATTGGTTGTTACCAATTTGATTGCAGTTGACCAGAGTTGGGTTGGTGAGGTTAGACAGCTTCTAAACACGCCAATCCAATCGGTGGCTAGAGGCTAAAAAAACAACCAACGAGAATGCAGTGAATGTGTGATGTCACGCTTGTTGTCTGCTAATTACTACGATGGTAAACTTCAATATTTTTACTCAATCTTGAACAAGTACGTGTGAATATACACTCTAGTCACAATCCAAGTTGTTTGGTAATGCTAGTTGGCAATTGTGATAAGTAGAATCATCAATGTGTACCATGCATAACACATTATATTTTCTACTACGGTACTTCAATTGTGAGAAATACGACCACCTCAATACAATGTTCACTTTAGTTTCTGAGCACTGACAACTTCAATACGCCTGTATCACTATTATCTTTCATTGCTATGACTTACGCCCATGCCTTTTCTTGCTGGGCTTTGCACTCCATAATCCAAAACCAAATTGCAGATCATCAACTTTTTCTTTCTTCATCCTTACAGTCCACTCAAACACAATGTGGCATTCTTTCTCTCATACAAGTTATAGCTCTCACTCGCACACCAATTTCATATTGAGTCATCTCTCAACTTACGAGTTATTAGTTGCCCTCGTATAGAGAAGGTTGTTCAGCTTGCAGCAATGTTGCCAGATGAATTGTTCTACATTCCCAAATTCCACATAGTTGAATTTACACATCAACATTTATATTAATCTATAATCAAAATAAAATATACACAATAATAATAATTATACATATTTGCCTGCAATATACTTACTGTCCCTTCTTGAAATGAAGAAAGCAATCACTTCTAACTGGAACAATGATGGTGCCTACGATAAACTGGTGTTACATAAACCAGTATGCACTATAGCATCATAAAACAGTATGCTTATTTTCTGTGTTCCATGGATATACTGTAATTTCTTCAATAATAACTGAATCAACCAAACAGAAGCAAAATAACAAAAAATAAATACCTCACTGCTAGCGGTATTTTTTGAGGAGCTGTTGCACCTTAATAAAACTAGAAATTGTTTGAAGAAGCTCTGTAGACAAAAGTTCAAGTGAGCTGAAACAACAGTTGTTTAAACTGATTCATAGACCACAAGTATAACATAAAACGTCTTAAAAAAAATTAACAACAGCGCACTGTTCATACGCCCACGTAAATTCAAGTTTAAATCTCGTAACAAGTGAGCTAGAATCTCGATTCACGTCTACAGCATTCCGATGATTTTACTAAAACATTACTATTTCTAGTGTTCTCAATCATGGAGACAACATGTAGCAATTGCTCCCAGTATCTGGATTCACAGTTATGTGACAATATTCTGTAGTACTTCCACAATTCTCTCTCTTGCTATATATATATATATATATATATATATATATATATATATATATATATATATATATATATATATATATATATATATATATATATATATATATATATAGATATATATATATATATACATATATATATATATGTATGTATATATATATATACATACATATATATACATACATATATATATATATATGTATATATATATATATATATATATATATATATATATATATATATATATATATATTTATATATATTTTTATATATATATATATATTCTTTTTAATTCCTTTTGAGACTTGGATTAAAGTCAAAATGGCAATTTTTGTAGCACCATGGATTACAAAATGTACCAGTGATAACTCATAATACGTATACACATAACCTAACCTCAAGCCGTACCATTTCACTCGTTTTACATTGTACAATTGTAAAATAAGCAGAATTCACTGCCAACTTTAGAAATCAACACAGGTTTACTGAGATGGTAAACAACAGATTGAATTATCAAACAAGGCCTCCAAGGAATAAGTCTAATAAGTTGCCATTAAGGCCAAGTGTGTACGCGTGAGTTGACGATACATCTAGCAATAGTAAAAACCCATTAAACAAAGTAACTAGGACCGTAAATAATCACAAAAAAACACGCTAAAACCGTCAATTCCTCCAGTCTATGCCGATTCCCGTCAGCATGCTACCAAGTACGCGTGTGCACACACACACGCAACCGACTTGATCTTAGATGTTCTGTTTGTTCTTGATATTCCGAAGCTCGTCTGGTCGGAATACACCACACTCAGTGATAATGCCGGTGATAAGACAGCCGGGAGTGACATCGAATGCAGGGTTCCAGCAAGCAATGCCTGCTAGCCAGAGAACACAAAGCATTCAGTATATTAGATAACGTTGGACACATGGATTATTACAATTTATAAGCAGGCAAGTGCTAAAAGGACAATTTTCATACAAATATAACCATTGATGATTATTGTTGTCAACGACCACAAAGACTGTAGGGTTATTTGATGGTATGGATGAGCGGTTGATAAGTGAATGTTTACAAAAACCCACAACACACGTTCACATTCATAATTATTAAACACATTTTATAATACACGAGTCATAATTTCTTTGGACTTCTTGGATAATATTTGTCCGGATTTTTGTGACTGCACAACATTTAAATTGTATCCACTTCAGTACTGTTGTATGATATTGTCAAAGTTCTAGATTGATTACAGGAGACCATCTTTATAATTCTGAATATTGAAGTGACTTTTGATGCCAGACTTAGCCAACACAATTTGTTTTTTGCCGCTAGTCTCGGCTACGGTGGATGCGTTCCTTACCGGGCGCAGCGATTCTACAGTTGCCCACGTGCGTCATCTCACGGTCCGGCCTCTCTTCAATCACGATGTGCTCGCCCGACGGAATGTTCACGTCGATGGAGGTGAACGGGGCGGCAACGTACATCGGCACACTGTGGAACTTGGCCAGCACCGCAATCTACAACACAGACGATGATGTTTCGTGGAAAAAGTTCCTTTCATAAGAAAGTATTGGTGTAAAGAATATCGATTTGTGATGAATGATACGATAGATGATGATACAGACTGAGAGAAGCAAGTAATATGAGAAAAATAAGGTAAGTTTAGGTTGGAGGTGACGCATACCGTAGTTACGGTACAAAATGACTCAAAATGGACTGGACATGAGTACGGAGATGTAGGTTCCACAAGAAACAACATATAGTACTCAAGTTCCTGACTAAATTTTACCTTTCAATCATTAGTGACTGATTTACTAGGACTAGCATAATTATTTGCTTGAAAAACTAGAAATGAGTATTTTGTATGTGCATAGCATAAAAAAATATGGTTACATTTGCAGCGAGTTACAAGTGTAAGAAAACATTCCATACAGAATGCTGCAATATCATTAAAAGACTAAAAGTGATATCAAAATAATCAAGAAGAAAACTAATATCCTCTGGCTGTGCGACCTGTTTGCCCGCAGCCTATTTGGGCCTAGGAAATCTAGACCCAGTAACTTGTCCAGAAGACCAGAAGATTGAAGCCATGAATAAGAAGTTGATTCACAAATTGATATGTGGTATCTAGGCCTACCATCTAGTTTCATATAAATACCAAGTAAACCGATGCTGCCCTCGTTAGCTCAGTCAGCTGAGGGATGCTTCAGACACTGAAGTCACTGCTGGGCGTGAGTTCAAAACATCCTTTCACTAATCATCACTTCATAGTTTCATAAGCACCTGCTCATTCGTGCCCCCGTATAACCTAGCAGTTGATGGGGTCGTGAAGCAAACAATAATCATTATCAAATAAACCGACTCTCACCTGATACGTGCCAATCTTGTTGGCAGTGTCTCCATTAGCAGCGACACGGTCGGCACCCACCACGACGGCAGTAATGTTGCGAGACTTCATGAGTGCGGCCACCATGTTGTCGCAGATCAGCGTGCCGTGGATCCTCTCGTGGACCAACTCGTAGGCTGTGAGTCGCGACCCCTGATTGTATGGCCGTGTCTCCGTACAATACACGTGCTCTGATAAAAGAATAGTTGTGTCAGTTGTTGAATATATTAGAATTCATGTTGAAATGGTGCACGAAATTACAATTACGTAGTTATAAGTTGTAAAATGTAGTTGGGATGGTGATTACAATACAGTATAGGCCATGACTGCTTCCATCCCACTATCCATGACATAAGAATGTTCAACGATTAATCATTCATCTGACGCCAATATATCTTGGTTAAATTATTACAGTGCGTCGTTAAACCCAATAAAATGAAAAAAATCTTCCAGTAGGCTCCTTTTACACAAAGTCTGCCATAGTGGCATTTAAAACACCGAAATAATAGAGTGTTATCTGCAATGGATTCGGTAAGGATAAATCTCACCTCGTCGAATTTTTTTAAATAGCTAAAAATTATCACTCTGATGAAAGTAGTCACCACAAGACAAATTTAGTCATTTTCAACAATTTTCTTTATATTTGCCCAGATCATTTTTATAAGCCGGTGAACTAGCTTACCGAGACGTTTGCGAGTGTGCAGCGAACGAATGACTCCCATGGCTGTGCCGTAGCCCGCTGTGGCAAGCGAGCCGGTATTGCAATGTGTCAGGATACGGACATTGCTCTCCTTGGAAACCGATCCCAATATGGCGTTAGCTCCAGCTTCCCCGATGGCCAGATTGTCGCACAAGTCTCTCTCCAGCATGCCTTCAATTGCTTTCAAGAATCTGAAAAGGGAGCAAATTTTATACTGAAGTTACACTGAGTGTATACACTTGCAAGTTGTCACAAGCGAAGAGAAAGTGGGCTCCAATACCGACACCGACTGGTGCATAGTGAACCACATGATGTCTCGAGAAATCTCTCAAGTGACGGAAAAATGTGAGAGCAACTTGCACAAGCTAAAGATACGTTTAGAGCCACGGCGGCACTAATTTGTCAGGCCGTTAAAGCAACAAGCCAATAACAGATCTGCCCTGTTTGCTGCCCAGTCTGGCGGTGAGAGTTGGTTGAAGTCGAACTTTCACTGGTCGTCAAACTTGACGTGATTATGTATAGAGATAGGCGATATCACGGGCATGTTAGTACTAATACGGTGTGTTCGACGCATCAACTGTCAAGCTCAATATCGACCTTGCCATAGTTGTCTTATCGACTCAATTCAATACAAAGGCCTACACCTCCAATCCTACATTGGCAAGCGCATCAATGCAAATTATAACGAAAATATGTGCAATAACTATTGATAGCAGTGGTGAGCAGTTTGAAAGTAATTTGACAGCTAAGAGTTTGTCATGGATACCAACTCAATTTGTGTCAAATTATTGCCGTGGTAGTATGAACGGTAAAAATTATTTGACGTCAAGTTGTACCCGTCAAGAATGCCGGCTGGTTGAACCGATGTAGCACAGAAATAACTATACACGCATAGACGCCAACATAATTCAATTTCATGAAATTGTTTGAACAATTGTTTGTACGAAATTGCCTATATTGTGAACAATAATTTTCATTATTCACATCATACTTTGTTATTATTTTTGTCAATTATTTCCTTGATGAATTACATAACATTTGTTGACTGTTCATTTTCTAGTAGTTCATTAATTAATAATCGTATAAAATTTGATTATTTGACGTCACTCACATTTATTTAAATAAATGCAAATATGGCATAGGCCTAGTGGAAAAAATTCTAGTTGCTAGTTTTATGGTTATAGTTCTGGAGGCATTGTAGCCACTCCTCAAACAAAACATCAATAGAAATGAGGGAAGGAACCATGTTCCTTCCCTCATCTCCTGACTGCTGCCATAATCTCATAACCATTCAAGGATACCTGTTTGGACTTCATTAGCCTTCTTTGCACCTAGTGGGCTACTATAGTACAATTAGCAAAAGGGCCGAATTTATCAAATATATCACCCTAAAAACTTAACAAAGCTGAAGAAAAAGAATATTGTGAAAAATTATACAGAGAGAATAAACATCTTACATATTCAATCAATTGCATTACATATGAGTTCACAGTTCCAGCCACCGGAAGCGTGAGACGTGGTATTATGAACACATACTTTAACACTGTATATATTTATATAATACCTATGTTCCAAAGCTGTTATCTTCAAAAAAAAAAAAAAAAAAAAAATGACTTGAAATAATTTCTACATAATAAGTCAAGCCAGAGAATATTCTATGCCATGTCAGGGCCTACATTGTAAATCTCTGTAGGCTTCAATGGCATTGTGAGACACAGCTAGGTCAACACTAGACTAACAATACCAGGGTGAGATAGACGCCACTGCCATCGCAAACTGCATTCCAGTCATCTGTCATCTGCTGAAGTAGGCCATGGTTAAACTGCCCTAGTTTATCTAGTCAACATTAGCATCGACATTTGTCTGCATGTAATCAATCTCACTCCTGATAAATGAACACCTCCAGAACGTTCAGCTTATTACATTTTGGGCCGATATTTCAAAGTCCAGAAAAATGTTCCTGATAGCTGTCTGCTCTATAACACTATCAGTAGAGGCATGTAATTTTCAAAATTTACCTATAAGCATGATATAATTAAAAGTCATCTGAACCCATAATTTTTTCTTCTTTACTTGTCGATTATAGGCCTATGGGAGTGGGTGAGAAAAAAATGAATGATACATGCAGGAAAACGATGGATCCGGGAACGATGTAAAGAGAATGTATATGTGAGAGTGTATATGAATGATGAACAATTCATTAAAAAAATGATACCTAGCAGCACAAACCATTAATTTAAATGCATTGAATAACTTAACTGAAACTATGATAAAAATGCTATACGCTTTGGCTCAGATGGGCAAACACGGTGAAACGGTAACAATTTTCTTCTTTAATTACAGTTTGGCTCTATTAATTATTTATCAAAAATATATATCTCGATTTACACAATACTTTGAAAACAACAACATCTAGGTCTAGTGCACTATTGTAAATCGTGTAAAAGATCAAAATTTCATTTGAATATTCGATTCCGAGTTTTTCCCGCTAGGCCAATGTTATGAGATTTTATCAAATAATCATAATAGGCATAAATAATATAATTTATATTCATATAATTCAAATTCATATGACCAAGTAAAAAAGGACAGACCTGAGTGTTCTCAAAAACAGTTCTATTATGAGTTGGCCCAAATGTTGACACAAGCTTTTTTGCTGATTAGTCTATTCATTTGGTCTATGAAGCAGGCACAAAGAACATATGCAGGCAGGAAAGAGTTACATTGAGTCTTCACCTTTTCCATCTAAATATGAAATTATTTAAGGATGATAGGAGAGAAGTCATCTCGAAAGTCAGATTAACTGAACCAAGTCTTCAGTGAAAAAAGTATGGTTATGATCAGGCTGACCTAACAAGCATTATCAGCTAACTATCCTGTATGGTAGGTCTACCTCGGCCAGACGCTAAGAAATCTCCCGATAGAGCACTTTTATTGGAGACATAACCCTACTGTCAAGTCATATTTCAGCAAAGAGTGCTATCTGATGGATCGATAACCTTATCTAGACACTATAATACTAGCCCTTAGACTGATTAGGCTTATACAATGAGTTCATGCATTCAATACATTTATTTGACGTTTTGTCAGTCGGCCTATAACTACCTTCTTTCTGATTAGTTTCTCTCAATAATTTGAATAACTTTGGGCTTACCTTTTTTTTAATGCTATCATAATCTCAATGGTAGGCCTATTAGGCTACTTGTCATCTTCTACTAGAACGATTAATTGGCCAGGCACATTTTTGTGGCAAGATTTCGTTGAAATTGGACTCTACTATTTTACGTAAAATACAGTCAAATATCAATGGAGATGGAACAACGACCCAAATGCAATTATTTGGACCAATTAAGCAATTATATATCAACTTCTGACAATACGGTACTAATTTCATTGGTTTGCGAATTTGTTAACTCAAGAATTTGCGAGATCCTCATTTTTTCCCATCCCATTCATTTTTCTAAAAAATCACTACTCAAAATAAGATTCTACATACGTATAACAATAGGTTCCAGCCAAGTTACCATTACATACCTTGCTTTCATCACTTCTGTGCTGATTGTGTTATCATCATCCAATGCATTGACTAGATCAATGAGCTCATCAGCAGCTAGTTTCATGTTGACAGCCGTAGGCCGGGCTGACACTAAGTAGTTCAGTTTGCCTTCTACTTCTTGACGTAAAACTTTCTTGCTGTTGAATACGTCTTGATGTAACTCAACAGCCAAACTGAGACATCCTACAATGGCAATGGCGGGAGCTCCGCGCACCTGGAGTAAACATTATGTTTTGCTATCACTTTGCACCACAATCTTTCAACACTTGAGAAGCAAAAATGAAAGCAAATTTTGCATTGCTTTTTAATTTATCAATTGATATAAATATTGTCTCTGAAACCGTCAGAGGTAGACATATGATGACTATTAACTTCATGTACCGGTACCGTACTGAAAATTAAATGTAGGCCTATTGCAAATCGAATGAATTGCAAGGTGAAGGGTCTACAAATAAGGATTTTGCAGTAAGTGTTCAAGCCTTGTTAATAATGTTGAGTGAAGGTTACTTATAAAGTAAGTCATGCCAATTTATTTAGGGTTATGGTAAAGTCTGTTCACAATAGTTGTACTTGGTGTTTAACATTGTAATTTGACTAAGGCGAGCCAGAACAGAATGGCAGGTTTGCCAACAGTAGGCCTACTCTAGAGATCAGCCAACGTCAGACTGGGTTGTTGTAACGTTCAGTTATAAGAAATGAAAATATTCCATGTTTCAAGTCATAAACACTAAGCCACACTTGCCTATTGTGAATGGTTACATGAAAATACCATCATCCATTATGCTTGCTCACCAACCAATAAACAATAAGCAGTGAAGAAACGACGATTGTTAACGAGCCATTAGGTGATGGTAGCTGATTTTTAAAGTGAAGTTTGTATTGTAACTCTATAGTCTCGTCCATTTGATACAAACCTTCGATGACCCTAACTAAAACTTCAAGAGAAAAGGAGATAACCTAACATAACCTTAAAACAGATCGGCAAGACTAAGACCTACTAGGCAGGCGAGAAGGAACTTTGATTTGAATGGGGGGGGGGGGGGGGGGGGGGGGACACAATGGTAGAGCAAAATGTAATATCCATCTTGGATTTCTTGCAGATACATGGTCTGGGGCAGAAACCAGTCTTCGAAGGCATCAAGTGTCAACCACGTTGAATGTCCTGAGCATCATAGTTTAAGCAAATTCAACAGATATGTTGGCGTCTATTTTGACGAGAGTGAATTGTGAGGGTGTCAAGGAATGCATTGTCTATGCCTCTGCTACTAGGACTACCGATCAGTATATGCTGCACTTGAAACCTGAATGAATACTGGTTGAAAGTGCTTCGACATAAAAGTCATAATGCCAAACACCAAGCATTGCTATTACCAGACATCACAACATATTATTAATCTGAGATTTCTTCAAGTCAAGATTTCAATAAAATAAAGCAATGACTTGATTTGCATACCAGTACCATTCAATGCCAGTACCGTACACAGATGGCACGGGGAAAATGGGGCAAGCTCATCTGATCAATGAGTAAAATCCTCCTAGGCCTTTCCATAGAGGAGCCATTGAATTTATAGTGTTCAAATTTATAGTAGGGCCTAGGCCTAGTCAATTGGCTTAGCACACCTTAGAAATAATGCATATGAATTTTATCATAAATCGAAAAAGGTTAGGCCTAGTTGTGTTGCAGACCTAGTAGGTAGGCCTAAGCCATGTTAAGTTCTTAACGGGGCTAGAAGCTCAATGCTAGAAGTTAGATATTATGTAGGCCTAGGCCACTGAGTTATACTATTTAAGAGTAGGCCTATGGCCTAGAACAGTATGCACCCTAGGCCTAGATCTAAAGATCTTTGCCTCATGTTGTAAAGGTCATGGTGTTTCAACAGGAAATATACAATAGGACCTAGCCTATAAAGGACATGAGGGAGGTCTAGCCTAGGTACTAGCCTATTGTGCATTCACTTTCTTTGTGCGAAATACATCAACTGAATAATACAAGCTCCAAGTCAAGGCAAAGAAAGATATGGACAGACAATGCAACCACTAAGAAAGTTCACGTCCTCCCACTTAGGTTAGACCTAGGCCTACCTGCATTTTGTTGATAACCTGCCATCCGTCTTCCACTCCTTTCACAGAAATATATTTTGACTGTGTTGGAAGGAGCAGTTGATCCAGAATCTCCAGACGCCCGTTCTCGTAGACAATTGACTTTAATGTACTCATTTTATGTACTTCTTACTCTAGGCACTCCACAGCTTTTGTGCATCAGGCACGACACCTCCAATCCAATCTTCCCTCAACAAACTGATTAGTGAACTGGTCAACTGGAGGAGTGCAGGCAGTGCAGGAAATCTTGTTCTTTAGCCGACTAAGCGAACCGGCCTTTGAACCTCTGCCGCACACGTGATACATACTGCCAGTACCAGCTGCTGTTGACAGACATCTGATTCTCTCGTGGTTCGCTAGGAAGCTCTGGCGTCGGAAAAGAGTGACGCTCAGGCAGATTTAGACGCCTCATCCGGCTGAGCGTCTAATGAGATATATTATCATCCTTGTTGTGCTTCTGCTTTCGGATAATGGAGAGTAGATGGATCGGTGCAGTCAATTTCCTAATAGAAAAGTAATAGTGCCATGTCCGGAATATTAGCATTTTTCCGTAATCCGTATAAAGAAAAACACCACGTGCTATCAGATAAGTTGATGGGTCTTCCCGATAGTTCCCCTTTTATTTAGTCATCTTACTCAAGTAATCAAATTACAATGTATTCACATAATGTATATTTTACATTACTATCCTCACGTATATTAAAGCACACGCGTTCTTCTTTTCTTGAAGTAGGTCTATAGATGCATTAAAAATCAACGAATATTAATCAAAATGTGGAATACATTTTCAACTAAGGAGACGAATTTAATAATGTTTTATGCCGCTGTTGAACACGTAATCAATAATGGTATTTTCAATTTTCAAATAAGATATATGAATCGGATATAAATTCGGAAGTGTTTATAACTTAAAAGTTGAAATATTTTCGAAAGATGTGTCAACATATTCCGCAATAATTTTGTAACAAAATTCCACAATAATTTAAATCGAATCCTAAAATAAAATGTTGAAAACCTTACAATACAATCTTGAATCTTAAAAAATTGAAATGTTCGAAATATAGATTCAAGAAAGGAAGTTGGTTCTAAATTTATACTCAAACCAATAGATCTTATAGTTATCATTACAGTGCGCCGTTAAACCCAATATAAATAAATAGTCGCCCCGGTGGCTCAGTCCAACTATCGCTAGCGGTAGGAACAAAAGTCACAGTCGGGGGTGGGTTCGCCCGCATAAGGCATGGGTCTTTGTAAACGTCCTTTCACCTATCATCACTTCATCGTTTCATTATCACCCGCCCATTTGTACCCCCGTATAACCTAGCTGTTGGTGGAGTCGTTAAGAAGCAGCAGCCCAATATAAATGAAATTAATCTAAAACGTTTTAATTATCGTCTGACCTCTGGTTTGAGCATGAAAGGTAGGCATTAAAAAGTTTCGATGTCGACCTATGAGATCTCGGGAAAACATTTATCTAATATTACCACAATATATACATAAATCCATAACGAACAGCACAGTGTACACCACTCACACTCTACTGCTTTTATAACTCTGTGGTGGGCGGACAGAAGGGCATAAGTCCTATAATGATGAATGTTGAGGAGAGCAAGAACAAGATTGAAAAAATGTCTACAAATCCGTTTATTCAGTTATCAGTATAAATTTTGTATCAGTATATCACAAATTAAATCATCTTTATGTCTAATTAAGGGTTTTAATATAATTATCTCTCTCAATTTAAATACACGTACTTATGTCCTTTTGAATCTCGGAAGAAATTATGATAATTATGACACAAGTATACTTATGACATTTTGACCGTCGGATTCAAGCTGAGCAAAAAGACATAAGTAAATTAATTCTCATTCTGAATTATTTAATGATATGACTATTCTGTCTTATATAGGCCCTAGAACTGATTGCCGTGTGCAATCAAATTCAATCATTGTTCAACATGAAATTCGTTTATACTGACCAGTGGAAAACATTTTTCCTTGTAAAACATGCATGCAAACACTCTTAATATAATCATGTTTAGCATCACTGCCATTTGCAGTTCAAACCAACTGATCAAAAGGACATATGTACATACTCATGCCCTTTCAACAGTCTAGTCACATTGAAATCCAAATATCCAAAAGGACATAAGTCTATTTATGTCACTTTGAACAAGAGTGTTCTGTACGAATACTAGTATAGACCTAAGGACACAAGTCGAGATGTGTCCTTTTATTAGGCCGATTAGTGAAATTTGTGAACATATATCTTTAAAACATCACCCATATTTTGAGGTTAGGTGCGGAATCGACATATGTTGTTTTGTCCATCGTGTAGAGCGCGAAAATCTGAGAAAAATGATATGTATAACTCATTTCGACAAAATTGAAGACTTATGCCCTTCTGGACCCCTATTACTGAGATAAATGAGATGTGAGAATAATCAGTGAGAAAACCATCCCATATAATAATGACATATTTCATCTCATATTTTATGTGAGATACTCGTTTTCTCACTCATTTTTATTTACTCATTTCTATTTAAATAAAAATGGGTGAGAAAACGAGTATCTCACATAAAATATGAGATGAAATATGTCATTATTATATGAGATAGTTTTCTCACTGATTTTTCTCACATCTCATTTATCTCAGGAATAGGGGTCCTGTCCGCCCACCACAGAACTAATCCCGCCGTTTGCTTATAATTCAAACCATCACGCTAGACCCAGTCCAGCTGTTCCTCGTCTGTGTTTCTTTTAGCCTCCAGGTTTCCAAACTCATGTCATCGTTTTCAATTTCGGTATAGATCTGTTCAACTCCGACTTACCAAAAACAAAGGAACATACATAATCGTACCGATGTTTGATTCTCTTTTCTCTCGCCCATACCTATCAGTTAATACTCTATAGAAATAAAATCTGCAGTTTCGTTAAATCGTTTGTAGTTGTACAATAATAAGCTTGCAGCCATGTGTAGTGGTAAAATGTAGCCAGCCAAGCACGTAGACAGATGTGAAACAGTAACAGTACAAATGCCATCTCTCATCATGGAAACAACTCGACTAAGCCACAAATGATGTTATTCAATGCTTATTATTAGTTATTACACATTGGTGCCTACCGGTACTGGCTTGCGTCGGACGCACCTGTGTGTGTTCATGCATTAACTTACATTTTAATGATTTTATCTGTCGATAATAATTATGATATTCTCTCATTTGAGGTATAATTGTTTCCATTTGTAATATTCGACAAAAACACCACTATCAGTTAATTGTTTTTCAATTTCTGATATTCCAGTGAGGTATATAATATGTTGTTATTTAATATCGGTTAATACGCCAGATGCAGAGTTTATTGGAAATTAGCTATGAGCGTAGTGTTTCATGTGTATGCAATCAGCATAAATGTCAGTAAGAGTCGTATTTATCATAGCATGTCCGACTACACCACCTCTATGTAGTGCTGTCATTCTTCATACGCGACTTGAAGCCAGATATATTTTCATATAATTATGTATATTAATAAAAAAATGTAACTCTGCCTTCGAATGAAAGGTTGCCATCAGACACACAATAGGCCTACATGAGATAGAATATATATATATATATATATATATATATATATATATATATATATATATATATATATATATATATACACATAGAAAACACTGATTATGTGAACAAGAAAATGGACAGTAAGTCTGGGTTATTGCGCACTTCTACTTTGAACTAAATGATGCCATACAATTCAGTAATTGCCCCAGACTCTGATGTTTGAATTGCCTTGTCCCTATTAGCTTAAAGACGGCGAGTAAAGAAGCGTGCAATAGATGTAGGTATAGGCATAGAGTCATGCATAATGAGCAACGTAATAGGGAACACCGTTGATTTTTGAAGACTTGTATATCAATATCAGTAAATATTCGAAAAGATTCGAAAGAAAAACAATAGTCAGAGTGATAATAATAAATAACACACTACAAGGAGTTTCGCTGATGGTACGCTGATACCGGGCGTACCGGACCGGTATTTTCTACCAGTTATGGTAATAAAAATGTCATTCCATGGTAGTCACTATTCCCACACAGACATTCGAGTCTTAGGTCCCGAACCCAATACAGTACCAGTCTGCAGTAGTTGTTCATTTCTTTGTTTCGGAGTTGCAAATGAAGATTCTCCCTCTCTCTCTCCTCCCCTCTACCGAGCCTCATCACTAAAACCCACCCCAAGTCAAACACAAGTGTGTGTATATCTCCCCGTGTTGTCGAAAGTCAAACATGTTGATAAGAAGACCTCACTCACCCTCCATGGAGCGTTCAGTTGCAGAGACGAGAAAGCAGCTCTCGAATCATACAGTTTTTTTACGGAATTGTCTTACGGAAGAATAATAGACAATTAATTTGGACGATGACTTCTCCAAATGGAATAATTGTATGCTACCTCTTGAAAATGTATTCAATCAAAAGCCAATTTGAATCTTGGAAAATCTGTTTACTATAACGACATCTCTTTCTTTTGTTCATCCAAATTAATACTTACCACATTGAGGATATTAATATTTTCGAGAGCTTTTTTTGTTAGTTTTTCATAGGGTCTATATTGGATTTAACGACGCAATGTAATGATATCGAAGATATATTGGCGTCGGATGGATGATTAATGAGATGATGGGATAATGAGATGAAGGTTTATTGGGTGAACGGGATGGATGGTGGGAAGGAAGCGGTCGTTGCCTATATTGTGGGAACCATCCGGCATTACAGAGGGAAACCACGAAAAACCCTGTAAAGATGGACGGCGGCAGGGATCGAACCAGGTCCGAAATTCCCCTCGTTTCATGAAGCGGGCACCCCACTGTGCTGCGTGTGCCGGTAGCATTTTTTTTATTGACTTTTTTTCTATAGGTTGGATGATTACTGATACTGTACTGATGATTAAGATATATTGGCGTTGGTAAATGATATTCGAGATGACGAGATGAGAGGTCGTTTCATAGGTGTTTTTGGATAGTGGGAAGGAGTCGGTGTTGGCCTGTTGTTAAGAAACTATCCGAGTGTTGACGTGAACGACAGGGGAAACCACGAAGAACCCCTTCAGGATGGTTGATCGTGGGTGGAATCGAGTCCCGGTCTCCTGAATGACGGTTCAGGAGCCAATCGAACACTCTCTAGCCAATCGTACACACGTCTCAGTCATTTTTCAAAGGAAATATAAAAAAAGTGTTAACCACGGAAAACATGAATAAATACATCAACATGTAGTTGGTGGTGATGGGAGGGGGGGGGGGGGGGGGGGTAGTAATTAAGAACATGTGAAATGTATGCTTGTCGGATGGATCTCATAGTAGTAAGTAATAATATATTCTTGTATAATTTGCAGAACTATTTGAATATTTAGATACCACAATGTGGGAATGAGCTACGGCAACCTAAACCACCTCATATTATGAAGTATAAATAGCCACATACTCTACGATGCAAGCAACAAAATCATCCCCCACCACTCTCATTCGCAATTTACTTTCTCAACGTTCAATGCAAATTCTGAGAAAAGATAACGTAAAACTTGTTCGAATGGAATGAAGAGCAAGTAAACTTGTGAAGCATTTCTTCCCTGCAACTTTGCTCCTCTGAGTAGTTGGGCTGCGTGAATTGAGCTGGTATTGGTAACGGCCTGAGTCGAGGCTCGAAAAGCGAGATGGAGTCTTGAACTCGTAAAAAAAAACACCACCCACCACACTCCTTACAAAAATAGCAATCCAAAGTAGGAAACTTAGAACTAATAGTCGAGGACAGAAAAAACACAGAGAAAAGAGGTGTGGAAGACAGAACGATGGGAATGAGAAACGTCTGTTTTTGTGATACGAAAGTAAAAGTCATCGCAACAAAACAAAATGACATTTCTGTACGTTTTCTTTTGAGATATATTGCGTAAACAACTACACTGAACACTACAACCACTGAAACTCGGCCATCTAGTTCATGATCCATGATCATTGATCCATTTTTTTTTATCGAGTATTATTTATTTTCACCATATATTCGCATAATCGGAACAACCTTTCGTAACTTCCAGCGAATATAAAAATAGGACTCATACGTTGAATTGATAATGATGTAAATAAATTACAGAATATCGTGTTCAATATTTATCGCAGAATATTCATGCGCGAAAAAGTATTGAAAGAATGAAACTTCCGTTTGAGAGAAATGATGGTTTTCCCCGAGTGTATCGTGGAGGCCTACATCCAGCGCATAATGTCAAGTCTTAGCAAGCGTTTCTTATAACAAGTTCTTGTTCTTCAAACAAAGAAAAATAAGGTGTGCTTCCTTTATAAATTTAACTCGACGTATAGAATGGAGCACAAAAGTAGGGAAACATGCTGATTGTGTGATTCTTTTCTTCACATGTAAGGCTTCCTATTCCAGACCGTATCTCTTCAAGATTGAAAAAAAGCAGCTATAATATTCGTGCATTCGTAATTAGTACTACAATAATTGCTGTGAGAATCGAGATTGAATGATGAGGGAAAAAGACAGAGATGATAATATCAAAAGGCTCCTTCTCCCTGAACTGAAATGTTTGAATTGTTCATTGACTTTTAAATTATGTAAAATGATTCACATTAAGGTTAATTATTTTTGGGGGTTGGCAAGATCGCTATTGTGGTGCCCCGTTCGAACGATCCTACTTTCCATCTTTATCCCTAACTGGGGAACAACGATTTTGTGTCAAGCTCCGGCGATAATATAAATATTAATAATACTTGCTATAGCATTTGGTTGTGACATTTCAACTTGTGTTGGCAATCTCTAGAGGCAATAAATGTTCTATTTCCTCCGAAACTAGAATTTCTCGATTTTTTAAGGGGAGGGAAGGGGTGGGGGTATTTCCATCCTTGGCCCTAATTGGGGAAAAATGATTTTGTGTCAAGTTTCGATGAGGGTAAAAATAATAATAATACTTACTAAAGCATTTTGGTTGTGACATCTCAACATCGTATTCGCGATCTCTAGAAGCATTAAATATTCTACTTCCTCCGAAACTAGAATTTCTTGATTTTTTTAGGGGATGGAAGGGGTATGGGTGGGGAGGGGGATTAAGTTATAATTAATAACTGCGAATGTGAATGTTTTTACTTTTTATTAGACCGAAAGCACAGCCTTGGAAGCAGAGTGTCATGTGAAGACTTCCCATGATTCCGACCGTCAATAAGGAACGTCGTCTTCTATTAAGATAAAATAAGTCAAGTTGTACAATATAATATGGGGATAATAAGTGACTCGTACGCCTGAAACCGTGTAACGTGGATGTCTTGCAAAGAGGAAGAGACAATCGAGCGCTCACATTTCCATGAACTCACAGCTTCAGAGAGACTGTTGGAGTAATATGACATTTAGATTGAAAATACTATATGGGATTCTATAAAGTGGCATTGAATATACATTTTTAATATCTTTCAATTTGGTTCAACTGGCATGAATAAAAACAAGCTCCATAATTTTTTAAAAGTAAGAAGAATCAGATTTGCCTCCTTTTTCCATTCTTATATTCCATATTCATAAATACACTTCGAAAGAATTCGTTATTCTCGAGAGAAGCAAGAATCTCAACGGAAAAGAGAAAAGAAAAAGTGAGGGTTGGAAACGTTATTCTACATAAAATGAGTGAGAAAACGATATTGAAAAACGCTACAGTCCTCACACCACGATGCTTTCTTATTCTAAATTGAGTATTCAATTGTAGAAAAATATATTTTTTTTTACTGTGATGAAAATTGATCGATCAAATGTTATAGGCAAAAGAGTTGGCGTGCAAAATATGAGATTCAATAAATCGTATAAATTTACCAATTCCTCTTGGGTTGATTTGGCTGCACCTTTAGCTCGGGCACATCTCCTACTTTGTTCTGCTCAGAATTCAAGCCTCGTAGTGCTATAAGTCGCAACCATGAGAACTGTGAAGAGAGAGAGAGAGAGAGAGAAAGCAAGCCTGTCGTCATAATGACTATTTCTGTCAGTCACACAAAGTGCTGGTTCACTCACATGGAATCATTGCACATGATATGGCTCTACAGTACATAGAGTGCAGATTAAAGAAGGTATATATTTCAGTTGTTGTCAGACAACTTCCCAGAACAGAAGTAAAACGTAGTAAACAATGTGTATGCGAAGAAGAACGTTGTCTATCAACCATGTAATTGCACAATCATTGGTAATTCTATAATGACGTCGCTTCAAGTCGAGAAATTAAACGTTCATGAAACAATTCAGTTACGTTTCTCATCGTAAACTTCGCCATGAAAAATCTGAATACACTAAAAATATCACAGAAATACAAATTTAACTGTGATGTTTGTGTTCGTTATATTTGTAGACTTCTTTCTTCTTTCCGTGAATAACTGTATCGAATATATCTTCCGACAATCGACATGTGTGTTAAAGTAGCATCATACGATATGTCGTTTGCAGTAATTTGTCACGAATCAATTCAATAATACTGTTTAGAAGTAATTTAATATGTTTTTAGATTTTTTCATCATGGTGACGATGAACAGAATTACTGTGGGTCTTCTCGATTCAATGTCAACAATACATCAATAGTCCACTAATACAGAATAATCATTCATTAACCACGATGTAGGGATACCAACTAATTTTATCATAATATAAATAAGGTGTGCCGACTCAGTCTTCCAATTGGAGCATTTCCACCGTCATAGAGGTCCCGTTTGCCTGTCGCACAACTAGCGCTTTTCATATTGAACTGATGAACACGGCTCAATAGGTACCGTACCAATAGGTGCTCACCGGTACCGTAGCCACTCAATCTCATCTAGTTCACAAGGGAATCCGCTAGGGTAAATGGGACCTTTGACTCTGATTTGGTGGCAAGAAACCACCAATGTCTTAGTATGAGAGTCGGCATACCTTCTTTATATTAAAATAAAGTCAGATGGTATCACTACACCGTGCATTAACTGTGAATAACAGATTAGTATGACTGAGTTGTGTGGTGAGCGTGCAAGGAGGAAACAATTTTTTATATAATTAGTTTTAACGACGCACTGTACTGATGGATGAGATCTATATGGCGTCGGTGAATGGAATATGAGATCATCAGATGATGGTATGAAAGCTTATTCTGATAGGTGTTTTTGGATAGTGGAAATGAGTCGGTCGTGGCCTGTGGTTAAGAAACCATCCCAATATTGACCGAAACGACAGAGGGAAACCACGTAAATCCTCTGTCAAGATGGTCGATCATGACGAGAATTGAACCCTGGTCTCCTGAATGACAGTCCAGTGTGCTTGTCATTCGACCACTTATCTCAGTAAAATCTCATATAGTTCAATGATGTGAAAAACATGCGTAGACTATCGTAGTCATGCATTCCCTGTGCGCTAAACAAATCCTTTAAACGTTTCCCATCCGCACTTGGTTTATCTATCTTATGTCATTTTATTCCATAAAAGAAATGTTGTAAGTTTTTTATTGTTTTTTTATTAGTTCTTTCGATGAAATTCAGTGCCGTTGACAGGAGAGAACATAGAAACAAGAGAACCCATTCGGGGAAAAACTGGATCATAAAAATGTCTGTAAAAACAAAAACTCGGCCGTGTCAGTCGTGCTGACTGGAATAGAATGTCTCTTTAATGTCATTGGCTATGTCTACTTCAGCAGTCAGGTTCACAACATCACTCAGAAGCCATGTCCGCGATCGTTACAAGCGACAATCTTCAATTGATCAGATTTCATAGATATCTCATAAGTTATTTGTTTTTTCTGAAGTACAAACAGTACGCTACACCACACCTACGCAGCTATTATGAGTATTTGTTATCATTAACATGTTGAATATATGTATCACTGTAATTAGTATTTTTATAGGCGCTTAGAGCACTATTAGTGTTTCTCGTGGAATTTTGTAGAAAGTTCAGTCTGAAAAGCGATTTTGTAAATTTTACATGGATTTTAGCATTGAACGGGTCTATTGCCATTTTGAGTGAAATTGGTTTCGCATTACTACATTCAGAATTTGAATTAAACTGTATATTATTATTATATCACAAAACATTCCACAAGAAATTTCCATCAAATTACAAGTTATATTAAGAAAAAAAATACATTACGAAGCTCTCCATGCAGTTATTTCAAATCCAAGAGATTTTGGTAGAATTGTAGCAGATTATAAATACAAAAGAAAAATCGCTATGTAAGAACGATTAAAGTAAACATTTTCGTTCCATTTGAAAGCATTCTAGGTACAGAGATGAACTTTATCAAATTAATCTTCTTCAGATTTCATATATTCAGGGATTTAATAGAAGAAATACGATATGAGAAGCATTTCAAAAAATGAAAGACCCAAGATACGGTACCTCCACCAAAAGTCAAGACTCGGCACCTCCACCAAAACCATTTATCTTGATGTGAAGTCAATGTACCACATGTGTTATAAAAACCTTCATCAATAAGGCGGTATATTTATGATTTTATTTTCATCATATTCGAGAACGACTCTATCAGATGAAACATGGAACATATTGATATTGGACTAAAACTGTGCCGATATGACGAACCGTAGTCTCGTCCAATAAATAATTATAGTCCAGTTGAAATAAGATATCGTGGTTTGATACAGAGTTCCGAGTGGTTTATATTGGTTATTGTTTTGTAGTGTGACAATAATAATACAAAGATAGCTCGAGTAATAAAGTGTGAACCTTGAAATGTTACAGACCCATTGGTTTCCAACAAGTGAGAACATTTCAATAATATCTTGACCTTTCATCAAAACGTTGTTTAATTGTAATTAGCTTCATATGTCTCGTGTCTTAGTATCCTGAGTAGACTTCTCTGTTTTTTTCTCTCACTCTCTCTCTTTCTCTCTCTCTCTCTCTCTCTCTCTCTCTCTCTCTCTCTCTCTCTTCTTCTTCTTCTTCTTCTTCTTCTTCTTCTTCTCTCATGGGATGGCACAATGGTAAACTCACGTCACAGTAACGCTCTACCGTTAATTACTTTGTGAACTTTTAGCACAGTTTGCATTTGTTTACAATTACTTTTCTTTTCTTTTGATCATGTTAAAATAAGTATACAGGAAGACACATGAGACCCACATATTTATCGAGTGTGTTGATAAATATTCACGTAAGACCGAAGATAGAAAAGTATAGATTGAACAGTTCAGTACGAAGACAGTGAAGGAATACCTTGTCGGAAAGTTGATGGTAAAAAAGTTTCAAATTATATGTGATACAGTACTGCAAAGGTTACACAACACCATTCATATAAAATCTGGATAGTGGAAAGATTCAAATCGTTGAACATGGATTTGTTTGGGCCTAATTATTCATTTTATATTGATACCGTTGTCAATGGATAAGCGACCACCTTTAAAAAAGTGTTCATTTTTTGTTTTTGTAAAGTCGATTATGCACACATTCGCATGTTGTGGCGCATCAGTGAACTGAGTATTCGGGATATATTATAATAGATCACTCTGGACCTAATCATACTCTTCTACTTTAAACTAGTTATTGGATTGTTTTACCCATCCAGATGAACCGCTCCTTCAGCACTTGATCCTGTATTTGTCAACCTGTGTTCAGATGGATCGGTCCGAAGTGGAAACTCGTCACGCGTAACCACGGGTAACTCGCCTTGTTTCCAATTCCGTGTCGGCCGTTGCGCTAATGCACCACTTGATCCAATCGATAAAATACTCTCAAATTTCACCTTCGGATGAATTCTGCTAAATCTGCTTGTTTGACACGTGAAACCTGTATACAAGACTACTCTAGCTTACCAGGAAGCAGCTATTTGACGGACATCGCTTGCTGATTGCAATTCTAGGATCAATAACATATATACTACAGCTAAAACCCGAACAAATTTCACTGATCTACAATAGTAAAGAAGCTATGCTAAATCACCGATACTGTGACTTGCCCTTTTTCAACCCAATTCACGGCCTGTCAATTTTGTGATTCATGATTACAATTTAAAGATAATAAATGTCATTGATAATTTAATTATTACATTCTCTATAATTTTATACTGTATCAAAATATTTCTGCATACTATATTAGCGAATGACTTCACATGGATCATTTATAATGTTTGTATAAAATGTAATCAAATCGAGTCAAATACATGATTATCTCTATATGTTGAAGGGAAACTCATATAATTTCATGAATAGGAATAAATATATACAAATCAAAATAGGAACATGTGCAAATAATGCTAGTCTTTTGAAGTCTAAATAATATGTCTGAGGATGTAGATTTCACTGGGCAACAGGCGTTTCTGACTTTCCATTCAACTTTTCGACGCTATCGTGAGTTGCCTCTTAGTATATTTTATCGCGATCAATTGCAGGAACACAGGTCAATGTAAATTTGCTCTTCCTCTCGAAACCAATTTCCGCTCGTTTCACTTGTTCACCTTTCAAGTGAGTTTAGGGATGTGTTATCAATATTGGACTTTCTGGCACTATGAATGATTTACGGAGCGATTTTCATTGTGACGTGTTTTAGCTGTATATAATCACAAGGTGTTTGATAGTTCGAAACTATAAATATATACATAGACACACACACATATATATATATATATATATATATATATATATATATATATATATATATATATAATGTTGTTGTTGCTTAACGACCCCACCAACAGCTAGGTTATACGGGGGTACGAATGAGCAGGTGATAATGAAACGATGAAGTGATGATAGATGAAAGGACTCTTACAAAAACCCATGCCTTATGCGGGACTCGAACCCACGCCCAACGGTGACTTCAGTTACTACCGCTAGCGATAATTGACTTAGCCACCGGGGCGGCAATATATATATATATATATATATATATATATATATATATATATATATATATATATATATATATATATATATGAATATATGTATGATTATTGTTTGCTCAACGACCCCACCAACAGCCAGGATATACGGGGGTACGAATGAGCAGGTGATGATGAAACTATGAACTGATGATAAGTGAAATGACGTTCGAATAGACCCTATGCCTTATGCCTTAGAACGGAACTAAATTCTTTCTGCGCATTTCCAGACCCTCACCTAAAACTGCAATCGAAGTATGTCTTCCATTCTTCCGACTATTGAAAGTACGGGTTATGGTATGCCCGATAGCCGTACAATCGAGCGATGAATTCGTACAGAAGACTTGGGCAACACAACTGCGCATGCGTACAGCTATACTTTTTTGTTTTTAATCATTATATAAAGGTTTGGGTCCATATGATGTTGTCATAGGATGTTTTTGTTGTTACCAATCGATATTAGATTTTTTTTCATTCTATTTGCACTCGACTTTCTCAGCCGTTGTTAAAATAATGGCAGTGCAAGTGTTGCCCGATCCTGCCTAATGTCAGACAACAAAAAGTCACCATTCTTGTCGCGAATTCCAGTGGTCTGAGTAGGTACTCAGAAAGATTGGATAAAAATTTGTGAGATTTCATCAGATTAAAAACAATAGTATTACAACAGCATTCTGAAACTACAGAACAATGTGAATGCTGCAATGGAGAAGTGGCGTCCACGGTACATTGAAGGGAGGTGGAAGATGTTGACGACACAGAGAATAAACATATGAAAGCTATTTCAGTAAACCGCATATTTTTGATATGAGTGAGAGAAAAGTTTGAAAGCTGAGTGAAAAGCTCGTGGAGGTGCCGAGACCGAGAAATTGATGGAGGTGCCAGAACTACTCTTAATTACTTTCATACGAATATTTTTTTCTGTTTATATCGAATATTATTACTTTAAATGATTCATTGTATAGTCAAAATGGTTTTTCGTTCTTTTTCTCGTTCAAGTTTTGCAGATTTAAACTTAATGAACCTTGTTAAAATATACAACTATATCATTACTGTTTATTATTGTGATCCATGCCGTGCGCCTCTTTTGAGTTTTCTCAATCATATCATCAAATGGTTCCACACACTGATCAAAATTTTTATTCGAAAATGAAATGATCACTTGTCACGTATTTGACGGACAGTAAATCAACACATTATTCAAGTCTTACTAAAACCAAATTTGTAAGAAAGTTAGCAAGAGAAATGGTGAGAGTTCATACCTATCGACCATAATATTTAATCATGTTAACAGTTTGCTCGTCATTATAGCGTAATATCTTGTTTAAACTGAGTTTCCAGTGTAGGAAGCATACAATAACGGATAACGTACGGTATTCCCATAACACATATAAGTAAAATAACTCTGCTTAGGCTCAAAATAAGGTAATTAAATGATGAGTTAGTAATGAGCAGAACAAGCGTCACAACTCGACCAAACTTATGCCATCAAGTTAAGGCAAAGTTTTACACTCAGTAATTACCCCTGGTGTTAGTGCATTTTGGATAAAGAAGGGAGAGGGGCAAAGAGAGAGAGAGATAGAGAGAGAGAGAGAGAGAGAGAGAGAGAGAGAGAGAGAGAGAGAGATGAGATGAGAGGGGAAAGGGAAAAAGATAGAGTTATAGTGAAGAGAGTGTAAGAGTGTGTGAGGATAGAGGAGAATGAAAAAGAAAAAAAAGGAAAATGCTCTTGCTAATAATTTAACCGAGAGTAATCTAGATAAAAATGACACCCACTTTCTGAAGTTTAGATTGGAAAATGAAACATGATTGACTTATTTACTAAAGCCGCTACGCTGACATGCGTACGATGTGCGTACGTTTATTTTTATCCACTACTCTCTTGTCATTGAGACATGTTTCTACGCTCTACCTCTTGGCGTTCGAGACAGTTTCCACCTTGTACTTACTTGGAATGCTAAACAGTTTTCATCCTCTTCTCTATTGATATTCCATACAGTTTTATCCTCTACTCTTTTGTCATTCGAGATAGGTGTCTGCCCTATTCTCTTTTGGCAATCGTGACAGTTTTCCTACCCTCTACTCTGGCATTCGAGACAGTTTCTACCCTCGACTCTCATAGCACCCGAGACAGATTCACACCTTATACTCTCTTATACTATCGAAGCTCGAGATGGTTTGCTGCTCTCTACTATATCTTGGCATTCGAGACAGGTTTCTACCCTATACTTTTCTGGCATTCCTTTCAATTTTGTACTCTCTATTATCATGTATTTTTTTGAAATTGAGACAGCAGGAACCCTCCATTAATGACGGAGTACATATACAGTATACCTAAAAAGTAGACAGATTTGTCTTCTGGCTACCCTCTAGTTTTTGATAGGTAATCAGTTATCAACAGTGATGCACGTCATTCAGTTGTCTTCCATCTACTCCCTACTAATGGGAACATTTCTTTGTCCATATTCTTCCGAAATAGAGTTAAGCGTGTAAGTGAAGTGATCTCAGAAGCTGAATAATTCACTTGGTTACCGCGACGTTTGTTTTTTCAAGTGACAACGCAAATACGTCGTCAGTAGGTTTCTCGGGAGTTTAGCTGGAGCGTAATCTGGAGTCATTGATTTGTAACTACTAGCGTGGTTTCTTCGAAAGTCTCTTCATAACAAACTTGCAGTTTTTGCTCTTCTCCTTTGTTCATCAACCATACGTTTTTTCTGATCGAAGTTGGAGACAATTACAGGTATTTTTCGATAATTCCTATATACTAATTAAAGATATTATCATTAGACAAACGTACACCACTTCTTGCATGAAATATTGAATATTGACCAAATTCGGAGAAAAAATCGAAAATAATTTCATACATACTTAATTTGATACTTCGGTATCAGCCCAAAGTCATGTTTTTCACTTCCTGGTACTAATGAAGCCTGAGTAGTACCAAATGACACCACAATATTAATAATGGGCCTTAATATTAATTATTAGTCCTTGGTAATAATAAATACCTCGAATGATGGATTTTGAAAATAATAACTATTTTTGGATTCTTTATGCAATAACAATGCAATTATCACACTTTGGCATGAACGAACAAAAAATCTTCATAGGAATCGAAAACAAAAAGCTCAACCGGCATCAACCCAACACAGATATAGGGTACACCACATAAAACAAAACGGTTAAAGGTCCACCACGAAAAAAGGAAATGTACGATTATGATAATTTATTATTAATAAATCAGCATATCAATTGCTTTATGATACTCATGAAATAGAATTGTATGGCTATACTATTTTGTAAATCCTAATGTTAAGGCGTCCACAGTCACCAGAGGGCAAACATTTTCAACCAGGTTGATTATTGTGAAAATATTGTGAATTAATTTTATGAAACGACAATATTTTAGAAGGTACTTCTCTACACGGTGTGGAGCAGTCTCAGAACAAGACGTTTATCCGGAAAGCCACTACAATTGTTTATGCAATTAATTTGGTTGACACTGGAAATGGTCACAAAACATCTAGCGTTACAGACACCATTTAATTACTTCTTGAGATATTTTTTCGTGTATGGTACCGATGTGTTCGTAAAACACCTGCCTTCGGGTGAAAATCAAAATAAACAGTTCAAACGTAAGCGCTTCCCATACACAACCAGGGAAAGTCACGCCATTTTTTGTTTCAAATCAATGTAACAGAGACTATTCATTTGTTTCAAAACGGTTACAGGTATGGTAATGAAATTTAGTTTAACTGATAGAAGAAGGTTCATTCAACCAATATAGTAATTGTAATTTACATGCTGGCTATCTATACTTGTTCTCTTGCATTTAACGGTTCAACCCATCTTTCAACTAGTTTTCCCAAAATATCATCGAAATTTCGAACTTTTTTCTCATTTAATATACATTTAATATATTCAATATACAAATTCAACATCGATACATCTATGAATAATAGGAAAATTGATACATTTTGGAGGTGGGCTACCTCCACCTTATTTCTGAAGTCTGATTGATAGAAACTCGATGGTTATGCAGATGTGTCGAGGTACAGCTCACAGATGTATTATTGAAAATGAATAGAAAATACGAGTAATTGATCAAGCACGAACGTAGAACGTTTCTATTTCCAATATTCAAAAGATTTGTTTGACACAAATGTTATTGAATATTTCCAAAGATGCGAAAGTCTATGGCATCTCCAGAATGGGAATACTCAGAAAGAAAGATTTTTTCACCAATAACTTGCTCGACACAACTATAATAGAAAATATCAAAAGCTAGCTCGGTGAGGAAACCTGTAAATTGTATGAATATATTTTTTACAAGGATAATATGAACCGTATATTCACTTGACTAAATTTCAAGGCACGGTCTTATTCGAGCTTCAATTGACAACTCGTGGATGGGAGAATGATACCTTTATATTCTTCCTATGGTTGGTATGTATATGCGCCAGAGAGAGAGAGAGAGAGAGAGAGCGATAGATGAGGAAGAGTGAGAGAGAGAGAGGCTGAGATACAGTGTGGCAGAGTTGCACGGTTTGGATTGCTGTGTGGAAGGGTGGTGAAGGGGAGGAATGTTACTGAATTATATATACCATTGAGCGGCAGAATGTAAATGTAATAGATAACTGTCATCACACAATTAAAGACGCGTATATGTAGAAACGAGAAGAAATATCTTTTGGAAAATATATATGTGTAGACAGTTTGGTTTTCCGAACAAATATTTGTTTGGAAATAGAAAAATAATAATACATCAGAAATAATAGCGTGTTTTGATTCGCGGAAAAGCTTCTTTCTCAACAGATATCTCGAATGAGTGTCGTTCATTGAATAGACTTCCATACAGAGGTTTTTTGATTGGGCATTTGTAAAAAGAATCTGGTAAATCACATTTTGAATTTATTAATGAATATCATCACATGCTGCTACCAAGCTGTAAAGAAGGACAGCGTCAGGAATCGAACCGAGGTTCGATATGCCCCTCACCTTCCAGATTATACAAAGCTACAAATTTCATACAAATTCATTTGAAAATGAAACATGCTCACGCGGATGTTCTCAAAACCCACACAGTTTTATTCTGAGTTGGTGTTAAGGTATTCGCCTCACATATGGAGCGCATTCAAACTGAAAAAACGTTTAGATACTGTGTGTGCCGTATCAGTGGCATCTTCGTTCGTCTAATAATGCGAAGTTTCCATTCGCCGAAATGGAAGTTGTTTTTAGTTTTAGATTGGTTTTAGTTTTGATTGAATTAGTTTAGGATGTTTGTTTGATCAGGTTAATTAGTGTGGGTTGGTTTGGTCAGGTTAGGTTCTTTACATTGGCTATGTTGTTTTTTAGGGGATTTTAGGCTGCGCGCAACAACAACAGCAACAACAAAAACGTCCGCATATGCTGACGTAAAGAGATGGTCCGATGAAAAGCGGCTGCCCTAATAATTACATGTGTACTAACATACCAGAAACGTTTACCCTTAATTGAACTTGTTTCCCCAATGATATGTTATCGATTGATGGAATGAGTACCAAGTTGTGAGGATGTGCAAGAGATGCAGGAGAACGTACGCTAATGGAGCAGCTAGACGAGATTGAGTGGTGCGGCTATGTTGACATCAAAACATTGTTGTTTACCTATCCTACCGACGACACTAATAGAGACGTACGATATAACAGAGAGCTGGCTAGCTTCTCTCTCTCTCTCTCTCTCTCTCTCTCTCTCTCTCTCTCTCTTTCTTTCTATATATATCTCTCTCTCTCTCTATCTCTCTTCTCTCTTCTCTAGAGATAAGCATACGAATACCAAGTAAAACTATTGATCGCTTGGTCCATTCAACAAATCAACCATTCTTAAGATTCGGCAGTCACGGTAAAAAAAAAACAATTAACTCTAACAACAACAACAAAATTGAAACGTTCATTTCAATCAAGGTATACAAGCTAAATAATTGTTCTTGAACGAGAAGATGGTTGAGAGTGCAGTGCAGTGAGCTTGGCATGCCTGTTCTGATTACAAATATTCACTCGCAGCAAGACGTGTATGGAAAACAATTGCTATCGGAGTGAAAATTGCTTAAACCCTACACCTACATATTATAGATTATATAAATATATATATATATATATATATATATATATATATATATACATATTTACATATTTCACAGTTAGTATTGCAAACTCTCTAGTTATATTAAATATATTGCTGTTCACTTAAATTTTCATTTGTGTATTGTTATTGCAATATCCGATTAGGAGTTGAGTTGGAGAAATAAAATCATTCATTCACGTTTCTCTAACTGACTTGATTCAAGGGATTCGAATAGATTCCAATTTCGTCATTATGATAATTGACTTTTCTCAATTTTGAATAGAAGTGGAATAGGAGTTCTGAATCTTGGTTTCCCTCCGTTACTAAAGTGAAAACTGGAATGGTTTCATAACGGCAGGCCACGAACTCAATTCCCTCCAACTGTCCAAAGAAAATTCCTCTTCAATCACACCGTATCTCATCATCTCATCTTATTCATAATTCACTGGCTCTGAAAGAATTTACTTCTCTTCAGTGTAGACCTACGTTCTCAAACCGAATAAAGTTTAATGAAATTAAACTGAGATAATTATTTCCTTTAAAGTTTGTTTTGCTCCATATGCATGAGCTGTTAGAGACCTACTTCGATCACCACAGGATCAAGTATTTATCTATTATTCATGTGATTGAACCACATATAATAATATAAACATTTCTTTTTTCACTTCGGTGATTGCACTTCTGTCACAATTCTAGAATCGAACAAAAACAAGCTGTTTAAAAGTCTGATCTCGTATTGGATCGACTCTACATCAAATGAATAGAGTTTCAGAAGTCCCTCGTTCTTTTTGCCCTCTCTTTCTCGAAAACCAACTCTTCCCCTTCCTCTCGCTCAACTTTAGTGCCTCCTGCATGTTGGTATTCATTGAGCTGAGCCAAAACGAATATAGGTTCTGATCTCTTTATCGAGATTAATAGGGTATCGACATCGTCGTGGTCGGTGCGAGCAATGACTACTCACATGTGAGATTGGTAGCTTGTCGACTTGGAGGTGGAAGAAAGGTGATCTAGACAAAGACGAATAAACAATTTGATTATAGGGTAAAACATTTCAACTGGTCATAAAAGTCAATTGCGAATGTTTCAAAAACTATGCTATGCAAGTAATTCAAGATATTGATTCTGAAAATATACTAAATATTCAATATATAAATATGTATAAGTTATTAACAATATATTTGATAAGTATATTCAAGATATATAACATAGCAAAAATTGATTTTTGTGCTCAAATTGTGATTCATCATTTTCACAGAAAATTGTTCTTTCTTGAAAGTGCGTTGAATGTAAATTCAACAAATGAAATATTTACCCAAAATGGCGTCCGAATCAAACTGACAATAGGAACCAGGTGTTACATGGGTTCGAATCCTGTATTGGACCTGGATCAATTTGATTGTTCAATATGGCTTCGTCCTGATCGAGTGGTGAAACATAATTAATCATCATCAACAATATGTCAGAACCATCGGTTTCTCAAGTCTCGGAGTTTTCTTCGGCGTAGGAAAATTAATTAAAAATTACAATAATATATTAGCTTCTGCCATTTTATAGAGAACGTGACTAATTTCACGCATTCCTTTATCTACAACTACTAAACCCCTCTTATCACGATTCATTTTTTGCAATCAAAGTTTATCATACTATTTTAACATATTTCAGAATCACACATTATTTTCCGTTTGCATGTATATTACAAGAGGAAAACATTTCCTCATCATACTACTAACATAGCTATGTTTCATAAAGAGTGAATGATCAATTTAACATCACCTCGCAAGCGGTTCTATTCTAATTTTTTTAAATTACATTCTGCTGGCATTTTGTGTATACGAGATTGAATTCTGTACAACATAAGTCAGACGATCAAATCGTTGGAAGCAATTTGCTTCAAGCAATAGACTAATGAGTCTAGGGGAACGACAATCTCAATTGAACTTCAAGCAATGGTTGAAGAAATATAATCCTACATTGCGTACCATAATTTATATTATCATATCCTATAGAAATGATAAGAGAGTGGATAACATGATGAAGAGTGTATATAGCGTAGAGCTATGTGCTCATCGAGCATTGCCAACTAACGTAGCCAACACCATATTACTGACGAGACATTTCACTCGCGATGTTTGCAGCCTGGGAATAATACATAGACAGAATATGAACATTAGGACAAACGCTTCAAGGAAGAACACCAACACAGTACGTTGGTGAAAAGAAAGCAATAATTTCAAGACCGTTCCAGTATATTCAAGGAAGCGTAGAAGTGCATATTTTATGATTCCAAATTCCAAATGATTCGAAATTGTATAAAAGTTTTTATATATAGGGCCTACATCGTGTGTTATATATATGTTGTCAATAGTTTTCACGGTTTTCCACTCACTTGATTTGCTCTAGTTTTGCGACGTTTCGGGAAGATCACACTCCCTATCATCAGGCTCTCCCACCTATCACAGCGACTCGCCGACTTTTCGGTGAAGTCGGTGAAAAGTCGGCGAGTCGCTGTGATCGGTTGGAGAGCCTGATGATGGGGAGTGTGATCTTCCCGAAACGTCGCGAAAGTGGAGCATATCAAGTAAGTGGAAAAATCGTTAAAACTATTGACAACACATACCAAGTCCAACAAAGCACCACTACCATCATATATATATATATATATATATATATATATGTATATATATATATATGTGTATATATATATATATATATATATATATATATATATATATATATATAAATATGTGTGTGTGTGTGTATGTGTGATTATGTGATATGTTATTGAAATACCATATTGGCTGTCAGCTGGGAACTATAACTCGTATATTGTGAGAAATATTTTGTAGAAGTAACAAATCCGTCCATATTTTCAGGTATAAAAATGTGACTCTTACCACAGGCGAAAGACCAAGACAGTTCACTCTTATGGATAAACAAGACTGAATCCACGTTCATACTTCCATACCCCTCGTCTACTTCTGCAATTGGTACCTATATGCTCGCCGCTGAAGGGATGGCTCTACGGTGACTGCTGGCAGCAGCACAATTCAGCTTGCCTGTAGCGTTTTCTAGCAAACTGCACTGGTACTACAGGTGTACAGGTAAGGGCATTAGAAGAGTATGGTGAACAATTAATTAGTGAGGATAAAAGTGGGTGTAAGCTATATTCAACATTGCGTGACATGTCTTGGTAGTATATATATATTTTTTAATCGCCCTGCTTTGAAAATAAGAATTGCAATATATATATAAATTAAGGTGATATAATGTAATAGAAGTAATATTGATATCAGATTAATGTATCCAAGTCCGATATCAAGCTGTAAATAAACACTCGTCCATCGGTTCACGAATCATACTCGGAATCATTTCTCATTCACCGGATAGATTGCAGTAATCAATCTGATTTTCTTCTCTTTCTTCTCTTTACCTAACTCTACTCTTCCCTGAATACTTGCCCACATCCTTACTTGATCAACGTCATCCCTTTTTCTGCCCCCGCCTCCCTCTCTTCCCTTCACACCACAGTTCGTTTTATAATCTAATTCGCTCTCGAGCGCTGTAGAGCCTGGCTCTATCTAGATAGCTGTCTCTCTTCGCCACACCTCGAGCACCATTTGAACGCATCTTCACCAACTATTTCACTCTGATAATGTTATTATACAAATCTCATAATAACAAAACATACGTTCACTCAACACGTCAGTCCTTCTCGTTCTCACCACATCACTTCTCATCACGGCGCGAATCCATGTATGCGAGCGAGGCCTTCACACAGCGACACTCACGATCAACCGGGAAATTATTGTTGTTAAATGAGCAAGAGAGATGCACATACATTACACTGTATCACGAAAACAATTGATTCTAACATTTTGTCATTCTTATTTCCATTGAATTTCGGATTCAATTGGCTTCTTCTTTAAATATTTATTTTTTTATTCTTAATCTGTGCCTATATTGCGTTTTTGACAAATTCAATCTATTTTCTTTCAAGTAGCTAAACTTATTCATCTTAAGAACAATATTGATGTGGAAGAATATCGAATTCAATATGTCTCTATGTAGATCGTTTAAGTCGTTCCGTATTTGAGGCACGAACTTACAAAACAAAACAAGGAGCCAGAATGTAGAGAGAATATCGTGCGCCTGAATCTTGGATAAACAGGGGTTGTGGTTAGAAGGGATATTATCATTTTCAAGTCAAATTATTCCTTTAAACGACTTGTAAAACTGATAACTGGAATCATAACCGCGAAACACATCGTTTTTCAATACAATTAAACCCAGGGTTATCTCAGTTACCAATAAGCATGTGAAGCAGCAGTGTCACGTATTAATGATGATTGTAGTTTGTTAAGTAATAGCATGGTTTGGATGAAACTGTCCAATCTACAACTGTTTATTCTGTATCTGCGAAAAAACTTGATTCAATATCTTCACCTTTAACTATTGAAGTAAGTATAAGTTGAATAAATCAATATATCTAATCTATAATATATAAATAGAATATTCATCATGAGGAAGCTGCTTATCGCACCGAGAACAAACTATGTTTCGATGTTCATACCAGATGACATTCTGCTTTTAGGAGCTCTCTGTTTCAACGTGAATTAGTTATTACAATACTTATGTTATTTTCGCTGCATGAATGAACAAGTTTTATAAGCAAATTGTGGCCAAGGAAATAACAACAGCTCGGAACCAACGTCATGTCACAAGTCTGAACTCGGAAAGATAAAGAAAGAGTCAGTTGCTGCTTCTCTCTCGTGATTAATTTCAGTAAAACTTCTATCAAAGTTTGTGGGAGGAATACATAGTTCTCATAAAGTGAGGCTTAACTGGAAAGTCAATATCTAACGAAAATAGGAACAAGTATAATTTAATTTTTCTAAACATATAAATATACACACATATTGAATATATATATATTATGTATATATATATATATATATATATATATATATATATATATATATATATATATATATATATATATATATATATATATATACATATATATATATATATATATATATATATATATATATATATATATATATATATATATATATATATATATATATATATATACGTAATACATACCTTTATACAACTTGTATTGGTCGCTGACAAGATTGTTACAGGATAGTGATCAATAAATGAATACATGCTAACAATAACAGATCACAGTAATATAAGCAACGAAAATGAGCGCAATTATCGGTAACGAACGGAATTGAATGGAACAGTAATGATCGAATAATATGGTCTTGAATATGAAAGAAATCTGAGTCTTTATATCAAAAGTTAATCACAAAGATCATTGGCTAGGATGCGTATTGAATCTTCCAATGCACACATACCACATTGATAATTCAAGGATTTATGTGTATGTGCATGAAAATGATCATATTTGAAAGTAAAATATGGAACATAATTGGATGAGCGATAGCGAACACATCCATCCCATTCTTATGGACCTTTTTTTCTTATTTTTTGTAAGCACTGCATAGGTCGCAGGGTTTGAGTGATTAAAATGAAACTTTTTCTCTAGACGCAGATTCATTCAACTCAGAACTGTGTAGTTTTTGGGTTGAATCGGTTTCACCATTTTAGAGATACATCATCCCAAAGTTTCTAAAAACCCCATAAGATTAGGCTTGGCAAGAAAATTTGAAAAATAAAATATCTTCAAATATCTTCAAAATTCCACTGAATGTAAAGACATGAATGATACACATTATTACGATTTGTATGCAATTCGGACCAGTCGTTTTGAAGAAAATATTGTTATGAATGTTTTTATTCATCAAATAGATAGAAATAATGGCAGAAAAATATTGCTGTGTTGGATTCACGGCTCCCTAGATTCGAAAGTGACCAAATGAAGTATAGTTTATCTGAATCAAAGTGTGTATAGTTTCCGATAAAAATCTATTCAGGTATCTCGCTCACCTTACAATGCAAATTCTGCGTTTGCCTAGAAATTAAATAACCTACCCATGTTTTCGATGTGTAGACCTTATCATTTTTCAATAACCAATTGATGGTGTAGTTTTATGAATTAATCATTTTAGAGATGTTCAGAAGATGAAACATATATTCAAATTCACGATAACTTATTGATTTTAGTTCTCATGTTGTCAGAATGTTAACACAACATCATCGCTGTAGTAATTTTCAGATACAAATGTGTTTTCCAAAGTTCACAATATTTCATTTGATGCCCTGAATTCTATACGGAAGTGAAGGCAATAAACTAAAATTCAATTCCGCGATGGGGTTGCCAAACAAACTTCCAGTTACACTGACAGAATTTGTTTTTCCAAACAATAATGTTTTTCAAACATTATTGTCAATTGTTATTGTCATACACTGGCAAAACTTGTGAACATATTTTGTATTACAATTGTTTCCAATTATTCTTCAATGAAGATCCCGAATTGATCGCTATCGATTCATTCATATGAATAGACTGTTACGAAAGAAAATAATTACTTTCAAAAAAGGGAAATTGCAAATCAATTCCGTAGACTGCTTTGTCTAATTTAGTGTCATTTGTTTCCTTAATTTTTGAGTTATTCAAACTCAGAAGTCTATATTGGCTAGGTCTTGAAGTGGATATTCTGATCAATCATTCTGATTAATTGCAGATGAGAAAATGTATTTAAAATGAGACCTACACCTATAGACTGCTACGACTGGATCAGACGCTAACGCACTAAACTGTCATTCAGGGAATCGAGGTGAGAGTTTTATTTCAGCAAGCAGCTTAATCACTATGATCAGAAATGAATATACTTAAATATATATATTGGGTTTAACGACGCACTGTTATAATAGCGCAGATCTAATGGCGTCGGATGGATGATTAATGAGATGATGGGATGATGAGATGAAGGTTCTTGGATAATGGGAAGGATAGTGGGAAGGAAGCGGTCATGGCCGACTTATTGTAGGAACCATCCCAGCATTAGCCTGGGCTACACAGGGAAACCATGAAAAACCCATGTAGAGATGGTCGGCGGCGGGGATCGAACTGGGTTCGAAATTCCCCTCGTCTCCCGGATCACATGAAGCGAGCGCGTTAACCACTGCGCTGCATGTGCCGGTAATATACAACAAGTAACTATCTATAGTATCTCAAATTATATTGATGTGAAGCGATTTCATGACTACATATTGGAGGCTATAGTCGTTATTGCCTATTCATTCAAGCATTCATATACATTCAAGCTATTATTTCATTGCTGAATATCATAATTAGTTTTTAGTTTTCTATATTAAATTATTATGATTAAACATATTTGAAATCGTGGATTGTCTGCAGATCGTATGGTTCCTGTTGTTCGTGTTGTCTAATGTGAAAAAGAATCAATTCCTTTTCCATAAACCTATTCTTGAGGATCCATTCAAAAATACTGAGTCATGTACTTTATTCACATTTTATATTCAAGTATTCAAATTATTTTAGTCGTTTTTGAAACAAAAACTTGTGACCGGGGTTCGATTCCGGGCAAGGTCGATCATCCCGAATAAGGTATTCGTGGCTTCTCACGACTGTTTCATTACCGCTGACCGAAAATAGACTTTCATCTGACCTCATCCATCATTCACCGACTCCAATAGATCTCAGTAATCAGTACAGTGCGTCGGTGAGCCCAATATAAATAAATGAGTACAACTTGCCACTGAATAGGAATGTTTTATGTAGAATGCTTAGAAAGGTTTCATGACAGTATTTCATTGTAACGTGTTCAACAACAATTTGCGTCCAGGAAAGATTTGTGAATATGGGCGTCGTTATTGTCTGGCTCGATTACGAGCTCTTATTCATTCCCATTGAACCATTTTTAGCAATCGATGATGATCATCATTGATATTGCCCATTTGAGGCAAACGCCACTGAAGGCTGGGAGGACGAACATCCTGCCTACCAGTCAATTACGTGTGCGCCTTTTCACTCGACATTTCATACTACAGCTTAATGGCACTTACGGCAATGCAAAGAGTTTCACTATCTTGGAGTTCCATTATTTATATAAAGGATTTGAGCTTGTTCGCGCCTTGCGTGTAAGTTATGTACAAGCCTCGCAGCTATGCGGATGATACATTACAATGCATCGAATAGCAGCATTGAACACTGTAAATATTTCAACTATGGTAGTGAGGTAATTTGTCAAGCCAATTGTTGATCAATTTCTAATTGGAGGTGGAATTTTGATAATGTTTGTATTCGACCGATTTCAGAATAAAGATTATATATTCAGAAAAATATGAGCAAGAATTTTGAAAACATTTTCCATAACATGTTTCAAAACCATCAAACAATTATTTCAGAGTGAATTGAATATTTCTCATACAAATACAACATCCAATTCGCTCAGTATTAATAGAATAACTTATCAAGTCAATTATCATTCGAATTGTTTCATATTGTTTGCTTTGCGAATGATTGCAAAAATACCTAGATGTCGACGCGCCGAAAATCACATTCATTCATTCATTCATGCATTCATTCATTCATTCATTCTTCATGACGCCACAAACAGCCAAGTTATATCAATGAACGAATGAGCGAGTGATATATAAATTATGCTCACGATAAACCCCTTCGTTATGCGGGACTCGAATCCTCTCCTATTGCCTCCAGTTTCCAAGCCAGAGAGTTAACTGCATGACTTAGCAAGCAGGGCGGCTATTAAGTGCGTTAAAAGTCATTTCGTAGCAAGGAAACAACATTTACATTTCGGTTCACTCGAATCTGTTCTTATATTTGGCAACGGATGGCTAATAATTTATTCATTTCAATCTTCTTATTCTTGTAAACATCAAGATTCTAGTTAAGAGGCAATCATTGAAAACATTGCGAATGGCAGAAGATGAACTGTTTTTATAGCTGTACCATAGCAGTGTATATTAATTTTAAGATATAATTCACCCTAATTTACTCAATTGAAGTAATCACATAATTTTAATGCTCTACTCTATTCGTATCAAACCATTATCTACGAGAATTTAGCTAAAAATTCAATAAAGAGCGGTTCTAAAAAACAACCGGTGTGGACCGACGCAACGCTACTCAATGCAATTAATAATTGGATTTGAGGGTCTTGAACCCCCTCCCAGAATTTAATCTCTGGAATCTAGCTCTTTATTACCCAAGTAGTTGGAAGAGTATTCGAGACAAGAATGAGCGAACCTCTCTCTCTGAAGAGCTTCCACTATACAGTTACATAAAAGCTGCCTTATTTCCTTAATATTTTAGCTAGAAAATTTCCTAATGAGGGAATATACAGAAAGAAGCTACTGTAAATGCTTGTAAATCGGGTACATTACCTTCATTTTATCATTCTTGTTGGCTGAGAGGTTCAATTTGAATATACCATAGGAAAGGAACAGAGTCGACAGCAATGGTTTTGTATGAAACAATTTGAATGGTTTGATCAACGGAAAATTAGCTGTTTCCTTGAGGCTAGACCAACAAAAAATTAAATTTGTTTTACAATCCGTAGACATTTACGCCTAAATGATACAAGAACGGATGTAGTCAATCTTACTTCTTCAAAAGTATCTTTACTATCGAGATGGATGAGAATATTGAATCCTTAAACAAAATTCCAAGAGAAATAAAACGGAAAAAAATGTCGAAGAAAATTAAAACTTTCTTCAGATTAAGAACTTGAGTTACATTACTTTGGTGAAAATCTGTCCCTATTATTTTATAATATCCACATCACGGTAATAAATCACAAAACATTTCACATGTATCGAATGTGTTTCCACTCCCCCCCACCCCTTCCCAATTTGGATATCGCCTCTAATAGTGTGGTTCTGTTTCAGGGTCATTATGACGCCATCAACTTATGGTTTACGATATAAGTAGTCTAATTAGATAGATTACCGACGAGAATGGAATTTGTTATCTTATCCTGAGTGTGATCCAGCGCATTCTAAGCGAATATCTTGGCCACGAGATCGTGCACCGAGTATATTCTTCTCGGCCGCTTTATAAGTTAAATTGCCATGTCAACGTGGAACCGGAAAATGGTTTACTTCAGTTTAATATAGTTAATAAAGGTCGTATCTACTCTCATTAATTTGAAAAGGACAGCCACGTGGGTATCGTTCATCAAGCGATTAATGGATGCCAAATATTTATTTTATTATTTTTCAAAACAAATAGACTGACTATAGGCCCTACATTAGAAACTTGTAATGATCCTGAAGGTAAATACCCTGAAGGTAAATAATCCCAAGTGCAGTGAAAATGTTGTATATTTTCCAGCTGTATTATTGAACCGCTCGCCGTAGAACGCAATTGAAGAAAAATCACACACAATGTGTGATTAATAGACGGTTGAATGATAGATCATCATACTATCTATAGGAGCAAATAAATGCTGTCGTCCATACAAAAACGAACTTCTTGTATATATATATCTTGACCACAACGGAATAATTTGACAGCATGAAACAATGGGCGACGGAGAGAAGCTGGGCATGTGCGTGTATGCGAAAGTGCATAAGTGCGTGTGAGTGAGAGTGACTATGTCATCGTGATTGTACGTGAGTTTGTGTACGTCAACACGTGTTAGTGTGCGTTCAAATCCACGTGTGACCGCTCTATGGAGCATGGCTTGAGCTTGCTGGTAGTGATGATTGTTTGCTGAAGGATCCCAATAGCTAGATTATTAGACGGTTCAATGATAGATCACCATACTGTCTATAGGAGCAAATAAATGCTCCCGGCAACACTGTCTCACGAGAACCTCCCCAGATCAGTATGTCGAAAAGCAACACGCGAGTGCTCGTGAGTATGCGTGAGGCTACACTTGTGCGTGAACATGCGTGAACGTGCGTGTGGGAAGGCCGCGAGAAGTGCAGCTTGTGATCAATATGTGAGTGTGTGCTACAGATGACTGGCCGGTTATGGCACACCGACCGACGCCAGCGACGCTGCCGTCCAGTGTCGGGGCGCCGGGAACGGTCTGGATGAGCGGGAGAGCGGGAGCGCATGACCGGCGCTAGCGCATGGCGTGGCGACGGGTCGGGGAGCGCCGGTTCAGTCGTAAGGCAGGACTTGAATGAACAGTTCACGGTCTGCCACTTGAAGGCGATGAAGCTGACGCGACCGCTGTAACGAGCCACGCCGCCACACGCAACATCAACTACAATTAGTCCGACGGGAAATATTACTACCCTTGTTCGTCAACCATTAAATATCTATTAAGACGAACGTATTTTTTATTTATGGTTTCTGAAAGTTCTTTTTTCGAACTACTTTCTCTCAGCTCCAACATTAATTATTCATAAAGATATTAATTACATATACCTGTCACGTAGAAGATGTGTTTCTAAATCTACGCTAGTATCTGTATCTGTAAGACAATAGGCATATCGTGATCTTATGTTTGTGAATTGTGGATTAATTCCAGACAAATATGGTGTCGATAAATCAGAAGGTGACTTTAATTAC
Organism: Brachyptera putata; assembly: GCA_907164805.1. Lineage (NCBI taxonomy): Eukaryota > Metazoa > Arthropoda > Insecta > Plecoptera > Taeniopterygidae > Brachyptera > Brachyptera putata. The sequence goes on from OU015463.1 coordinate 40,103,645, forward strand.
AATGTGAAGTGAACTTATAATTGCTAATCATTAATCCGACGCAAGAGACAAAGTTCCCCTGAAACGTTTCGCAAATGAGATTTGTCTCACTAGTTTATTAGTCGAGAGAAGTTTGCGACGAAATAATTCGTGCAATCTCAACGTCTAATCGTCAATCTCTTGATGATAATACTGTGTTTTCACCTATGTTTAATGACTTGTTGATTCTTGTTCACTCGTTGTGGAGTCACTCAGTCACTCAAAGTGACAGTCACAGTTACTTAGATTGGTCGCGACCGTGCTGGTGCATCTAGTGAAGCAGTGAATGCGTTGAGGATGCGAGTCAAGATCTGTTGCTGAATGCAGTTCTGCCCGACATACTCGAACGGCTTCCAATGACTTGGTACACGGACAACGTTTCAACGCCACTTTATTGAGTAAGCATTATGTTTCTACATGCTAGTTCCGTGTTAATGTCTCGTAATGTTGCAGTATTAATTAATGGACCCACTGCATTCACTTATTTATAAATAATTTTGTTTCTAGTATTTGATGTGCACATATTTTCATACTCAACCGATCACGACACACATCGATGGCAATTTGATATATTGTTTGAAGGATGCTTTATCTTGTTGAAAATTTGGAAGCTTTGTTCAATAAATTATGGTTGTTTACTGGCAGTGTGCCACATGTATTAATATAAAGACACCGGTTCCATGACTGTTTGTTGCTATATTGCTAACTGTGAGTAAATGTAGACTTTTTAAAGACGTATGAGAAAGCTGGCCGACACTCTCATACAGTAGCACCTCACTAATAGTTTCACCACTTGTCACACAATACCCGGCCGTTCCACCAAACCTCTTAAATACCTCATTCAAACAACCTGAAGAGAGGGAAAACTATTTTGAATGTCTGAAATAGTGTCTGATATAGATAATGATTTCAGTCTATTCAACTAGCAAATGTAAATGATTCCGCATCAGTAGTTACTGCAGGGCTTAATGAATTGCAAATATTTGAAAACAATCAAAATGAATAAAAGATGAATCAAAATGAATCGCGTATAACAGTTGCATGTTTCTATTCGTATACACATAATATGATAATTCTACCACCCTATAGAATATTTGATTTTTTTAAAAACTATCAGAGCTATATTTAACCACGAAACTTCATTAACCAGTCTCTACAGCTGACTCATTTATGCCTTCTCTTCTTGTGGGAAATACTACCTTTTGTTTCCACATATGTTAATGAGCATAATGTTGTATATTGATAAACAAACACAAATTATATTCTCTACTGATATCTCTGAAAAATAACATATATTCACGTTATTCACTGAGCAACAATTGGACTCTGGTGGCTCAATATTGAAATATCAGGAATGAGTATTGGCTTCCTGGGAATAAAAATCTATAAGAAATAGCCATTTCTGTCATGAGATATTTCATAGAAATTTGCATCCTCATTTCCACGTCATGGCATCAAAGTGGTTCATCAAACCGCACCATGCCATCAATATATGAAAACATCGTATACATATTTTTATCAGTAACCTGACTACACTTTCACGGTATATTTATCTCTAAAACTTCGATTTATTTGGGGATTCATTTTTTATCTTATCATTCTCCGCAAATATGTGAATTTAGTCTCAAATATTACGATGTAGCATGAAGGTGTCTTCCACAGAAAACATCTGCCATCTAAATGATCATCTCTCAGCAAGTATTGTTGGCTCTTCTAGATTCTACGGGTTGAAGTTGATTTCTTCAAAGTTGATTTGTGAAGGTGAAATGGGTTCGTCCTGTGGAACAATTATTGATATATTGAACGATAATAGACATTAGCTCATGTTTTTATCAGACAAAACAGCATGTATGACTTTTGGGATTATAAATACACGTATACAAATTGCACGTGTAGTTTTAGCAATTCTAGCCATAATCAGATCCAGCAATACATGCAAATGTCGATCTAGTAGATGTGAACTTCTATAATATGGGAAGTAGGTATTTCACATGTGAATTAATTGACAGAGATAATTCTATCATTTTCTATTCAGTGGAAAGTACGAATTTCATTAAACTTTCAACGTGCACAAGTTTCATTGCAAGTTCATTGCAATTCAAGTTTTCAATTGAGTGAAGATAATTTGGAAGAAACAAATTTGAACGAGAGTTATTAAACAAAAAAAACATGCATTCGAACCAGTTATTTTCTTGAATTTGTCAATGTGATCTCTTAGATGACTCAAACATCGATCTGAATTGGAACCAAAATATACTTAACCAATTACAATAGACACCAGATCAGACTGTATAACTTGGTATCCAATAGAGACGTTTGAGGAGGTATTCATAGAAGACATGTTGTTTAACAAGTTGTTGCAGCAAAAACACATTTGTTAGCGTCATACATGTAGGAAAGTGTAGATGTTCGGCGTATCGGTGAATCCGTAGAAAATCAGCTGGTGAGCCTGATCTGGTCGACTTCGACACAGAGGGATATATTATTATCGCACGGGTTCTGATGACAATATACTTGGAGTATATTAGTTTGCCGCTGTCTTGTTGGGAGTGATATTCTCTTTTATAATGATACAAGAGATAGAGGCACCAAAGGTAAATGGGAATACTACGAGATAGAACAAAGGGATGGCTCACCATGCGTAGATAGTCAAAGTCACGGAGTGCTCACCATGGCTCACCTTGGTGAGCACGAGCACGAGCCCAGATTAGACACACACACTCATTATTAATAAACATGGGACACACCCTGAGCAATATCATTTCAGTACGGAGATTGCATGGCGGCAACTGATTGGCAACTGTTATTCTTATAAATATAAAACATAGACGTATACACTTCGTCGATCTATTTGACAATCTTTGACAATAGAAAATCTCTTGTCACATTCATACCTAATAGAGTCCTAATACAATATCTTGATGAGACCTGAGTTGATGATCACTTTGATGATCCTGAAGGAGAAATAACGCGTGAACAGACGACTGAGTCGTGACGACTCAGTCGTATCGTTTTGAATCGCGTGCCAGCTTCAGTGAGTTTTTCGTCAAATTTCTGTAGTGGATGAAAACTGGATATTTTGATATGAAACTAGAATTAAGCTTCAAAATCTATGGTCGTAAGATCTTCCGTGAAGTCAACCTGTATTTGGTGAACCCAGCTTTATTCTTGATAAAAAAAATCGAAGAAGAATCAAATTGAAATTTGAAAGAACCACAGTCGTGAGAGTTCACGGTGCGAGAGTTAACAATGTCTAATAGACGCAGACTGGAGGTCTCTTGAGGAACAATTTGCAAGTAAGCTCTGAGGACGATCAATGTTACTCATCACATCTCTCAAACTAAGGCACTAGATTCTGCGTCCGAAATTGCACGTGCGTAATCCTGTAAACCATTCTATATTTAGTAGGAGACGTGTCTATCAGTGTTTACTCTTACTTTTACTCTTTTCGTTTCACTTTTGTTTTTTATTTTCATTACTTGTATTTATCACTCAAATCATCTGGCTTGGACGTGGAGAATGCATGAAACCAATAAGGCGTCTGCTAGGCAAATATATATATATATATATATATATATATATATATGTATGTTTTTAGCAATGTCATAAAAGATACGTCTCGACCGGGACTCGAACCCGAGCCCTTCAGATTACCGGTCTGCTGCTATGTCATGCTATACTTAGAGTGACGACACTTCCTGGGGCTAGCCCTATAGAGGGCTTAGATTCACCCAAAGTGTAACGATTACACGTTACACGTTGCTGCAGAAGGAAAGTAAAAGTTATCAAAGACAGGGAAGAATTTTCCTTGTGAAAAGAGTGATGAATTTAATTGAGATCTACTTGTCTTCTGCCATGCTGCCGTAAACTCTCACGACCATAGTTTTTCGAATATCAATTTGGTTGTTGTTCATTGTTGTTACTAAAGAAATGAGCTAGGTTCACGCCAATATGGATTTCTATAGAATGGACGTTATCATCCTGAATTTGGTGTGCGATGTACTGTATGCTAACGATAGAGATTGTATATGACGCTTAAACGGCCCTTTAATGATAATAACTCGTTTGAGAAAATGGACAATTTTTGAAAAAGGCGTAGTCCAGTGGTAAAATATAGACACTTGGAACAGGATAGCGTGAATTTGAGGAAAATTATATAACATATTTTTGGAAATTAGCACATCAATCTGTTACCAAAGTAATTAATGAGAAGAAAATAAAAGGAATATATTTCACACTTTCCCCGTTCATCTAATCATGACACTATTGCGCTTGCCTAGTATGTTAATTCTAGAAAGAGAGGACGTGAGATATAAAGTGAGAGCAAGAGAAAGGGAAAGAGAGAGGAAAAGAGAAGAGAAACACGAGAAAGAGAGTAAGAGAGAGAGAGAGAGAGAGAGAGAGAGAGAATGGAAACTGACAGAATGTATTAACATCTCGGATATGTAATTAGACAAATGAGAAAGCTTAGTAAATAATTTAATCAGTTTTCAAAGTTGGTTCTGTCTACCTATGAATATATCATTTGGTTTGAGGTTACCATACAGAAACAGTGTTGACGGTCGCAATGTAGACTCTATTTGCTCAAGATAAACACTCATTTGCATTGCAGCAATAATTAATGCGAAGTTAATACTCGCGACGTATTCCTATCACTCGTGGAGTCAAGTCGCGGAATATCTAGACTAGCTGTCTCTCATGTGGAACAAAGCCATCGTTCTCATATTCTTCTAAGAATGTCCAAACAACAGCTAGGATAGCTTAAGGATAGCATTAAAGTTTGGAAACTAGAAACCAGCCATGGAAACTATAAGACTGTTATTTCTGATAAAACAAAACAACTTGGATATATTTACTCAATAGACTACAAAAGGGCATAAAATGGACAGTAATCCGATGTCAAACATTATAACCAATATCGAAAAAAGCTAGTGACTTGTTTGAAAAGTAGAACAAGATTGGAGATAATGCTGGTGAATTATCAAATGTATTCTATCTCAACTAGAAGTTGACTTCAAGTCCATTGATTTAGACAAACCAAGACTACATACCCCTAAAATATTATAGTATTCTGTTTATACAATGGCATATAATGGCATATAAGTCAAATATCAGTTCGGAACTGATAACGTTTCTAGACAGTGGGAAATGTAGCAAGAAATTCCATTCAGAAGCAAGAGTTACTGAAATGGTTGTATGGCGAATAATTTTGATGATCAATCTTTCGTGTAATAAACAATGTTTGGAATGTATTCACGCACACAAGTCATACGGATAAGTGAGGTAAATTGTATATCCAAGACCGACATACGCTTGGAACAATCTCATGCATTCTCCGGTTGCAAGGGAATACGCACAGTACAATTACGTTTTCCTTACAACATCGAAAACTCACACAAAGCCATTGCAACCCAATTGACTCTTAAGATGGTGAAGATTATTATGATCCATTCAATATATATATATGTACATATATATATATATATATATATATATATATATATATATATATATATATATATATATATATATATATATATATATATATATATATATATATATATGTGTATATATATATATATTCACATATATATATATATATATATATATATATATATATATATATATATATTATAATAAGAGTTTCCCAGGTCTGTCCTTCTGTCTCTCCTGCGGTCACGCTTAAGGTTGCGGAAGTACACGCTAGATGGCAGACACTCCGCTGTCTGGTACCGTTGTGCTTCATACGCCATGTCGTGGCAATGACACGTCACACAGTCGAATCGTGTGAGGGGGAAGGGGGGGAGACAGAGAGGAAGTGTAATGCAGAGTGAAAAAAGAAGAGCAAGACAGAAAGAGAGAGAGAGAGAGGGAGAGATAGAGAGAGAAAGGGGAGAGGGGGAGGGAATCGATGACAGGAGGGCATGGAGAGGAGGAGGAGGAGGTGGGTGAGGAGAAGTCGAGTGAGGAGGGGTAGTGGGGAGGGAGGTAGCGTTAATAGGAGAAAAGGAGAGGCCCGTGTTTCTCAAACACGGGATCACAGCTAGTATATATATATATATATATATATATATATATATATATATATATATTCACATATATATATATATATATATATATATACAGGGGCTTCGGAACACTTTGAAAGTTGTGGGGGGGGGGGGGGGGAAGCTCAACAATTGCGACCCATGGGGGAAGGAAGTATGGGGTGCCACTTTTAAATAAAAATTACATCTAATTCTCACAAAGTGGGTTTCAACAGGAAACAGCGAGACAAATTGAGTCTTGCAAGACCTTTTTCTTGCCCCCCTTGGCCAAAAGTTGACAATCCCCTCCCCCCCACCGGTTCCAACACCAGTGCATGGGGTTTATTGACTTTATGTGATGATGAACACTTCGGTGAATGAAATATTCGAAGTTTTCTGAATTTTTTCGAGAAAACCCGGCACCTCTACCTGTATGGTAAATCATTCATTATTGAAACGGCTGGACATGGTTTATGTTTAAAAGCTGTGTACAACTATAATTTTTTGTGAATGAAAAATGTGATTCAGAGATTAAATTATAATTTGAGAAAATGATATGTCATGATATGACATGTAATGATATGGTCCGATTTTCCGGACCGGTTTTTCCGGATCAACGGAACGACAGAGGGATACAGGAAAAATCCCTGCCAGGATAGTCGACCATGGCGTGAATCTAACCCAGTATCATGAATAACAGTTCAGTGTGCTAACCACTCAAACACCTGTCTCAGTATAGCATATTGATGTATAATTAAATAAGCTATAATTACTCTGCATCATATTTTATCTTCCATATTTTATTTAATAATCATATTTATATCGAAATAAGTGCTCCACATGACATTTAGATGATAAAATTATTGATTGAAAGAACCAGAGGTGCCCAACTTACATTTGTCAACCATAGTTATTGTAACTGCAGGTTCGTTCTGGGTCATTTTGGCGCCACGAGCAAAGACTCAATTGTGAGCCCCAAAAACTGAATGCGCAAAGTGAAAGTGAATGCAAGTGAGGGAGGAATCGAGCCCCGCAGGTAAATTTTCGAAAATTTCTCTCTTTAATACGATCCTACGGGTTTGGGAACTACACAAAATTTATGGAATTCATGAATTCTTTAGTGTGGTAATGAAGCTAGTTTTGCAGAATGGCTGTTCCAAGAAAATAAAACGCTAAATAAATGTATAATTCGATAACAATGCTGTTCGAATGATAACATTCACTCCATCCAATAATGCATAAGTAAAATTGAATATGATTTATGGAATATTATTATAAATAGAATGTCACAAATGTGCGCCGATAGCGCTACAAAATTTGGCGCCCCTGGCAGTCACGCTCTTTGCCCACCCCTAGAAACGACCCTTATTGGAAGTTCCCTTTCTCCATTTCACTTTATTGTCATCGTTACGACTGTTATAATTTTGGAAATATACAAAAATTGTAATAAATTATTCACATCTTGAAGAATTGCATAGTGTTGTTTGTTGATTTCTACTAACTCATAAACTACGTACCAGAGCTGTCATTTTGAACAATACATCAAATTTCTTTATATGACACCATTTTCTATATGGTTCAACGTGTTTCAGATGTGATTTTGATACCAAAATCAATTTTCTCATAGAACTAAAGGTGCCCATCTGATATTTCATTTTCTATGCAATGTAATATATGAATCTATGTACGATATTATCTATCTATATACATCTTTCCTTCCTTCTCTTTTTTTTTCTTTCTTTCCTTCTCTCTCCCTTATATTTTTCGTCTTTTCAAATTAGGTCTTGCAAGACCTTTTTCTTACCCCCCCCCCCCCCCTTGCCACCCCTCGGCCAAAAGTTGGGGGGGGAAATGCTCCTCTGCCCCCCCCCCCCGGTTCCGACGCCAGTGCATATATTATATATATATATATATACATATATATATATATATATATATATATATATATATATATATATATATATATATATATATATATATTTATGGGGCGAAGTAAATGATTAAATATTTGCTACAGAAGGAAAGTAGAAGTTAATGAAGAAAGGCGAAGAATTTTCCTTGTGAGAAGAGTGAATGAATTGAATTGAGATCTACTTGTCTCCCGCCACGTCGAAATGATTAATAAAAACATATCCCTTTTGATTGAAAATACTACAGACTCGTGCGAGACTCGAGATATAAGTAGAAAACTTGAGAATGTTTTTATGAGAGAGACTTTCACAACCTGTTCCCAACGCAAGACATGCTATGGATTTCCTGCTACAAACAAACTGGAATCATGGCAGTTATACTAATATAAGTTCACGCTGGAATTGTGTGACATTTGAATGAAATGGTACATCGTCTGTATATTAGGACGATGTGTATGTTCCGTCAGTCAATGGCACTTTATACATCAGTCAAATTATAAAAAATTGTATATAACACCGTTACACGTAAGTTTAATGGCGATTCAATTGTATTAGTAACTTTTTACGTACAACTTGAGGAATATGTTGTCAAATTTCACGCCGTATCGCTGGACCTATTGAGAGCATATTCGAGCTCAATGCACAGACTGACATGGCATCGGTCCATCAGTGGTCAAATAGCCTGATTGATAATATAGTTTCCGATGAATTAAAATTTATATGATGTAAATCCTCCGTGAACCCGATATCTGAACAATCGTATCTCCATATAAGTCGACCTAAGCCTAACCACACATATTGTTTATTATTGTGCATGATAATTCCATAAGATTAAAATCTGTTCACAGGAAATGCTTTAGCTATGACATGATAATAATAACACATTATATTTCATTTTAATAATTATAAAAAACACAGAGATGAAACAAGTATAAATTGAACATAATACGGCAAAAAGTACAAATAAGATACAACAAATACAACGAATATGCCAAGGCGATAGATTGTAATCCTATATAAATTGTATATGTTATAGTCTTTGCTACAGGAATATAGGAATACATTGATGATATTGAGCTGTCATCAAAAATACCGTTTAATGAAAGCAAGAAAGTTGGACGAGAGTAATAATCGATCTGGTAATCTTAAAATCCAGGTAAATGCAAGTGCGTTATCTCTTCAGCTTCCAAGCTCACAAAAAACATGTATTCAATAACACGCCATAGGCAAGAATATCGCTGGACCAACCAATGAAACCAATGAACCAATGAACATGTGAATTGATCCAGTTATACTTTCAATATACGCGTCCGTCATCATTAATTTCATTTGTTGCTGAGCTGATAGTATCATACAAATCTGATACTTATCTAATGGTAATCCAGTGTCTTGAAATACTTCCCAATGATTGATTATCTTTACGACCTGTGGAGCGCATTTGAAAGAAGCATTCAACATGGCTAGATGAAATTCGTTCGATTCAAGTCAAGTCTTCGCTTTTGCCAGTCCAATAATAATACAACTTTATTAATGTTTCTATCAAGATTCTGACAATCGGAGGAGGATAATATTATATCGTAAATCATAATATTAACTCACGATGTTTGAATAATGTTTCTGATGTGAATATTTAAATGACAAATACAAACAAGTCATTTTCTATTCTGTATCTTATAAAATGACGCGACTTTCAAAATGTAACGAAATTGAATAATAAAGACCTACTCATCCTACAGTAATAATAACGTCTTTTTTTCATCGGTGGGCAAAAAACTCAATAGGGTTAATAGGAAATACTGCGTTCTCTTTTTGATGATTGCAATAATTTAAACCGTTACGGATAAATGATTATATTCGCTCGCCCTGTGTTCTAATTCAGTTCAGCTAACGAGGGGTTGTTCAGCTGTCATAAGCTGTCACACAAGGTTTACGGGAAATTGAAATATCAAATTATGTTCTATAAATATCGACTCGGCGTGTCATTACGAGTTAGTGCAGCTCTCTTGAGCACGGTACACATGTTGTACCTAGGCTGTACCTAGCTGTATCTATATGAGGTACATATGCTGTACATAGGCTGTGCCTAGGCTGTGCTTGGGCTGTACCTAGGCTTTACCTAGGCTGTACCTAGGCTGTACTCAAGTTGTACCTACTTAGACTGAACCCAAGCTGTAACTAGACTGTACCTGGGCTGTACCTGGGATGTACCTGGGCTGTACTTGGGCTGTACCTAGGCTATACTCAAGTTGTACCTATGTTGTACCCAGGATGTACCTAGGCTGTACCCAAGTTTTACCTAGGTTGTACCTATACTCTACCTTGCATGTACCAAGGCTATGTCTATAAGCTGTACTCATGGTGTACCGTACCTGGGCTGTACTTGAGCTGTATCTAGACTGTACCTAAGCTGTACCCAAGCTGTACCTAGTCTGTACCTATGCTGTACCCAAGATGTACCAGGGCTGTACCTAGGATAAACCTAAGCTGTACCTATGATGTACCCAGGATGTACCTGGGCTGTACATAAGCTCTACCTAGACTATACGCAGGCTGTACCCAAGCTGTATCTGTACTAAGGCCGTACTCGACTCGTGCGCAAACAATTCTCATCTAGCCACATGGCACGCTACATGTTCAAATAGGAAACTATCGGTGACTGATCACGCTGATCTTATACGTGTCCTCATAAGCGCACTTTGAATAAAATCTTCTATTCTATCTACATACAAATTTCAGATCAAGTGCTTATGTATTATCCATTGCTAGAAATCATATTGTTTAAATTTTGAAACATTTGAATGACTGGTTCAACTATACGAGGACAGACAAATTAAAATATTTTCCCCTAATGTATTACAACTCTCAATATGAATGTGTATCAATACATCAATATTTGCGAGTGTGAAAGGTTAAAATAAGTCAGGGTCGCTGAACATAATATTTCATTACATATTTTTTTTTCTGAAAGGAGGTAACGATCATGGCACCTCCATTATTATCGAACGTTTACCGACTCTGGACGACTGCACCTCCACTAATAAAGTGAAAATTACAAACCAAGTTCATGCCATGTCTATGCACTGATTATTGATACCCATAATTTATACTATTCAATCTAATTTGTGTGATTTCTGTAGTTCTGTTCCAATTTATTAATATTTCTGTAGTTTCTTTATTTTATTCACTTCTCTTATTTCTATTTTCTATTCCATGAAATATTAAATTAATATTCGAAGTCGTCGTTTTAGACTGGTTTGCAACTGCAAGTGTTCCTCATTGAACTTTGTTTTGTAAGCTGTAAACACTCAGTGCCAAGTCGTAAACCTAGGTTTCATTAATTCGCTTGGCGCGCATTGATTAAAAAATAACAGACATGACTATTTGGGGAACAGTAGAAATTATTGTGAATTGTGTCAGCTCTAGAATCAAGAAGTAATTTTAACAAGAAATTTGGACGTAATATTCGAAATATCAAAAACATGCATCAAACCCACAATTTTCGGAGTTGACTTCATACAATGTCTCAATCAATAGTCTTGAACTGTATAATATATTTCTCATAATTCAATCAATTGATTATTAGGGCGATATATCCGAATTCAAAATAGAATGTCTCTCATTTATTCATTTATTTATAAAGTGGGTTTACCGATTCACTGCATTGATAAATAGATCCATTAGCGTCAAATCATTGAATATTGAGATGATGGGATGATGAGATGTCGATTTCTTAGGGAGTGGATAATGGAAAGTGGGCAGGAAGCAGTCGTGGTCTATATTGTAGGAACCATCCAGCATTTGAAATGCTATATAGGAAAACTACGAAAAAAACCTGTAAAGATGGACGGTGATGGGGATCGAACCGAAGCCCGATCTACCCTCATATCTAGGTCACATGATGCATGTCATTTACTACTGTCACTTTCATTTCAGCCTCTACGGAATGTGATATTATTAGGAACAGAGAATGTAAAAAGTGTCGAATACATGTTCATGTTTGATAATAACTACAATTGGACCAAATTGTTCCCAGAAAGGAATCATAAAATAGTATTAAGATAATTATTTAATTAGAAACGGAATTCACAGCTCTATTTATTGACAGCATGCATTTGTTGGATTCATGAAGCAAGTTTTACAATTACAATTTACTCTACAATTACCATGAATTGAGGGATTTAATGGCACCCGTCACGAAACAGTATTTCACTGAACTGGCGACATTTTATGATTATTTAAAAAAGCATTACGAACATTCATGGTTAATATATTCTGAAACTCGTAAATATCGATCCAAGCTGGCACTGCATAATACATAATAATATATTATACGCCATCCGCTATATTAGAATACGATCAATAATTATTACATAATAATTAATAAAGCGATCTTTTTAATATATCAAAAGCAACTGTGTGGCTTGTCATCAATATCTCGACCTAGTCTCCTCTGAATATGGGCATAATGTTATTATTATACAGCATGAATATACTATATGCCTGGCAATGTAATCGTTATTTCACATTATACAAGCAAGTGAAATAGCTGAGTGAAAGAACAATGTCGTGTAGTCGGATGAATGAATGGGTGGGAGAGAGAGAGGTCAAACTGGCGAGGGGCACTATATGGGCTAAGGGGAGCGGAAGGGATAATAGATTATTTTTATAAAAGGAGGACAAAGTAGTAGTCCATTTATTTCTACCATGGACTATGGAATTTGTCCGTCACATACGAATCAATATTGAGGAACAATTCCAGTTGCCGTTTGGATAGCTATCAACTTCTGTTGGTGAATGTTATGCACACGACGCACAAGTGCGTAACAAGTACAGCGTCGTGCATCATCTCCGACTCACGACTGACAGATACCGGAACCTGAACCTATCGGGGATTATAAGTCGGGCAACAAAATCCAAACGTGAGAAGATAGAACATTTCTCTTCATGCTTTAAAAAATGGATGAATCCGATATTATTTCACAATATTTGAATTATTTCCACCTTTATAGCGCTTGAAACATTTACCGTCATTTTTAGTGTATCATACCATTAATATAATTTTTAAGTTCGTGAAGGTTTCAAATTCCAATCTGATGTTACATTAGAAGATGAAAAAGATCGAAACCACTTTGATTAGGACATGAGAACGACTAAATAGTGTTCGATATTTATTACGAATAATTGCTCTCTCACCTATCACCCGTATAGAACGAGTTCAGGTTATTCCAACTAGCTACTGCCACTTCTAGAGGACTTGAAGCACATTCTCTCGTAGAACCGAGTAGATAATCTGGAATTCCTGGAGTATCTTCTCGCATCTGAGGAGACAACCTGCTTGTTTTTCACATGAAGTGTTGCGTATAGCCATTATCTGTCTTGGCTTGAAGTCTTTCCTAAAAACTACATTAAAAGTTGACAAACTAAAAACACTGCAGTCTGGTATTTTGTTACAGTATACGCACACAAACGACGTAAATAGGAAGATAACAGGTATAGGAGTAAAGATGCCATCATACGGAAGCTGCGTGTATCTAGTTAACCCTGGAAAGCTCGAGAGGGGGTCTAGTCTTACGACGTGGCAAAATGAATGGACCGGTGATAATAACGATGATTATTATAATGATTATTATAATGATGATTATTATAATAAATGAATTTGTTCATCAATTACTGATATATATATATATATATACACTGGCGTCGGAACCGGGGGGGGCAGGGGGGGCAATGCCCCCCCCAACTTTCGGCCAGGGGGGGGCAAGGGGGGGCAAGAAAAAGGTCTTGCAAAAAAAATTGAAAAGACGAGAAATAGAAAAGACGAAAAAAAGAAGGAAGAGAGAAGGAAAGAAAGAAAGAAAAAAAGAAAGAAAGAGTAGGAAGGAAAGATGTAGACCTATTTAGATAGATAAAATCGTACATAGATTCATATTTCACATTGCATAGAAAATCAAATATCAGATGGGCACCTTCAGTTTTAGGAGAAAATTGATTTTTGCATCTAAATCTCATCTGGAACACGTTGAAACATATTGAAAAAGGTGTGATTTGAAGGAATTTGGCGTACTGTTTTGGAATGATAGCTCTGGTAAGTAGTTATTAGTTATCAGAAAACAACAAACAACCCTACCGGCAGTGCCTCTTTCAGATATGAATTATTCATTACAATTTTTGTAAATTTTGTAAATTTCCAAAATTCCAACAATCGTAACAATGACAATACAATGAAATGGAGATAGGGAACTTCCAATGAGGGTCGTTCGGTGACTGCCAGGGGCGTCAAATTTAAGGGGCGCTATCGGCGCACATTTGTAACATTCTATTAATAATAATATGCCATGAATCGTATTCTATTTTACTTGTGCATTATTGGGTGGAGAAAATGTTATCATTCGAACAGCATTGTTATCGAAAGACATAGATTTTTCTTGGATCAGCCATTCAGCAAAACTAGCTCTTACCACACTAAAGAATTCATGAATTCCAGAAATTTCGTCCAATTCCCAAACCCGTAGAATCGTATTTAAAAAGATAAATTCACAAAAATTTCCCTGCGGGGCTTGGTTCCTCCCTCACTCGCATTCACTTTCACTATGCGCATATAGTTTTTGGGGCTCATAATTTAGTCCTTGTCCGTGGCGCTAAAATGAGCCAGAATGACCCTGCAGTTACAGTAACTATGTTTGGCAAATATCAGTTGGGCACATCTAGTTCTTCAAAACAATTAATTTTGTCATCTAAATCTTATCTGAAACACGTTAAATCGTGTAAAAAAAAGGGTTATTTGAAAAAATTCCCTGCGGGGCCAGAGGGGGTCCTTCCCCATTGCCCCCCACGGGTCGCATACTTCGCGTTAACTGGCCTTTGTACAACTGTCCTTATATGGCATTTTCTTTTCCAAACTGTGACCCCCCCCCCCCCATCTTGGTATTCTCTGTATTTTGTCCTTCTATCCTGAAAAATACCCAAATGTTATTGAATATGTGGCACCCCATACTTCCTTCCTCCGCGGGTCGCAATTTTTGAGCTTGCCCCCCCCTACTTTGAAAACGTTCCGACGCCCCTGTATATATATATATATATATATATATATATATATATATATATATATATATATATATATATATGATAAAAAATGATTATTTATGGATAATTAAAGTCGTTTTTGAATAAGAAACACCCAATACAACATATTTACTATGTATATTCAACAATGATTGTTAACAATTATACCTCATCACATAACACTGATTCACTGAATTGGTGAGATTGAAGCTATACTAGATTTGAAGTCACGCTAAGATATCTACCTAGAAATACCAAAACAAGCGTCATGCTTCATCATCATACCAGGTATTTCGACCTATGAAATGAACATAACCTACTACAGTGTACACCTCCAACGCGGGTTTCTTCCAATTATTATATTCCTATTGTTCAGCCGTTTCATTTGAACTAGATGAATCAAATCATATACCAACAATAATATAACTAACGTTTGATGTGAAGAGAATAACTAAGAATGCAAACGTGGTCTGTTATAGTACAGGCGACATTCCAACGATCATCTAAACGTCTGAGGAAAACTAAAAAGTTTCTTTACAAAATGGATTCAACTGAATTTGATTTCTCGTGACGGTTTTGATCATCTCCTTTCATGAACTTGTGAGTTGTTGATGGGAGGGTAGTAGATGTGAGAAGAGTGAAGGGAGGGGGGGATATGGAATAGTGACTATCAAGAAGAAGCGCAAGTAGTATACCGATAAAAGGAACAGTAACAATGTATGTGACATTTGAAAAATATTCAATTGCTGTGTGTCATCCTTATACTCGCTTGCAAGTCGTAGCAATGATTGATTTATTTCTTGATCAAATGACATCTTTTGAATGATCTCTCAAAAATGGAATTCACACAAAATTCCGAAAATATATTGTACGATTGTGAACACGTCTATACATACAATGCATTCTCATATAGCAATACTTCTTGACGTCAATTCAAAGGCATGTTCTCCACATCGGAGTTTTTAGAATGTATTGAATAAAAATTAATATAAAAATAAAAATAGCTGACTCGAGTGTTCTCACAAACATTTCGGTTCTATTCTGGATAAGTGTGAAGTTTTGCATTCACTTTCAAGCCAATCAGTCAATTCTCATGCCCTGTGGCGAGTGTACAGATACATAAATACCAAACATCACACAAACATACAAAAAAACACAAATACAAATTCCGTGAGAGACGCACTGAGTCCACATTTCGTTAATTCAATCAATGAAATAGATCTGATGATATATTGTTCATATATTCATATAGCATGGCGCAGAAAAATGGAATCAAATGTCAGTGGGAGTCGATTCAACGAAATTACAGTTTTTTTGGTGATAACGTTCGGACGCTGAGAAATAAAAATTATGTTAGGGGAAAAATATTCATTTTTGATACCTCCAGAGTGTTATAAGTAAAAACCATTTAACTTATTTCGCATAATTGTCACAGGTATACTGCTGAAATAACACATTTTTCGGCTTAGAGCGCATATTTGTGGAGATGTTGGAATCCAAGGTCAATCGTGTTATCTCACATCATTTTTTTAGGTATCGGTATTAAAGAGATCTGTGTTCCTCTCGTATTAGAATTTTGGTATCTCATACCATTCAGAAGTTACTACTGAAAAACTGATACTTCGCTGATCGACTCCCTAGCGCTCCCAAGTTATTTCATATTATTTTTTCAGTTGAGCACAAAATGTTTCTGATGATCCAATATGAAATGGAACAATTGCATTTTGTTTTCCGGAAATCTACACGGAAATTTGCTGTACCAAAATCGTTTCTATAACATTTATAAAGAAGCACGAAACTGTTCAAATCCCAATGTGGGGTTTAAATATCAAGTTCACAACTGTGCATTTTCTTGTTTTATATTTTCATTTTCATTATATATATAGCCTATATATATATATATAATTCCACAATGACTATCTACCATTACAGTATTCTAAATTCTAATAGATCCTGCCCGCACGGTACTTCATCTTGCCCTACTACATGCTGTCCAATAAACTTCAAATCCTTGAAAAAACACGTTGCTGTCCATGCTTGTTTCTACGGTCACTTTCAATTCACCCCGTTCAATCTAAAATAAAATGCTAATGTTATTTTTGGGGCTATTCCCTTTCTATGTACAAAACTTGACGTATTCGTTAAAAGTTCAGTGCAGAACGTCAAATAGATTGCATGGAGACAACAACTAACTTACCACAGACGAACACCAACTCGAAGCTATACCACCCGTCGGTGCATGATTATTCGAATACTACAAATTCAATGAAGTTAACAATTACATGCAATCATATTTGTTCTACAATTATGAAAACAATAAAAACAACTGAATATGAAAGTATAAGAGTATCTACATGATGTGATAGATGAAGGTTACTGCGTTCACTGGTATGGCTGAACTAAAATAAATTCATTTTCCCTCGAATACTTCTGCACTTGGTACCTACTCGTATCAGTGAAAGAGCACCCCTGGTGGCTACAGACAGCACAAATAAGCACGATTGTGCTCTCTAGCATTCCTTAAAGATACTCTACAGGGTGAGGGTTTAGAAGGGAGTGGTGATAAAGCAGAGGGGTCAAGAGTGGGGTTAGGGACAGCACTATTGAAACATTGCGTGACATGTCTTGAATTATATCTATCGTTTTTTATGATATACGTATCAAATGCGAAACTCAATTGGATTCTAACAGTCTACAAAAAAAATACGAATACAACCGAGAATAGGTAAGAAAAAACAGCAAGGGCAAAATTTAATTTGTTGATAGGCTACCATAAAATATACTCTCTCATGAGAAGTAGTCGTAGACTTTGAGTTTTAGTTATGATTGTGTCCAAGAGTAGTATTTGTTGAGCATCTGTGACGTTAGGGGTTGAAAGAATCACTCTTGCTTGGTTTGTAAGCGAACCGTATAGCATCATACTCCATCTCTCCGGCTAAAGGTAGAGTCGAGGAAGGAGAATCCCAACATTGCTAGATTTATCGCAGGGCCAGAACTGCACTGTTTCTTTCTTCTTTTTCTGCCATAGTGTGTATATGAAACGTGACCCTACGGGACACATTCCACCTTTATCCTTGCTTGTAATTCTATTTGTCAGACTGTCATTAGTTCATGACACTCTCAGCTTGATTGCTTTATCAATTGAGGTGATATTATACACACACAAATATGTATATATACACATATATATATATATATATATATATATATATATATATATATACATATATATATATATATATATATATATATATATATATATATATATATATATATATATATATATATATATATATAAATAATGAATATATGAAATTGTGATGATTTTATAAACACACAAGCATACACTACTTTACGTCTGAAATTTATACTTTGATAGAAATATTAGTAGTGACCTGTGCAGAGAGATCAGAGCGAATACAGAATGTTCAATACGGCAAAACAAGCGCATTTATCACCGAACCTGGATCATCACTATTAGTACAGAATTTCAATAAAAACAAATATCCGTTTAGTAAATGCTCTCACCGTTCTCCGCACAGCCGAATTAATTTCATTTCCGTTCCGCTCTTCCATGATATTTTAAACCAACATTCAATGAGTATTCTCATCTATTATGTATATTTGACAAGGAATTGCCGTTGAACTATTTTCAATTTTCATTCATTTCAGATGACTGTTTCCTTAAAATAACTGATACGATCAAAATATCTGTTCAAATGATATTAGCACTAGCCTACTACCACTTCACTACCGGTACTGTGAATACCACTAAATAACTAGCCATTCCGTTATGTACTTGTTGACGACGGTTCAATCGTTTTTACCAATCACTTCGGGACCCGCTAACTGGCAAAGAATAGTGCAGACACAGCCGAAACTAAATTCAATGAAAATACTCTCAACACATAAGAAAGATTTTCCTTTTTGCTGAGCGGTCCTACACAAAAAACGTGTCACCGTGCGACCCTCTAGCTCCCCTTTTAAGACCCCAGCTGAATTCGTACAGCATCCATTAATAATGTGCAGCATAGGTTTCAAAAGTCAAGTCTAAAAAAGCGAACTTTTCTTTACCGAGGGTTCTTAAATATGAAAATCGACTAGAATATTCACTTAAATGAATAATGACACTTTCTTCTGTATAACGATGAACTGTTATTACATCATATTGGGATGATGGAGATGATATTAATACAGAGCGGGATATTCCCTATGATATTGTATATTGGTTAACAGTTAAAATTGTTTCTGTAAAATGATATAAAGGGAATGTGGAATAAGAACAAAGAACTGAGAATTTTCTTGAATTTATTTGAAATCACTCTGTATTCGAGGACGCACTCTAATGGTAGGTAAGATCTATTGGCTTCTGTGAATGATGAATGAGAGGAAGGAAAATGAGATGGAAAGTTATTTTTTTATGAGTATTAGACATCAGGAAGGAAACCTTTATCGCCTACTAGTAAGGATAGTTTCTCAGTACAGCCATAAAGGGAATCAAACCCCGGCCTGCTGATAAAGGCTCAGTGCACTAGTCACTGAACTACTTGGTTAACATTTCCAAGTATTTGAAATTTACATTCAAATAATTGGTGAATTAGTCAATTAATAAATGATTGAATAAATAAATTAATGTCATCAATAAATCATTAATCACTGGCATTTTTCCAAGTGAATTAAAAGTAGCTAAAATTGTTCCATTGCATAAAAGTGGTAGTGAGCAATGTCTAGATAATTACAGGCCAATATCTCTCCTTCCCACTTTTTCCAAAATATATGAAAAAATAGTATTCAAAGCCTGAGAGGTTTTCTCGACAACAATAACGCTTTAGTCAAGGAGCAACATGGATTTCGAAACGGTAAAAGTACATCGACTGAAATTTATTCTCTTACGCAATCTGTTTTAAAATCAATTGACAAGAATGAACAAGTACTTGGCATCTTTTGTGATTTATCTGAAGCTTTCGATCTAGTTCAACACTCACTCATCCTGGAAAAATTAGGGCATTATGGAATCAAAGGAATTGCAAATGTATGGTTTAGGTCCTACGTAGAGGGAAGAAAGCAAGCAGTAGAAATTAAATATCAGGATTTCGTTACAGGAAAACTGGAAATGTATTTATCACAATTCGGGAACATTTCTTGTGGGGTACCGCAAGGAAGTACATTGGGCCCTTTAATTTTTCTCATCTATATAAATGACTTGCCCAAAAATGTAAGTTGTCCCCTTGTTGATGTAGTATTATTTGCTGATGATACAAATGCCATTGTGAATTGGCAAATTCAATTGAAGATTTAGAAATCAAAGCAAACAACACGGTGATACTACTTTCCAATTAGTTTACAACCAATTTGCTCTTCCTGAATCGAAATAAAACTAACCTTATACATTTTAACACGGAAAATACAAATCTAATGGAAAAACAAGCTGATAACGAACCAATTCCCTTCTCAATCAGTACGAAATTTTTAGGGGCTTCAAATAGACAATAAAATGAAATGGAACGAGCATTTGAATGATATGAACTCGAAACTCAGCTCAGCTTGCTTTATGCTTAGAAATCTATCGAAGAAATCAAGTCTTATTTCCCCTAAAATGGTTTATTTCGCATATTTTCATTCAATCATGAGCTACGGGATTGAATTCTGAGGTAATGCTAGTAATGTGAATGATACTTTCAAGCTGCAAAAGACAGCAATTAGAATAATTATGAAATCGAATTGGAGGTCTACGTCTACCTCTGTACCAACAATGCCAAGTTGTAAACCACTATTTTACGAGTTACAAATTATGACATAGCCGTGCACATATATATTCAAGGTACTAACATTTGTCAAAACTAATATCCACGAATTTCCGGCCCCCTTGAACACAGTCACAATACTCGACACAAAAATCTCATTAAACTAGACAAACACCATAAAACTACCTATCAGAGAGGTTTGCATCATTGTGGATCAAAACTGTTCAATAAATTACCAACGTTCATCAAAGAAATGTCATTGAAAGAATTCAAATCAACAATCAAAATGCATCTTCTGAAAAACACTTTCTACTCCGTTGAGGATTTCATGGACACAAGCTTCTTTCAAAAAATTTGAATAAAAATATAAAATGACTTGAAATAAAAATTAATTAAAACTAGCATTATCTCAAAACTGTACGGACCTGAAATTGGAAATTGATTGGAAACATTCAGAAATTTTGGGGTTTTGTACTGTAGTATGTTTTCATATGTAACCTTACATGGTAATCAAGGGTGTACGAATTAACCTCATGACGTTACGTTATTCAATGAAACATGATTCCTTTTCAGACTATAAGATAACATATCTGAACAATACAACAGTTTGACAACATGTTGTCTCAACACTGCAATACTAGGTCACAACAATAGTATAAATTTTAAAATAAAATAAATCTTCAAATTGAACTTCAGGATTACTTAATACATATATTATCACTATCATCACTATTATTGTTAATTATTAACATATTTACTTATTACCATATGATGTTATAAGCCACATGTATAAGGTGGTAGTTGATAATTGTAAACTGCAAACCATTCCGATTTCCTCGGAATAGGGTTAAAGGAATAATTGAATAAATAATAAAAAATAAACAAATGACTGTCGTATAGAGCAACACGTTTTTCTCCGTCTCGACAAAATGTCCGTCTGAGTATCAAATTAACAAACATGTTTGTATGAGCGAAGAGGAATTCTCACTTTCAAGCGAAATCTAATTTCCAATTGTTTCGGTTCTCCAGACGTAAATAGTTTAACATTTCAACTGGTCAGTACGAACTTTTATCACAGTTTGATTTCGACGATCAATGTTCATTTTATGTTTTTTGGGTTCAGTTGGTATCATCAATTCTCAGAAAACAAACATTGAATTTAATAAGTTGAATCCAGTGTGTACTAATGGATGTATATTTTTTGTATCGGTAAAACTTCAAATTTTGTTTGAAATAACAATGATGGTTATAAAAAGTGCACGGCTATCACTGACAAAAAAGAACTCATTTCCACACATCAGTCCTTCATCAACGTGCCATGCACGATCATTGCGTTTTTCCAAATATATGTCATATTTTCAACTTTTCAAGATCCAAAGATATGGGTGTTATTTTATCACTATCCTTTCATTTCTTCTCAATGTAGAAATAAAATTGAGATTATCATTCTAAATCTCGTCAGAATAATAAGCCTCATAATCGAAATATTAATTTAAAACAAACTTGTTTCAAAACGATCCAAACTACTCGAAATTTCACACGATCTTATTTTTAATGTCGTCGACACATTACCTTTGAAATGTGAAGCAACCCCTCCTGTACATAATGGCATCGGCCAATGATTAGAAAGCATTAGAAGTCTAAGAAGTCACACCTCCTCGCTTTCTTTCTCCTTCATTCTAATACTCCCCGTTTCACTCGCTGAATAAATCAGCAACTAATGCTTGGTCAAGCGCCGAACTCACCCTCATGCCCGCTTACTACAGCATTAATGCGGCGAGACGCGGATTCAAACCTAACCACAGCGTAACATTTTCAGTGTCAACATAACATATAAACGATCGTAGTGGCTTTCCGTCCCAACATATTGTAGTGAAAACGCTTTACAAGAAGTATCTTCTAGCATACTGTCGATCCATGATAAACATTCACATTAGGTTTCATGTTATTTGTATGTACCGATAGACGGAGAAGTGAAATCGATAGCCAAAATATCGAGTGATACTGTTACATACAACTGATTATTCCACCTTTGTTATTATACAATTTGAATCGTTAGCATTTCCGACAAATATTGCTCGCATCTTATGATGTATTTGTTAATTTTCTATTTCTCACTGTTTAAGTTCTGTGTTCTTTTTTATCTGTGAAAACACCCTGTCGGGAACATTTTGTCTCATGAAGACTGGGGATGCCTTAAACCAAGCAAGCAGTTATCAAGCAACCAAGTAGAGAAACCACCTCCAACGTTATATACAACAGAGAGAAATGCTCTCATACGTTATGGTCAATTAATTACCTAAGAACAGTTTTACTAGTTTTCCAGGAGTACAGTGTAACTTTTCAGTATTTTCTTCCTGAAAAGTTGACTAGTTTTCAACTATCGTACGTAGTATATCGCATTAAGTCTGCGGTAAAAAAGAAAAGTCGAGTTCTTTCCAAACTTGAGAAATCGAAATAAAAATTAATTACTCAACTTGGCGGACTAAAATACCTCATTTGAAATGAAAAGTATCAAGAAGATGAATGAACATGAATAGGTTAGAGTGCGATATTTGGGGATAATTCCATGTGATGATATTTTATTCTAAATCTGATCTTTTGTCTTGTTTCTGTATTGACGCTCCGGGTTTGATTCGACCTGACAAGCATAATCAGCAATACCCTTGTGGACAAGTGAGAATATTGTTTCACAGTTGATCCAGTTGCGAACAAGGGACATGAAATTGAAAATGAATTAAAAAATAAATTGAAATTTCAAGAAATCAAAAATTTGAAAAAAAACGAATTGAAAATAATAATCTAATTATGATAGTGAATTTGATGAATTTAATGAATCAATAATTCAATAACAAATAATAATAATGATAGGGCCTACATTATTAGGCCTACTGGCCCAAATGAACTAGGCCGGTAGTGACCATACTCGTCGATTATTTTCGTGAATATTTTGTCGTGACTAAGTAAATTATGAGATACCTACTTCACATGAGTGAGGTAGGCCTGATTATTTAGAAAAAAAAATGAAAAGAAAAATCAAAAACTCTCAGCGCCTCAATGAATCCCATGATATTCGAGTGCACAAAAACAGAATGAATTTGTATGTTTATTCGGATTTTATATACAAATATGAATAACAAAATCATGGTTAGCCGCGTCCTTACCACATCCACACTAATTACCGGATACAACAAACCAACCTTGCGCTTGTCCTACCAATGAACTAATTGCCTAACATTTCCCAAAAGTACCCTAACGTTCACCCATTTTACAATAATCCGATCATATTTCAGATTGTCAATATTTTTTCTGCTAGCTGTCATCTACGTTATCGCTTCCATAATACAAAAATACAAAAATACAAGAATTATACCTCACTGGATGGAACCAAAAAATTGTTCTTTGGGGAAAACAAACAATTGTGTGATATTTAAATTCTAATTGAGTCCATTTTTATTCATTCATATTGGGTTCAACGACGCACTGTAATAATAACTAAGGTCTATTGACATTGGGTACATGATTAATGAGAAGATGAGATAGTGAGAAGTAGCTGTCTTCAGTAATGGGAAGGAAGCGGTCGTGGCCTATACTGTAGGAAACATTCCGGCATTAATCGACAGAGATTAGAATACAGAAAGAAATCATGGGAGACCCCTGTAAAAATGAACGGTGGCGGGGACCGAATCGAAGCCCGATATGCCCCTCATCTCCCGGATCATATGAAGGCTGAAGCAAGCGCGTTAGCAACTGAGCTAAATGTGTGATGAGTCTATATATCTACATTCAGACTTTTCCAATGATGTAATGTGTTTTCGGTTATAGATTCAGTGAATATGTAATTTAATTTTCAAAATAATGTTCGAAATAAAACGAACAAACTCGCTTTCTCTCTCTCTCTCTCCACTTCGTACCTCTCCCTCTATCTCCCATTCTCTCTTTTCCTATCCCCTCACCGCAGCCCTATGCTGGGCTGAGCCTCGTATACCCTAGTACGTACGGGTACGTACTTTTTGGTATCGATGACAGTTCAATCACTAAATGCATATAGCTTTAGGCCTACAATCTATTCAATAAATATAATCCGGAATGCTATTCCGTGACGTACCCATATAACCTAGCTGTTGGTGGGTCGTTAAGCAGCATTCCGTGACGTATTGTGAAAGATACATCGTTTGCTATATATTTTTAGCAATGCAACAATTTGCTTGCACCTAATTGAGGAAAGTACATTGGACCAACATTCATGGCTAGAGCAGTGGGTGTATAATATACTCAAGCTCTCCGTAGCATTATACGTCTACCAATTCCTGAGAAAAAGGCAACATGATCACTGTGCTCATCATTCAAGACAACAAATGTACGGTGACATTCGTTCGTTCCGTCAGAACTTTCAAAATATCCTAATGGAGTTCTACTGAAAAGTTGGTGAGTGAAAAAAGCAAAGTTGTACCAGAAAAATATTAGATCGTATGAAGTATACACTTTTCACTGAAACAAGACGTCTTTATTGAGATTACTTTTCTCCGTTACGTTATAGCTTTGCCTTTGTCATTTGAATCTATTGGATTCATCAGATGAAATCCTTTCACTCGAGCAAATGAGAACTCCATATTTTGTTTGTTTTGTTTTTTTGCTTGCTTTTATAGCGTGATTCTTATTATTCAAAATAACATGGGTGAAGTTTTCTGGTAAAATCAGTTCTATCAGTTGTATAAAATCACTCGGAAAATCATTCATTGCCCGCTCGACAGAATCGTTGCTGTACTCGACCTTCAACTTCGCAGAGTAGTTCGGTTTTATGGTTTTATGAATACATTTCGCTTCGCAGAGAGGTTGGGTTTCATGGTTTTACAATGAGGCCTATTCCAATAACCCTAATTGATAAACATCATTATTAAACAAGCAATTTCAATTTTGAAAAGAAGTAGTGTACATCACACAAACCAAGCACGCTAAGCATGCCAACCACTCGACACTTATGCAGTTTTACTAACAGCGTGATATTCACCAATCAGTAATCATCATCAAGCACGATCTTCATATCGAAGATCCTCTTCGCAGAAACGATTCTAACTGCCCGTCCAAGACGAATGTCACTAGATTGTATTCAAGGGAAGCCCACCAATAGCGCAACATTTTCATTGTCTACATAACATAGGCCTATACACGATCGCAGTGGCTTTCCTGATCAAGATATTGTAGTGAAACTGCTTCATACCATTCATACCATTCAGTATCTTATAAAATACTGTTGATCCATAATGAACATTCATAATATGTAACGTGTTATTTGTATGTAACGGTACGCTGAAGGTAAAAACCGATGGCAAAAATATCGAGGGTTACTGTTAGATACGAGCGATCGTTCCAACTTTGTTATTATAAAATTTGCCTCATTAGCATTTTAGACAAATATTGTCTGCATCAGGTGATGTATTTGTTGATTTTGTAACTTGCTCGGTTCAAGCTTTATGATGATCAATTACATTAGTGAAATCATCCTGGCGGTAACTTTTTGCCCCACGGAGACTGGGGACGTCTTAATCCATCGTGCATGCTTTCTCGTCTGTGATGCCAGCGGGACAGGTGTCGTCCGTCAGTAAACAGATCCTAGACACGCGCGAAGTAGTTCCGGTTTCACACGTCTTAGAAGCTGTACAGAGACGTGTATTCAATTTACCACACAGACACCGCAAACAACATGTATGACTGGAAAAACAAACATAGCCTTATTACAAGTCTGCTCCTGGATGGTGAATGTGTTGACAACGCTACGTCAATTACATGGTACTGTACAATATAGCATTACCAAACAGGTTGTAAAAAGCGTGCTGCTAGTGTTTGTTTCGAGTGATATCAAAAATCTCCATACTTGTTTGAAATACATATTTCTTGTCGCATTTTGTATCATGATCCTAGTAGAATGGTCATTTGTGATGTAGACCGATTATCATTGCTATGCAGATTAAATCAATGATTGCTCGAACATGTCATTAAAGTCAGCAAACACACCATTTGGCTCAGTCAGTTAATGTTTTTATTTGAATTCAACGACTCACTTTAATGATGACTCAGGTGTATTGGCGGGTGAATTATGAATGAGGTAATGGGAATTAGAGATGATGGGTTATTTATCTAGGTGTTTTGAATAGTTGAGCAGAACGGTTGTCAAGAGTCATCCCAGTATTTACCTTGAAAAAGAGGAAAACCATGAGAAAAGTCGGTCATGATGTTCTACCTTGGCGGAAATCGAGCCCCGGTCTCCTTAATGAGCATGGTAGCCACTGGTCCACCCGTCTCAGTCAGGGAGTCGATTGGTTATGGTTGAGATCTAAAGTATAAGGTGGTCGTTGAATCGAAACTCACATTAACGTCCACTATGTATGATTGAATACTTTTTCTTATAAATTCATACCCCAATACATCTCAACTGTTCATGGGATTCATTTTATACACCATCATGCTAATCGACATTAAAGCCAAACTAAAAGCACATATCAAATATTAATTTCAAATATCATTACCGAAATATCATTATCGGTTTCAACCCCCAAAAAACCTGATGTTGATGGGGTCGCGAAGTGATATTATAGTATATTACCATCTTACTTGTTCTGCCATGTGTATTCATTGCTCTCGTTGGACTCGTTCTTCCACCAACATATAGCCGAGCTGCTGCGAAAGAACAACACTAATTTGTTCTATATATCTAGTACGGTCGTCCAACTGTTGGTTTTGAATCTATTTCCCCAATCTATGATGAGATCTTTTCCCATTGGTCGAGAAGGATATACTGCCAAGAAAGTTGAACGAGAGGGAATGTACGGCGACAGATCTGACTGGAATGTTTTCAGAGTAAATCGAGCCAAATGTGCTCAGATCAGATTATCGTTGTCAATTGCCGGCTCCTCTATATATGTATATTTGATGCCTTAATGGCTACACCGTCGGAGTTCTAAATCACTTGAACGTAATGAACTAGTACATACATATGGCGTGTGTACACTAGCAGAGCTCATACCTCCCTTTGTAAACAGTTTGAAAAATTAGATTGAACTAGAAGGGCGTTTTGTGCTAGTAAGGCATAACAATTCAATGTAGGTGATCACGTCGATTTTATGATGTAAGGACTGCGATTTGCAATAACCTGATATAGGTGATCAAACATTCATAATTCATATTTGATCTCCTACGTGCAACATTGATTTGACTGGGTACTATATTCAGAAGCAACATATAGAGGTAATAATCAGGCTCCCCAGTTAAAAGCATTCGTTATATAAACTCGAGGCAATCACTGGTGAAACATGATGTTGATAATAGCGATATTAATAATGATAATTATTATGAAAAAAATAATGATAATACGGTATTACAAACAGCGGATAAAACGATGTAACATTTTGGTGGAAGTGCCGGGTCTTGTTTATTATCAGTACTTCAGTTGAGTAACTAGATTGGAAAAAACTGCAGTGGGTCATTTTCTGAGAGTATATAAAATACTTATGTGCCTCATTTGAAAGATGACAGAACTCGTGTAAGAAAATGTAAGGTTTCAATCTGAAAATCAATCGAGTTCCAATCAAAAATACCCTAGTTATTCAAACAATAATTGATTTCGTTCTCCAAATCCAACGGTGAAATACCTACAGATTCAATGTTTACAGAAGTTCGCTCATACTGAACTTCCATCTTGTTCATTATTTCTGAACTCAAAACGGACGTCATCTTATTTATTCAGCCATTTTTTTGTATGGCAGCTCTTGTATGTTTATCAAACGGATAACTAATATTGTTTCAAATATAATAATGGAATCAAATAGAAGAACCACACCGGGGAAAATATAATATAGTGAAGCTATAGACCTACTTTCATAATTGAGTATATAAGATAACATATCGAAGATCACTTATCATTTTACATATAACTATATCTTGAAACGATATCCCTATTCCGCGTTAGTCCCGCATCAATAGAATAGAATAGAATGAAAGAATAGAAGATTTTTTCTGATCGAGTTCAACTACAGTCACATAACTTACATACAAATATGCATCATCACATTCTGCATTAAAGAAACAAAACAACGCTCACAACACCTGTTTTTGTCAATTACAGTTCGACATACTTTACAGCTATCCTCATTATGATTGAATTATACGTCAACTGAATAAAAGCAATGGTCAATACGTATTATTTAAAATTGTGCTTAAATTTGAACTCATGGTTATTGTCCTTTCAATCAATGTGTGTTTCTTTGGGATATATACATTACACTTTTATCAATATACCCGTCTGGTCTGTTTATAAATGAACAATGCCCATTACCATTATTGGAATCAGAGGTCGATATGAGAGACTTGTGTGTGATTGTAGCTAGTTACCGTCAAGTTGTACTTTTATTAGCCCAAATTCACATGATATGGGATCAGATTTTTTTTTACTCATGTTCAAGTCAATCTAAAGATAATTGTGCATGATGTGAGTGGCTTTTGTTTGTGCACTCTTTTAATACACCTTTACTGTGGATGCAAACAGATGTGCTTTTTTATAATGATAATGCAGAAGCTTTTCTATGAGACGCTTTTCAATATATACTCGACAGGTGGACAACCATAGAGATATGAGGACAAACCAAGGATAGTGTATAATATCCACTCTATTGACTTACCTTGGAGACTAACAATATGAAAGTTAGCAATTATCTCTAACCAATATCCCTCGTACTTTTTCAAGAAAATAATCCTAATGGACCCCATAATACCATTCAGATCACTCAATATTACTCATTCACCTACCCGAATAGATCTTAGTCAGAGATTGAGTTTGTCGATGAACCTGAATAAGAAAGAGATCACTTGAATGGTATATTTAGTCAAACTCGATCTGCATGCATATAAATGTGATCGAAGCCAGTACCATGATTAATGGTGCGTGATGAAAGGGAGAACGTGTAATTGGTTCGAACTAATTTACGTAAAACGATATGTAAAACCAATCAGGTATTTTCTATAGAGACTAATAAAATATGTAAAACCATCGAGCAGTTTCCACATTGACTACTGATGGTGAATGGATTCTGTGCAGCACTGATGATGCATGCATTTGACACTGCACCTCTATTGCATGTGTTATTGCACGATAGCAGTCGGTTATTGCTTTACAGCCTGCATGCTACTAGATTTACTGCAACCAATTTATATTAGCTAAACGGGCGATGTCGTTAAAACAGACAGCTCTTGACAAAACCATTCACAAGCTATTATAATATGTATAGGCTTTTGGAGCTCACAGTGGTAAATTAGCCCTAGCTGCTAATAAACCAAACCAGTGTATGTTGGCTTAATTTTTGGAAGAGCGAGCAAACTGATGTAAATTAGCCTTTGTGTTATGAACATGTCCTTGTATTATTACTCAAATTCACTGCATTGTTGTTTGTTTTTGAAGGCAAATGTTACTTCCCATATTTGAATGGACTAATGTTTGAATGGTGAATATCTCATATTATCGATCTGCCGTTTCTAGGAAAGACCATCGATGTCCCTATCATATCACTCGTATCGCTTCAACCTCGTTACAAGTATATTATCATATGATCCAACCATAGAAATATCAACTTCATATTTTGTCATTCGGACTGTAACAGTGGTTCTGTGGAACAGTGGAATATATTTTAAAGGTGATAAAAACTCGACGGTTTGACTCCCATTGTATTTGCTCCTCAATCACGTAGCGCCGGACGCAACCTTTTCACACACCCAAAATATCAGAAACAAATCAGATCTAAGCAGAATTTCTTTACCACAACCATCTACAAACCGTACACTACACCGACTCTGAAATAAACGCCACTACCTTTAGGAGTGGTACTGGTATCTGCATGATTGAATGCTTAAACAGGGATAGATGTAGATATGTAAAGATGCACTTGGATGACGAATGGTGAAAATTGAATTTTTTCTGTCATCGGAAGGAAATAAAGGGGACTTAGAGTACTAAAAATACAGCTTTTTACATGTAATATTTGAGCCAAGCAAATAATGGTCGAGTGATGAGTATACTAGACTTAGAGCATAATCTTAGTTTGTATAAGTAATAATGTGTAATAAAATATTGAATCACTGAATGATACTCGTCATATTAATATGAATAATAATTATAATATCTTCGTTTATGTCTAGCATGCGTAGAGGTACACTGTGTATCTATGCTATAGCCATTCTTCGTAACTAACTACAAGCGATGAATGAATCGCGCTGGGTTTCGTTACAGTACAACCATTCGTATCCTCTCACATCATAGGTATAGGAATACTGTAGTTCGGCGAAGATAGTAATCATAAGCGATTTGCTAGGCTAATACTCCAGGTCACTTGAATGTCACGACCACACGGGATTACAGCGCATATCCTTGTAACCTGGAAGAGGAGGAAAACGAACACCACCAACTGTTTGATAGCTATTGGAGACATATGTTATTCGTTCACTCCCTCCCTCCCTTCTTCTCTCTCCCTCTCCGATACAACATCCTCGCGAACGCACAACGCATGATAACACTGTTTGTAATATGAGCCTAGAAGCTGTGGAATACCATCAGTGAATCAACCATAATGTATCAATACATCTGATCGTGGCAGCTTGTTCGGAAATCAGCCAACATACATCACATCTTGAAATGCAGCATTCAATCAATAAGGTGGATAATGTGTTCATTGAGAGACACTTGAAGATTTTGACGGCACCTCCACCACATGAAGAAAAAAAACGTGCACCTTCAACGTATAAATGATGAACTATGCTTGTTTTGTTTTTTAAACGCGTTACTTTCAGCTTGACTGTTGTATGGATTGACTTGATTGCACAACCAAGTGTATTGTAATGGTACTATGTTATTGTCAGTTGACTCGTTCCAACTTGGACTCAGGCTTCACACACCCATACATCCCCCCCCCCCCCCCCCCCCCACCAACATACATGAATATATATATATATATATGAGTGTGTTAATGAAGACTTATTATGGGTATTTTTATGAATAACTTCTTAATTATATGGTCGAATAATAGAGAAGTTGATTATGCAAATACCCATAACATGTCATCATTAACAAAGATGCATCATGGAAAAGTTGGTTCAAAATCGTATATATATATATATATATATATATATATATATATATATATATATATACGCTTCTAGCTGTGTATCCTAAATTACACGAGAACTATTTGTGCGTTTCTGTTTTCTGCATTGTGAGTGATCTACTTCAGCTTGTATGTACTGTCAAAAGAGGCACAACTAAGTTTGAAGCTCACAATACTCTATATCCATACAGTTCCAGTCCAACTTTATCAGCCAGCCACAAATGTAAATAACCCAGACAAGATTGTTTCATTGAAGAGAAACTTCCTCGATATCGGGAAATAGACCCATGATACACAGTTACAAATCATCAACAGTCATTACCCCTCAGCCGCAGCACACAAAACAGACTCGCTGTGGAAGAGTACAGTCGCTGGGAGACAATTTACTGGATAATATAGCTAAAGTAGAGGTATCGATTCACTGAAGAAGGAAGTCACTAGAATTTAAACCGGTATAAATGATCTATAAAGTTCTTTATAGTCACACAAATCATGGATATAATCAACAATAAATGAGTATCGCAAGAAACCATCGTGGCAGCGTAAGGTGACAGTGAAGATCTGAGATAAGTCGATTAGGGTTAATAAGGCACTAGAATAAGTCACTCTACTTTGAGCCGGGGCCCCTGGCGTCTCTCGACTTCGCCTGAAATCAAAATGAAAGCCAACGTTAGATAAGGAACGTGAGTGCTGAAAGATCATTATACTGAACGTCAGTGGGGAAAAGGAGATTAGCTTGGAAGGGATATGTAATATTTATCTGAACGGGTATGTTCAAGCAAGGAGGCGAGAGTGCACTGCTGTGCGCGAACACGATTGTATGCAACTTTCTATGTTTATGAATTTATTGTCGTACTTGACATTGTATTTACGTGATCACGTATACTAGTTTCTCTTTCCTGCTTCGAAGCAGTTGAAACATTCTTTGCTTCAACTTTTCTTTCAATTATCGTTAGATGTAGAAATGTCAATACAGTGCCGATGAATACATTATATACGTGTGGGTGAAATATCAAAGCTAGGTCGCCGTGTTTCATTTATGAGATGTCAATTATCCATTAGATCATTCATTTTAATTTTGTTGTAAATACGACCATACTTTACATGCTCCATTTTACAGAACTTTTTAGGGCGTGAATAAAAAGTTAATTATGAACACACAAATATATAGAATTTTCTGGATTTATAGACAAACCACAAATGCCAAAAAACTTTCTGAATACAACTCATTAGAGCGTTCCAAGATATATTAATTCGATTTTCTTGAGTTGAAGTCCAGTTACTTATACAACTCGCATCCAAAATCTCTCAAGTTCCAATGATTCCACACAAGCTACTAACGTAAACAAGCTATCTCCTCGAAGTCAACCCATTTGACGGTGGCAATCTTCCACTTTCACTCGACGAAAAGCTGGATAAGTCCTATCACATACGAAACCTGTAAATAGCTGTATCTAATTCCTTGTAATCTGTGTTTCGTCCGTCAGGGGCGAATAGTTGCGTAACGGTGGGCACGCCACAGGGCCTGCTGGGGCCTCGATTTGTGTGCATGCTATATCTATGACATGTAAGCTATGAATCCAAGCTACTGATCAACTTTACAGACTAAGCCTTCGAATAACTAGATTACTCTGGGGAGGTTTCTTTAGCATGTTAAGCGCATCCCAGTAATGATAAAAGTTGGATGCAAACAAAAAACGTCATGATAATGAGAAATAGCCAACTTGTGTGACTTTATAATCAAAATGTTTCAAGAACTTTATAGTTTATACTTTATACCAGCCTTGCGAAATGGAACTTGGGAAGTTGGTTTAAGAGGACATACGAGGCGATAAAATGACGTCTAGTCGAATTTTGTCAGTCATGAATTTCTTCGTTTCGATGTGAATGTATTAATTAAAAGATCAATATCAAATGAATGGAAAGACTACAATTGAAAAGATACCGGTAGCTTGTTTCAGAGAGTATTGGTCATTTTTGGATAAGAAGCAGAACGCATATGTCTTCCATTACAATAAACTATAGACAAAGGCACCACATTATTTGCATCTTTCTGGTTATTCGTCTCAATGAAATTCGAATGAATCTTTCAATTTGATCTTTTCGAGTCATGTAAGACATAAAAATAGAAAGAACGTGGGCCCTGTTTCCTTTCATTCGTTTCAAATTGTAATGGTAGATCAATCATTTATTTCGTCGAGTATATGAGAATTCGTGTTTTGTCATCTTAAAGGGAATAAAGGTAGCTGAGTAGACGGCTCAGTGCTACTTTAAGGCAATGGTGGTCGTCCATGCTGAGAGCGTTCTCATAACGGTTAAGTGATGGGTGTCAGCCAGTCAGAAACTAGATAACATACGTCTCGGGCTCTCTGTTGAGGAGTCTTATGTGGTTTTCCCTAATGGGTTGTGCCGTCAGCTATCGCGGCTAGTCGAGAAAACAATCTTCTACACTTTGGCTATCATTTTATTCGCACACTGTTGAAACGGTGTGCGCATTGCATTGAGATTTATCGAGAGCTGCATTAAGCTAGATACAAACTTCCCATTTTTATTTTCTCGGTGATCGTAATCTCTCAGAATGATTGTGCATAGAATTAGAAACGATATTTTCAAAATCTGTCTTTGATTTCAGCATCTAGTTTTGTTTGCTCATTTTGATTTACGCCGTTTGAAAAATGCCAAAGTCAAGTATTCAACTTCGAGCAAAAGTGCGAAGGGTGTGGGCATGGCGCTATGAAAACAATCTCAGTTTAGTCACGTTAACCCCATTGAGTATAAGTGACCTAGAAAAATTCGAACCCTGGTCTCCTGAGTGACGGTTTGCACACAAATGAACGTCACAATAGGTACTTTTATTCGTAGGCACAAACGAACGATGCAACGGAGAATTAAATGAATGATTAAAAGTCCAAACTTGTGTGTGTAGGTATGTAGCCGAGGGAGAGCTAAAGGGACCGATTGCGTAACTTTTTCGACAATTCGTTCTACAACGATATCATTCGTTATCTCATCCGGAGTGACAACTAGGTTCTCACTCATCCTTATTGTCAAACACTTACTTCCGTTGGGCTTCTCACAGTGACAACTGTTGTCGATACGAGAACTCATTTGACGGATTTTTGTTATCAAGATCGTATCTTATTTACCTTGGCAATATATCAACGAGAGTGCGAGGATTATACGTGAACATAGACTTATATAAGACTGTATGTCGAGTTTTTTATATCTGACTCCTTGATGCATTCCAAATCGCTGAAATATAAGTCAAGAACTATAGAAGGCCGTACATGCAAGACTGCTTTCATGTATTTACTGTAGCAGCTGTGTCCAGATTCAACTCATAGTTGTGCTGTTCTAATGATGGACACATTTTCCGTTCTCTCCTATTTAAAGAGACATACATTGATTCTGTATGTATTGCATATGATTGTTAAGTAAATATCAGTCTTCATTCATGATCTATTCAATTGGGATACATTGAAAGTCTTATAGTATTGCCATCATCCGTCGTTTTCCTGGGTCTTGTCGAAGTGACAACCAACTATAGATACCAGCATGCATTCGAATTTCGGTAGCTTGTCGAAGGAGTGGACGAAGAAGGTGATCGACAAGGAGTTGGACAATAGCCATTCTAGTTGCCAATCGAGATGAGATATCGATCAACAAGTTAAGTGACAAAGTTACACAATCGACCCCCTGGTTATGTGACTTACATTAGCGTGGATCGCGAGTACTCCGTCAAACCCCCCGCCGAGGATCTCGATATAGGCTCGACCATCTCCACCCACAGTCACAGTCTTGCCGGTACATGAGCCACCTTCTTTGCCACCGGAAATGACGTCGCAATATGTACCCGCTGACAAGCACGTCTGGAGATGAAGCAAAGTGTTAGTAGTTCTCCTCAACCTTAAGACGCGTTTAATGTAGAAGACATTGTAAGTGAGAACTCGAGCTAAGTACAAGTCATTCGTATCCTATACAATGAGAACGTTGCTGAAATAAATGTACCCAGATGAGAATGGCTATTCGGGTAAAGTGTGTTGTAGATATCATACCGTTAGCTCGAATCGAGTACTTGAATCATTTGTTTATTTTCAGGAAAGGAAATAATAAATAAGAATACTTCTATTTTCGTCTGCAAGTCTGGAAATATTCTTACTCTATTTGCATTGTAGGTTTTCATAAAGTGGTGGTTTTATTTAGTGACGTAAGCTGCTAACGTTTACTTTATTTTGTTCGAGATCTGTGAAAAGAATGGAAAACTCAGAGAGAGCTTTTTAGAGTCAGCTAGTTCCATTTTTAATGGTAATTTATTTCATACATTAAAATATATTCCATATTCTCTTAAATCTCTACTCTCCTCTTGAACGAAATTGAAATTAAAGTTTGTGGAAATGAAACAGTATAATGGCTGAAAGTAGTCGGTTCTCCAGACGCTTATGTTTATTGAAGTCAGTTTGGTACTAAATATAAGTTTGACAGTAATGGCATTCTGATTTATTCCCGAATATTATAAGTGACGTACTTGTAGAGTTTGTTTGAAGTCACCGTTGCCATCATTGAATGCAATGAATCCTTTTCCTCCTCTACAATATGCGATTTGTTTGTCTCCATTATCCCACCAGTCGTTCACGCCAGTAGCTTAAAGTCAGACAATTGAAGGCCAAGAATATTAATGTCAATCTCGAACTTCCTTCTTGCTGGTATTATTTATTCAGCAATTAACGATCAGCGAATACATTTATAACAAAGAGATGCACAGGGATGGAAGCTCACAGACAGATTATTAATAGTGAAATGGAAAAGAAGAAAATATGAATATATGATGATAATCAGAGACGATGGAAACCGAATAAATTTTGAGATATAACATAGTTTGTAATCTCTAAGAGTTCATGCTCATCATTCTTATGATCAAATATGAGATGAGTATAATATACTGAATTTGATTGTACGATAAAATGAAACATCCAAAATGATTCATTCCGTGTGATTAAGATTTTCATGTACAAAGAAAGCGTTAAGCAAATTCAGCTGAACAGAATTGCATGGTCATAACAATTGCGTTGGGACTATACTCGAAACTAGTTTTCTACCAACAAAGCCAACGGTGTTCCGCTAGTTGATAGAAACAAACAAATTATGTTGTTTGTTAAGTTTATAATTGTAAACAGTTAGTTATTACAGGATAAGCGTCACGCGTCAATAATTACATTTCATACCGTTACTAAACTCGTTGTTATTCTCAATATAAATAAAACAAAACGTACGGATATGAAAATGTAATCAAGTATCACTAATTACTGTAGTTTATGTTACTAATTTCCAAATAACAGTTTACAGTTATATCCCCCATGATGACGGATATATTATTGTCCATGCCCCTAATAAACTGCACTCAAAGGGTACGACACATTTGCGAAAAGCTACTTCATGAATTCCAGGGTTGAAAGCTGTCTTTACATTGGTAGTGGAATATCAGGGCCGAAGTGATACAAGAATGGACGGAATAATGAGTGTCTGAATGAGAATGCGTTCTGGATTTTACTAAGGTTGAATTAACTTATCACTTGACTTGAATGGAGATGAATCCTGTGTTTGTGAAAGTAGAGTTGTAATCAAAAATATATTATTGATATAATGAGAGTTATTCCATGCAAATGATATTATAAATACTCATAGCAGTAATATCGTTTGATGACGGTATTCATGAGAATAGTGTCCAACAGGCATTACATGAATATACCGGAATTTATTGTTCACATTCTCATACCTATTAATAAATGTTTGCAAATAGTGTACAGTATTCCTTCTACAGTATTCCTGAAGGCAACCATGTTGTAGATCTGCCTCCAGCGATGTTCGCAAACCCATCCGTTGCCGCAAGTATTATCTGGCTTGATTGCCGGTCCAAGAGTGTTACCGTTACCGTCAGCTGGCGGTCCAGCGTCTGTGTCGGTGAACGAGAAGCTGGACATGATGCGAGGATAGCCGTGCGGCCACGACAACATGTATGCCGTTGCCATCTGAACAGAGAACGAGAACTTGGTACTGGGATGAAAATGCAACACGCGTGATGTGACCGTCTGGACGAACAAATTGCTCGAAACAAGTGAACCAATCTCATGTGGTGTATACAAGAGCCTGGGTGACTGAGCACGATCCACCATTTCTTATTTTGTGGAACTGTATATTGAATAGTGATTTTTGACCTGTCTCACTGGGAATTGGAAAATACATTTCTCCAATACTTTACCGCTACAAATTATTATTTGAAGTAAATTAGAATTGCACTATATTTTTCGTTTTTTTTTTTTTATTTTAATGCTGCTTAACGACCCCACCAACAGCTAGGTTATACGGGGGTACGAATGAGCGGATGATAATGAAACGATGAAGTGA
Source organism: Brachyptera putata (assembly GCA_907164805.1). Lineage (NCBI taxonomy): Eukaryota > Metazoa > Arthropoda > Insecta > Plecoptera > Taeniopterygidae > Brachyptera > Brachyptera putata. The sequence goes on from OU015463.1 coordinate 40,141,954, forward strand.
TGATAGGTGAAAGGACGTTTACAAAAACCCATGCCTTATGCGGGACTCGAACCCACGCCCAACGGTGACTTCAGTTACTACCGCTAGCGATAATTGACTTAGCCACCGGGGCGGCTATATTTTTCGTGACGAATTGAATTTACTATGTGATTTTAGTGTTTTGATATGTTTTAGTTTCATAAAAAGTGCGAAAAAACATCTGACAAATAATTGAGGAAAATATAATTCGATGAAATTATTTTCTATGCCTATTATAATGATGAAATTAGAAAGAGAAGATGATGATGTAGCTACGGCGCAAGAAAGGTGCAAGATTTTCAATTGATGTAAGAAGGAAGTCCATAGAATATATGTGACCGTCCTCGTCACTCTTCGAACTCATCACCTCTCCGCTCACCTCCCTAACCCCTAAACGTTTGCTGCATACAAGTGCTATATAGTATCTACACCACCATGCTGTACGCTAGACGTACCTTGTACAGTTTGGAATCCTTGTGAGTGAGGATGTCCGCCCCTCCAGCTCCATGCCCTCTTTGATTGTCGTGGTTGTCGATAAACACGAGGCCGTCGCCGTCGGGTAGGAGGCCCCATTCAGTGCCAAAATTCCTCAAGTACTTGATGGGGTTTTTACCACGGAAAGCGGCACCGAGCTCGGCACCATATTTGAATTCCGTGACGCGGGCAAAACCTGAATACTCGTACTTGGTGATCGCTTCACCCCCTGCATGAAAACATCGGACCAATCATAATCAATTGGCAACCGTTGCTGTTGACAAGGATAATGCCATTGAATCTGTCGCGTTAGTAAATAATGGCGTAGAAAAATTTCGAATGTTTATTTATGATTTGGCCGATTTATGAAACAAATGGCTGAAAAATGAATTACTTTTATATGAAAATCAAATATATTTTATTGAGCATCGCGTGTATATCAGTATAATCACCTAGATCGATGACTTCTTGATAGAAGAAAGGCTTGGCACCAGCAGAGAATCCGTATGCAGTATTCAGGTTCTTCACCATGCCGTAGATGACCTTTAGGTCTGCTGGCCACATGTGTTTCGCTGCGTCCACTCTAAGATGTGTACGACATAAACTTGTAACTACAAATAGTTCATACTATTCTAGTTACCTTCAAGATGACAGCAATAAACTCATGAAATGGTGGTTCTGAATTTCTTCTCCCCCTTGTGAACGAAACTCATTAGAAATCAACTCAATATTCATTTTCATTTGTAACGGTACCACCGAGGGGTTACAACTCTCAAATTTGGTGTACACCTGATGTCAGGTGATTTCAGAGATTTCAATAAATTTCAGGGGATTTCAAGAGATTTCAGGGGATTTCAAGAGATTTCATACAGATTTCAAGGGGATTTCAAATGATTTCAGTGATTTCAAGGGGACTTCAATGGGATTCCATGGCAAGTGTTCACCGGATTTCAGGCGTTGTTAACCCCTCGGGCACCACGATGCAACTCAGCCCATAACATGTCAGTGATTAAAATGTTTCAATTTACATACCACATTTATATACTTCAACATCAGTTGATAATAAGTAGGTAATTTAATGGAAATGACAATAAATAACAAATTAAAATTAAAATAAGAATGAAGGGTACGTAAATAGGAGATATATGAAAAATTCATCACGCATATAGCGGAGTATGCGGGTGGTATGTGAGACCCTTAGAACGAAGGACTAGGTGTGTCAATTGAGTGTGTACAAAGATAGGCAGCGAGAAGGAAAAGGGTGGGGATGAAATGGGTAGTTGTGAGAGGAGATATGACGTTAGTTTCTTTAAGAGTAAATGACATGATTGAACGGCTATAAGGGGTTGAACATAGCAATATCTATCTTCCAAAGCAGGCCAAGTAGTGTTGGCGAAAAAAAGAGAGAGATTGTCGACTTCCGAATATATTGGCAGATCAGACCACATCGCAAAAACAATGGAAATAACGACGAAGACATAAAAATATACAATATGATGAACCCGACAATATGGGATTGGAACACACGTAAAGATGAGGATATAAAAGAATAATCCAACGAGTGGCTAGAAATCATCATTACCTGAATCCAGCAACACCCAAATCGACCAGTTTGTTCATGAAGTCAACGAGTTTTCCTCTGACATAGTCGGAGCCCTGGTTGAGATCTCGAAGACCAACGAGCTCGCAGTTCCTCACTTGATTGGCATCGTTATAGTTGTTGATCGAGCAACTAGCATGGAAGTCGTTGGGGCCGTAAGGTACGCCGGGGTACTCCTTGTTACCAGGATTACAAGGGGTGCCGCCGGTACCAACGCCGGGACCTCCGTTACCAGTCATATGGTTCGGTACCACGTCCACGTACAGTCTGAAGGAACGATCGCATTATGGCAGGATTATTCGGAGATTTCCAATCACGAGCAGTGTCATCCTTCAGAGGACCAGGCATCTTTAGCTTCATGTTGTACAAGGAAAATATCTCTAAGACCATTATTTGAGTCGGAAATTAAAATTAAACATAGTATCGTGAAGGGGAAAAACGAGTTCATTAATTCATTATTGGTTTTTGGTTTCATATCGAGAAACTAACAATAACATATAATAAACAGAATAAACAGTCTTTCCACAAAGCCCAACAGGGGAGCTTCACTATTGATTTTACTATTTTAAGCAAAGATCAGTGAAGGGAACTTTCCCACGTTACAAATTTTCTGTAACATGATTGTCGGTAGGTCTATAAAGCTACTAAATTAGATTATTAATTTTCTTAAAAAATTACGTTACTTATTTTCATGAATAAAACATTTCTTATTTTCACACATGAAATGGCCACTGGTTCCAAAACAAGGAATTCCCCAAGTCGATTATACCTTCAGCTCAATTACTATTTGAATAATCTGGATGATTTCAAGGCTAATGAATCAGCCTAAAAACGTATCCAAAATTCGTCAAGTGGAGTTTGTCTATTCAAATGAAAGTAAATTGACTTTCTTTTTATCTCATCTTGAAAATCAAATGGAAAGAATACATTAATTACATTCACATTGTTATCATCAGAGGTGAGATTTGATTGGTTATCACTCTTGTATGTATTGACATACATACTTTTTTTCATCGCCAGGTTTTTAAAGCTGACATTATCAAGTATTAGACTGTCGTACGTTGTAACTGGGGTTTAATTTTGGCTAGTGCATTTCACTCACCTCACTCCCACATCATTACACCTCCTGGTCATGTCTTTGAAGGCATTCTCATCGCCCGAACGCGTCACTATCTTGTAGGACACGGGTTGATACCGCTCCCACCACGGTCGGCTGTTGACCACTATGTTCTCGTTCACAGGCGAGAGCTGAGTACAAACAAACACCCGTCAAACGCTTCCCTTACACATACAAACTACGTTCATGGCTGAGAATGATCCCACCAACACCTAGCTGATTTGGGACTACGAATGAATATGAATTCATGCTGTTTGTGAGACTAGGTCCTATACCAAACTATACCTAACATATCACCATCATCATTCATTTCTCAAATCGTCCATCACAAAAAAAATATTCTTTATACCTAACATTTGTTATACGTGCACTGAAATAAACATCAGAACAATCTGAGACTGGTGGGTCTAGTATAAAATAGATCTGATTTCAACTGTTGTACTTTAAACACAATTATAATAAATCAATTCAGAACGAATTGATAACTTGAAATAAATTCGATTTTATAACATGCAATCAATAACGAGGGATAAAGAGGAAAGTTCAGACTAAATGACTCGTATCAAATTAGCATGATTATTTTCTGTACTCAATATCTATCTACAAATACCTTGATCATTGAGGTGTGGAATATACAAGTTACATAAAAGAGTGACACTGGGTTTTCATGATACAAATTTGTTAAAGGTATTAATTGATCACGCTCTATTCTGGGTTCCGAAAAGTGATACAAATTCTGCGTGTGAACACCCTTTTATCTACTGAATATATTATGAATTTGGTTTTATTTTATCCATATTGAATTCATTTTCACTACTTCCGTTCACTTTGAGAGAAGTCTTCGAGTTGATTTTGGGATCGCATTCAAAAACTACCGGAAAACGGAACTTCGCTAAACCAAACTTCATAAGATTGGCAATCAATAAGCATCCTTGAAAGTTTTAAACATTGAGGGGGGAGAAGAGAAGTGAATTGCTACAAGACCGTACACCGCTTGAGTATAGGCATTTTAAAACCTCAAACTTGGTCCATTAAACAATTTTCGTATAATAAGAAAATAGCACTGTTTACAAATACCAACCTGAACACCAGCAAAACCTTTTGGCCCTAAGAAATCTTCACACTCTCTGGCAATATCGCTGAATCGCCATTCAAATAAGTGCACGATGCCACTTCGCCCCGGCACGACATTGGGGTTCTTTTGCCCCTGGGCAACTGCCCCCAACAAGCACAATATAATCAGTACCTTCATTGATGTACTATACTTCACAGCCACTAGGGCAATCTGAGAAATATTAGCACCTTTTATAGACAAACTACTAGCAGTCGATTCGACGAGATAGCAGGTTTAAAAAGGCTTTGATAAGTTGTTACGGGGCTCCTGCTCTATTCTCACTACCTGTATACAGTGTAATATAATGTATTACACTGTATAGAAACACTAATAAATAAAATAAATAAATAATAAATAAGAACGACATACAAAACTCTCATTTCACGAATATGATTAAAGCCCTCATTGCATTATTTCTGGTAAAAACTTGATAAGGATGTAACTGGTTTTTATTGAATGTGTCAAGAGACCTCGGATCCAAACACAGATCTAAACACTCGTATTTTTCACAGCGTTTTTAAACAGCGTATTTTTCTATTATGTGTATTAATCGAAACGATTGGGAAAGTCAAATCAGTCTATTTCGCTTCCTTCACTATCTTTTACTATCTTATTCCTCTCTTCTCTTAGTTTAAATTCCACTGAAAGTTTTTTTTCGAGCTGATACTACAGTAGGGGAAGCATTTTATTCCCCTTTCATATCATTTTTCCTATGCGAGTGATTATAATATAGAAGCCATCATCATATTCCTTCATGGTCTGTTTTGTATACTCAATGATTTCTCAGCCGCATGTATAATCGCCTCTCACGCTTGAAATTGTGACACGAATATCTATTCCAAGTCAGGCTGGGCATATATTTCCTCAACCATCTGAACTTTTACTATGCATAGCAAACGACACATCGTATCTGAAGGAATTTGATGACTGGAAAATGAAGTTATTTCACTCTGGGTCTGGGACTTTTTCACTGTTGTCATCTTCCCGACTAATAGAGTCCACCTAAGATGAACGATGGAGCCTTTCTTGGTAAGGTTTAATCTGGAATCTGCTTGTGTAATTAATGTCAGGCCTACTTTTTGTACTGCGGGAGTACGTTGGCTTTCTGTCGATGATCCACATATTATCTGATCCCGTTCTCAGCTTATCGATCAGTTATCCTTTTCGCCTGATGTCGGGAGTGTTAAACTCTCCTCAACCTATTTGAAGCATCTATATAATATCATTCGGGATCCTTAAGAAACATTTCACTCGTTGTGTCATTTCGAATTCCACTCGTCCTGAGTGAATCTTTTAAACATTCACGGTCAAAATCTGTCTCTCGGCATCGACTCTTCAAGTTTCAGGGATTTTCAATGTGTTATACAGTTATCATTCCTCTTCTCCTAAAGTATATAATTATCAGTGATTTGTTCTCGAACTAGTTTGTCATACAAGTCTGACGCTTCAGAAGAAATCGGGGCATCTTTCTCGCCATCTTGACTGCTGGGCAAGAGCACGTAAACAGGGCGAAGACAAATGGTAGTAGTTCGTGTGCATAGTGCATGTTCTTACTTATAAGCCTAATTGGTATATGTGGTTAATGAAGTTGAATATACAAATTGGATTGAACTGTTTATTGTTTCTCACAATACTGCATTTATGCGGTTTACGCCGAGTCACAGAATCAGTCACGGTTCACCTCAACCTTGAGCTTCAACTGTATTTCTAAATGTTTTTCTAATTATTGTGTCACCTCAAGTGATTTGTTCAATTCTAGCCCAACTTCAACCCAGTTTCAGAACCTATAATATCTGTACAATATACCAATCAAATTGAGTATGCAAATGAAATAAAATACATGACAGTACTCTACATACGTAAGCAAGCGATCATTTTCATCAACGAAATGAAAATATGATAGATTTGAGAGTGACAATTTTCCATATGATCACAGATTTCCCGTCAATATATGAAGTTTTCTCATTTCGGTGACTGTTTTATTTCTACCTCTCTTTGACCAGAAAGGACGATAAGGGATTTTGTTTAGTTAATCTGGTTCGCATGCAGCACCCACCCCACACTTTTCACACGCCCTAAAGCTCAGACAGGACAAAATCTGTACGCGCCTATATATATCTTATTCCGACCACATCCACATGTATCACATCTCATACTACACCTTGATATGCTTTACTCCGTACCACTTTGGACAAGCAATAAACGTCACCACCTTTAGGAGTACGGGCATTATGGTCGAAGAGTAAACATAGACAAATATTATTTGGAGGGGCTTGGTTGTTGGGATTGCAATAGTAGTAGTGGGATGAAGAATAGTGTTCAATAATCGGAAGGACAGGAAGGGATCAGAGTGATTTATCTTGCTTTCCATTGTATCAAAGTACTTGTACTAGTCAAATGCCTAGTTAGTAGGTTCGTATATAGAATTCATTACCCAATTCAATTGGCATTGTTTGGCAAGAATTATTGACATTACTCAACATTGTTTGACAGATTCGAATTGAGTTTTTGTAAAAGTGGTCTTCTTCACAACAAAAGATGACATATCAATGTAAATATTTGCGTTACGTAAGCGAATTGTAATTACTTGGGAAGAAAATAAACAACTTGATCTTATCAAATAGAGCATGATCGATAACTTATTTTTGAAGTTTATATCATCGACAAGGTCTTTGCTGACAACACGTATGTGTAGTAATTATTACAAGACACACGCAATTCAACTGACATTTTATTTCTGGATGTTTCTCAAGGATATTTAAGATTTTTTTTTCAAACCAGTGGAACCGATTGTGCCTCACACTCTATATATACAAGTTATATAAGATGATATGTATCAGGGCGGAATAATTAATTCATGATCAGCACTTTAGACGTCTGACATGTAGAGACGCTACGAAAGAAATCAGAAATTTTCCTTCCATTTGCCGTGTTGGATTTCACGTTGTTCATCTAATTAATATAGCATTTTTCTACTCAGTTTAGTCTGTATAACAACTTTGAAACCACATAATATATCAGAAATGTAATTAATAATACATCAATTCGCTCAGTGTTGCGGTAGGGCAATGAGAGTCAAAAAGAGTCAAGCAGCTGCCAGCAGAAAATATTGTTGATTTCCTCAAATGTTACAATATGACAGCATATGCTCGTGAACTGAACGGAAACGAATATTCATATATGACCTATTGCATTAGGTTGACGTAAAAATCAATACCAATTCCCACAACTGTCTCGTGCTGTATTTTTTTATGAAAATAATCAATATTAATGCTTGGCATAATGTGAAGTTTCACTCGCGATATATTATGCTCTGATTTCTGAAAATGATTCAGTGTCATTTATAGCAGTGTCCTGGTTCTGTGTGTTTTGAACTTGATATTTCTGAGAGGTCAATATATAATACCATTCCTCGTTATGGGTCTGTCATTGCCCAGATAAGTAACTTCAATGGCATTGTTAAAAAGGCGTTTCAGCTATATCAAAAAACCCAATTTCATCCCGATCTAATTCTGCATACTTATATTACTATATTATCTCAAATAGTATTATTATTTTATACAGCAATATCAATTTGATCAGAATGCACCATGTTGTAACTTTTCACATTTGTTGGCCAGCCTTCATATTTATGTTTTACGTCGAATATTGACTTATTTCTTATTTCATATATCAATCTATATTCCATATAAAAATATAATTTCCATATATTCGTTCATATGTGTAGACTATGCCTTCAATATGCTCGCAATCAAAACTACTGAAAATAAATTGGTCATATGAAAGCCTACTGTATGAATTATATATATATATATACATTTCCTTTAGCATCTGATATTTTGTCCACTCGACTATTCAATGGTAGAATATTCAAAAATAGTACTGGTAGTAATGTACTTCAACTAGTAATTGCTTGACAATCGTAAGCTCTTCCCTATCCAATCTAGTTCCATACAATGTCCGTTCTTTGATCTCAGGGTGAGTCTAGTTATAATGCAATTATTATTCATATAGTTGTGCTTGTTCCGGTCAATCGGCGCATTATAAATGCTGATCCGTGATGTGCCTGGAAAATGCAATACGTGCATAGTTAGCAAGTTGGTTGACATGCGCGCCGGATGCATAATTACATGGATTTGGGTTGGGTGAAGTTCCCAGTGTGATGTAGGCATCACATTAAACAAAAACGCCCTTTGCTTACACTCTAGTATATCACTTGTTAGCTGGACGAGCGAGTTTAGTTCACCCTGTTCTTAGATTAGTAGTTCAATAATCGTCGAATTAAGCTATACTTAAAATTCGTCGGGCTGTTTGGAATTTGTTCGTCGTCATTTGCTATTATTTGATGATATACTGTACAATATTCACTGAACATCTGTATTGTGAGTCCTGAAAGCTGAAATATTACGATATGTAATAAGATTTACGTTCTAATCGTATGTTCTTGTGATTAAGAAGAAAATTGTGCTTTGATAAATGTGAGCACGCTCAGTGAAGAATTATGATCTGAGAATGAGTTTCATATTAATACGAACAAGAGTACGGTGAGCATTAATCATACGTACATGTTCAATTCAAGTGACATGATTCTAAAATACAATCAGAGTGAAAGAAAAGCAAAAACAAAGCACAGCAAAACGAATCGAAGCGAGGCAGGTTTCTTCACACAGTTTTATCAAGATATGTCTTCAAATTCAGTTCTCGAATTGAATGCGATTCTCAAAATTCATGCAGAAGAGAAAAGTAATTCAATTGAATAACGAATCATTTTGTTCTATGATCATTGAGATAGAGGCCTTGTCTATAATATCTTATCCATACATTTAATCGGATCATAATGAACGAATTGATGGAATATATTAATATAAAAATGGTGTGCAATACATCCGAATTATATATATGATATACAGTACTCGCAACAAAACGATATGATTAATATAGAAACGTGTACCGGTATGAGAAAGAAATTTCTTGAGAGCGGACGTACATAGTTGAAAAGAAGGGGCAATATAGTTGAAAATAGCATCTTCGATGATCAATGTACTATTACTAAATATTTTCTTATAAATATTGTAGTAGTATTTGTCTCGATGAAGTGTTTCTTTGACCTGAGTGAGTTTGGAATTTGTTCACTAGACATAAGTTCATTGGGGATTGAATAATTTCTGTCACCATTTGTTGTGATGGTTACTTTTCGGCCAAATTCATCAATCGTCATTTTTATTTTATTTCTGATGATAATGCCACATATAAGCCAAACTTTCAATCGATGAACTGAAACATTATTGAATAATATTATATTTTCTCCGCGTAAAACCCGCCATAGACGATCAATATTTACCCGTCAAGATATTGACTCAACATGTTTACAGCTAATAGATAACCCGTATTTCTGATCTTGCCTTTACACGACGGTAAAATGTTGATGTTGACCGCCAACATGTTGACAAGAATTGAACATGCTCTATTATCTCATCAATATTGACAGCTTCGACCAATGATGGCACAGTTACAAGTCACGTGGTATATAATCATTGAATACGTAGTTTCTACCGAGAACTTCCGTTGAGTATACGTAGTTGCAGATTATCAACTGCTCATTTTTTAAATGTGTATCTTTTTTCTAGAGAATTGAGCAAATCTGTTTAGAAACTGAACCGCGCGTATACCTAGGACAATACTTTTAGGTTATGTTCATCATTAAGAAATCGTCGAAAGTCGAATCTATTTAATAAATTATCCATAAAAGCGCTAGTGTCGGAGGCTAGTTGATACTTGCTATCAACAGATGGCAGGAAGCACGTCAACAAATCTTTTCAGAGCCCATACACGACGTCAAGCTTGTTGAGTCAAGATATTGACGGGTAATGTTGATCGTGTACGGCGTGTTTAAGTCATAACTGTTTAAGTTTGAAGCATCGTTTTTGTGCATGCAGAGTCTAAAATTGATGCACATTCCATATTTGTAATACGGCGTATAGATAGAAAGCGCCACTTTATTTCAACAGCCCTAATTGAATGATAAACAGCGTAAGGTTGAAGGATACAAGCGATACGCTCGATCTGGTTCACAAACTCACATAAATTAACTCGCCTCATAAGTTAGTCAAAACGTCGTCTACGATTGTAATCAAATTGTAGTTACAAAACATAATCACGAGTATGAGCAAATCGTAAAAGTATAGTGACTGCCTCTTGAATGTTTGAAATCAGTGTCTAGATGAGGGTCCTTTCACTCGCTGGCCATAATATGCGAGTGTATAGTGTGTGACCCTTCCTACTTCATAGCTAGCTAGCAGTAGGCCTAGAGCACTTATACATTCTCGCACGCACATTACCCTATGCGTATAATTACGCTGCAGTGTACGCAGCCGGAGAATGTTATGACGTCGAAGTCAACATATTGACTACACGCTAGAGCTGTGTTCATAAATGCATACTCAATCATCACTGGGAATCAATTCGGTAATAACAAATATCTATAGCTTCCTCCTCGCTTATTCTGAATATGTTAGTATGATCATAAAACTAAGATCATCATAATATTCAACATCTATATATTTTATAGATGATGAACGAAAACAGTCATTGGTTTTATGTCACATTTCCAATAACATAACTCAACCATCGTTTTATACACAGACACAAATATATATATATATATATATATATATATATATATATATATATATATATATATATATATAGACATACAATATACTGAATCATAGATTTGTATTGTGTTTCTTTTATTGTTGGCATTATTTTTGCATTACAAATGTTATTATTCCAGAATATCCTGACGTCCAGAACAGGAAGACAGAGCAGGAACAGAACAGGATATATCGAATGAATTATTAGAGATTATTGATTTCCAATTGGTATCCTGACAAGGGAGGTGGGTCGGGGGTTATGTAATAATATCTTGCCCGCCTGCGTCGATCTGGACTTCTGGCTCTGGCCGAATCGTGGCTAACGTTGGGCTCATACAAGTGTAAATAATTCATCAGTATTGTCTCTCCACTGGTTCTAACTCATGAGCCCCAAATTCGTTATAGAGCTTGCTTTTTATAGCTAGGAAAAGCAAGCTAGGAAGCAAGCTACCTTTCGTTGGTGCCGGCCCGGTCCTTTAAATTACTTCCTATTGATCGTATACCCGTTACCCGCTGGGGCGCCACCGACCTTCCACTGACACCACACCACTTGACTGACATAATGCCTCCTCTTTGACATTTATTACTAATGACGGACTAGAATAGTAAATACCAACAGCAACATGACACAAATTAGTATGACTGGAGGAGAAATTAGCGAGAAAAAGAGCGTATTTTTTATTATTAAAGGATAAAAAACGTGTGCGGGGTTGTTTATTTCGTATATTCGAAACCAATTCAACTCGTTGAGTGTTCTTCATTAAAGGGGTTGAGGTGGGCGGGATGGGAAATGGGGTAGGGAGTTGGGTTTCTCGCTTTCTCGTTATTACAAAGTTCAGAAGTTGCTTTGCGTAGCTGTGAGGTCTACACTCTACACTCTACATCATGCAGGATTTCACTCGTGTCGCTTCTCGACATTCGGTAATCGCGTCGAACAAGTTTTACGTGTATAAGCCAAGCAAACCAGCTTTCTGGAAACTGAATTCAAGACACACAAAATATCAAGCTTCTTTACTTTTAAATAAACGAAGTGAACAAAACAAACTAAGATTTCCAAGCTCATTTCAAGCTTAAAAGCTTAGAACTTAAAATACCGATTTACAATTTTTTGCTCTCTTTCAAGCTTCAGTGTTATTCTTAATTCGTTATTATATTATCATCTTCAATTTATTGCCAGTATGTTCAAATTTCCGAAGATTTATTGAAATATCAATTGTAAAATACCTTCATTTAATTAGTTTTGTTTCCATTCATAGTTTAAACCACCAATGGAATAGAAATTACCTGATAGAATATTTACATTCGTTGCCTTGCCAATGCCAACGCGACACAAATATTCATCTAGAGATGATATCAACAGAAATTGAACAATTATGGTCGAAAATTATGTGATTCAATCAATTCACTGTTCTGGCATAGCATAGGATCTGAATATACTATAGTAGCAGCAACACATTTCTTTTTGTATAATGTTAACTTATAGTGTGCTTAAGCAACAACTTTAAAGGGCAAATGGAGTAGAGAATTCATATATGATATACCCTTCTCATTTTCAATTAAATTGAATCTCATTTTTTTTTTAATATTGCCAACAACGTCGACCTACCAAGAAAAGTAAGTTTGAAGGTGATTCTCGAAACGAGTTGTCATAGCAAGGAATCGAGCAGGCTGTGTACTCGGGGCGTCACGCCATCTATGTCGACGACTTGTTCAGCTTGTAACGACAGCACATGATCCATCCGCCTGATTCCAGGAAACAGCTTCCTTCAATCATCAACATCTCAGCAAAAAGGCAACACTTGAAGCTCAAAACTAATTATTATATTATTAACTGATTAAAATGGGTACTCAGACGATTGAATATGACAACCTAGTATTGTCAGACATTCTTATTCAGATCAACTATGATATCAGAATATTTCAAAGTCAAATAATACATAAGAGATGTTCAGTTCTAGCAGAGTGGTGGTGCCGGCTCAGTTTAAAATATCTGAAGACTCTGTATCGTACAAGGCAACGTGCAACGGATGCATTCTTGTATGTTATTTGTTACCCTCCTGATCAGACAGAGAGAAAAGCTAAATAAATCGAATAAAATCTAATAATTTTTCGAAGATAAATATAAACAATTTGTTTATTATAATTTCATCTATAATTAACTCGCGTATGAGTCCTAGAGTTTAGTATTGAAGTGAAGAGACAAATATTGACCGAGTAGATTTGCCGTTTTCCGGTACAAGAGGTTTGAGATTGAACCAGATCTTGTCTTTGAATAAAGTAAGCTGAAAATCTTATTAATTAAACAACATGGAGAGAGTATAAAATGATTAAATTAAAACTTTCGAGTTTCTTTGTAATATTCCCGTGTTTATGGACAGGTAATTATAATGTCATAGAGAGATAAGAGAAAGCGAACAGTAAGCTGAATGTTGACAGTTTTGCCATTTGTTCCAAGCGCTCGAACAAGGGCACCATGGTCTGTGCTGAGTCGTATCATTAAGATTAACGTCATTCAGTCTAGAAACTAGGGGACTGCTCCAAAGCACTCGTTCACGTATGAGTATCGCCAACAGACAACCCAAGTTATTTTATATGAGCTTGAAAAACACTGTTGAACATTTAGGCTGTCTCTTCCTGACTCGCACACTATTCTATTTCGATAGCTTACGTTCTGGTTTTATCAACTTAGGTTCTGATTTGAATAAATGGTCATCATAACAAACTCGACAGTATGTATGCGTTTAGGCCTACAGCTAATTGAAATTCAAACTAAGATGTCATTTCTTACAGAATATATATATATATATATATATATATATATATATATATATATATATATATATATATATATATGGTAAGATGTTTTCTTCGGTAGTGCCACGTCTTGCAGTTAGCGGGAAACGACGTTTCGATGAGATTTCACCCATCATCTTCAGGTCTTCTCGGTTTGTAGATCAGCGATCGAAGAGTGAGATCGATCAGCGAGAGAGTCGATCGCTGATCTACAAACCGAGAAGACCTGAAGATGATGGGTGAAATCTCATCGAAACGTCGTTTCCCGCTAACTGCAAGACGTGGCACTACCGAAGAAAACATCTTACCATGTACCATCGGCCACGAGAATCTCCGTCAACACACATATATATATATATATATATATATATATATATATATATATATATATATATATATATTTATATATATATATATATATATATATATATATATATATATATATATATATATATATATATATATATATATGTATATATACATATATAAAGCGAACAAAAAAATATAGAAAAACAGTAAGATTTCTTACAGTGTAGTTGAGTGAAAATCTTGTTTACCTTGTTTCTGAATTATACCGGAATAATTCCTTTCCCCGCATTCTATTATACCCTCCCATAGTTTAATCCTTAGTTTAACCAGCACATGTGAAAGTCGTATACGATATACCTCCTCATGAATACTAGCAGAGAGCTTGAACTCAATCTCACTTTCATATTAATACTGTACCTTGAATCTCATCTCGTATATGTTCTCTTTGTTCTAGGAGTAAATTGGTCAAACAACCATGCACATCAGCCTATCTGAGCTTCGCTTCTTTACTCTTGTGAGTCCTTGAGTCGTCGAGGCCGGTAAATTCGGCTCGGCGTCAGAGAATATTGCAGTAAGTAGATCATGCTAAAATATAGCCATGTTTTATACTGGTTAAGGTTTCCCTACAACGTATTCACAAGCAACAAAGAAAGTCCTGAGTTAGGGGGAAAAGAGGATGAGAAATTGCATCGATATGTAGCTTGTGAATGATTGTTCGAATTGTAATAGGAAAGGCGAGAATAGGTATTATACTGAAGAAAAGATATGTTATCGCGGTGTAAACGCACAAGGCGCGAATTATGCAAGGGGATAAAATAGCACCAAACATGTTTTGTTTGAGAGCGGTACGGAGCAAGAAAGGGAAATCAAATGAATAATGTTTATCTATTCACGAATCGTAGAATGTTTTGTGTACCTGTTGCGTATGATGACTATGAGATGTGGAAAGTGAACAGTAAATCGCGGGATATATTCGAGTCCATTCGTTAATACATCTCATTACCACTATCATTCTCAACGAGTAATTGCTGTGATTGCTCACAAACCACTCGGTTCTGCTGTTTTATCCAATCTCCGTTGTTATGCGGTCATTCTGTTCAACAACACGCAGTATTTCTATTGCACATCGAGCGGAGTACGCACGTTATTTATTCCCACTAAAATCATTAAAACCAGTCAAACACCAAATTGGCTTGAAACTCGAATGAATGGTACACTGGCTTTCAGAAATAGCATGTCCATAACTATAATTCTTGTGTTGGACTCGGCACTCGCCGAGGCACTTCAGTATATGCTCTGCCTCTCAATAATCTCGACTACTGATTATATATAGGTTCTCCAATATACAGTGGTGCAAGGTGTATTGTTGCACGATGATTCTTACTCCACTACTCCTATCTTCAGTGCCTACTTGATCCACACTCGACCTCAGCCCGCCTCCTTTGTGATCTGCCTAGCTTCTTCCACCTTAAGTGCTCCATTCTTCTTTCTTTACGATCTTGAGCAATATACTGCCTTACACCTTTTCTCGTCTAACACGCTATTAAGTTGGTCACCCTACACTCGCCGTATTTCTCACCGTTCCAGCAAGTAGCATCTTGCTGATAACTGTACACGCTTGTGTTACTGTACAACACAGCCTCCGCTTGGCGAGTTGACGAGAACAAAGCAAGTCAACTCCTGTTTCGAATAATTGCCACGTAGGTGAATCGAATCAGGATAGTTGTCAAACATTTGTTCAAATCATGTTTTGTACAATAAGGAATTATACATCCAATTTGGAAACCGAAAGACTTGAATCTGTGGCGAAGAATAATGATGGCTTCAAAACAGCGCAGTTTTTATGTCCAAGTTCGCATTTTCAAGTTGGAATATTCTATATTTAATCATTTGTATTCGCTGACTAGAACACTCCGTCTTAAATCAACAGAGAAGTGCCGCTTCTGTGCGATATTATCGATTCATCTTTGGCAATAATTGAGAAACAATGATGGCATTTCGAGATTTCGATGTTTATAAAAAACTTGTGTATATATCAGATGATGCTGCAAAGTATTTCTCTCAAAATATGTCAGTTTATGTAATGAATCTAACGAAATAGGCCATAACGAATTGACAATTCACTTTTTCATGGATATTCGAATGATGATAAAGCTTAGTCAAGTTTGTACTTGTATTGTAGTGAATACAAATTTAACTATTAATAAATGATTAGATCCACTATGGGCACAAGGGTGCGGTACACTATGCAATGTTAAAAGGAAACGCTTAAAAAAGAGCAATAATTGTTTCTACAAATCAAACACATTAGTACTATGATGAGGAAGATCAATTATTATGTCATATTACAACGAACAATGTGCTGTAAACACAATAGGTGTACACGTACACTCGTGCTCAAGTCAAATGGTTTCCATCATAGAGGAGAATTGGTAATATTGAATATAAATACGTATAAATACGTATGAAGACGTATAAATACGTCTATTCTAAACTACATCGGAGGCATTATCGTGTAGATAGGCCCACAGTGAGTTAAAAATGGAAATGTATTTCAATACGGATATGCTTCAAATTAGTTCAGCAATTCGCACGGTTTCTGTGACATAATACATTGTGCAATTCAACGATGAGATGAACTATATATATATATATATATATATATATATATATATATATATATACATATATATATATATATATATATATATATATATATATATATATATATATATATATATAAATATATATATATAATATATATATATATATATATATATATATATATATATATATATATAGGCCTGTATAAATATATATACGAGTGTTTGCACACAATCGAAATTCCAGAGAACTACGCCAGTAGCATTCGACGAACCAATCAATACAGTCTGAGAAAACATTGAAGATGATGGAGGTGCCGGGTTCGCTGTCAAGAGTAAATTGGAACAAATATACATAATACATATAGGCCAGTATTGGATCACCACCTTGACTCGACACAGAGTCATCGTTCCCAATTCAAGGCTGAGGATGAACGGTAGGATATTTAGGACGGGGCATCACAATCGCAATATTACCACCCCACATGAATAATCTTACAAATCAAGCCAATTTGATTGTTTTCCATTTTTCTATTCGCTTTGCATCAATCGTGTGATCTAGTGTGTATATATATATATATATATGTTGAAATTTTCTTTAGGGTTGTTAATCCGCATGATGTCACTTGTAATAATGAGAATAGTACTCACTATAACAAACTCGACGTTTCGGTAGAATAGCATCTACCTTCTTCAGGACGGCGACACGTCTGTTTGCTTTGAGGAGCTAGCAGCGAGCATATATATATATATATATATATATATATATATATATATATATATATATATATATATATATATAGAGAGAGAGAGAGAGAGAGAGAGAGAGAGAGAGAGAGAGAGAGAGAGAGAGAGAGAGAGAGAGAGAAAGAGAGAAATATTATGAATACCGGTACGCAACTTCTCCTCAGATTCATGTGAACAATTTGATTTATCGTATACGTTGTTGAAATACGTTTTACATCACTCAACACGTTTCGAGATCTTGCTGTTATCTTTCTCATGGCTCCTGAAATTATTTCGCAATAATACTGAATGAATGAAAGTATTCTCAGAAAAGTGAACACAAAATCACACAAATGATGCAAAGATAACGGAAAAATGAAAAACAATCAAATTGGCTTGATTTGTAAGATTATTTATGTGGGGTGATAATATTGCGATTGTGATGCGCCTCCGAAATATCTCACCGCTCATCCTGAGCCTTGAATTGGGTACAATAATTCTGTGTCAAGCTCAGTTGGTAATTCAATACAGGCTCATATGTATATTCGGTTCCATTTACTTTGGACAGTGAACCCGGCACCTCCACCCTCTCTAATGTTTTCTCAGATTGTATTGAGTGGGTCTTCGGATGCTATTTGCGTGATTCTCTGTAATTATTAATTTGTTAAACACACGTTGATATATATATATATATATATATATATATATATATATATATATATATATATATATATATACATATATAACATAATGTTCTATGGATGCGGTCAAATTACTTTTATGTACGAAAATAACGTACACAGTTCTGAAAGTAATAATTTCATAATTGTGTCATTTAAATATGTTGATAACTCCACCTGATCTGAGTGCCAGGACCCCTATTCTGTAACTTCAAGCAGTATCGAAGTTGGCCCGTCTCATCTCGATTGTGAGACGGTTTCATCTCACATAAGGGGAGGAGCCAGTTTTGACGCGATTCGATAACTCTCTGTGAGATGGCAATTATGGGTTTCGTTCCGTGTCGGGAACTTTCGGCGCTTGAACAGGTTTTCGGAATATTTTCAATGCATCAAGCAAAAATGACCAATCAGAAACGTGGAATCATTTTCACACGGCGGTGAATATACGAGGCGGTGGGTGAATATATCCTAACCTACAAATATTGTTGTTCAATTATTCCCGTGGCCTAGGCCAAGGCATAATAATAATAATAATAATAATAATGTTTTATGTTCAAATAAATGAATGATGAATAAAGAAATGTATGAATGAATGTATATATATATATATATATATATATATATATATATATATATAAAGGTCCATGTAAACGAGCGAGTAAATAAATGAATAAATGATCATGAAGTCAGATCTTTTAATAATATGATGTAGATTCAGGGTTGTGACAGGCCTATACTCTACCTAGGCTTTATTTGAAACCCAACTGAATAGGCATATACAAAACAATTAGCACTGTGTGGTCATATATGCCTACAACAATGCTTTTTTGTTACCTTTCTTGGTGAGTAATTAAGTTGAACTTCGGGCTAACGTACCTTTGGTAATTAGTATTGATACGACTGTAAAGTTTACAAGCTGCCTAGGCCTACGAAGTGGTTTATACTATTCTCGCACTTACTATTTTGATACAATATATTACTTATACAATAGTACACAAACTAATTAACTAATATAAGATTTGAAAACTTTTATTATCCAAGTATTCGTACTTATATGTCACTATAACCCCACATTGTCCACACAACTCGACTAAATTCCCGTCTCACAGTCGATCTCACGAGAGCGCTCGTCCGTGAGACGGTCTCACGTCAAATCGAGATGAGACGGACATCTCACGCGCGTAGAAAGTTACCAAATAGCGATTGGAGATCTCATGTCGATTCACAGTGAGACGGTCTCATCTCACCACGCTGTAAGTTACAGAATAGGGCTCCCTCATGTCGATTCACAGTGAGACGGTCTCATCTCACCACGCTGTAAGTTACAGAATAGGGCTCCTGCTGGTCAGTTCAGTGGATAGAACACTGGACGCTAGACGGGGCCTCCAGGCTCCTCAAACCTGCTTAACACCAAACACTCCAACCTTCTTAACACCAAAGAATATACTCATCATTACGTTATCATTTGAAATTGGATGGAAGTAGAGAGAAAAATTCAATCGTTCTAAAATCTAAAAACCAATTTGACAAGAAACAAGATAAGGGTATAGTTTGTAAGATGTGTTCAGGTTTTGGGAAGGTTAAAAGCGGGAAGAAGGGGAAGGGGGTATTTGGGAAGCTAGAGCTCACCTACTAGTAATAACCCACCCATGCAACTGTTTGCATTAGTAAGGGAAGCTTTTGCAGATTACATCATGCTTAATCTTCCGTTGGAAATTAATTGGGGTTAAAGTCATTAAGTTTTGTTTACTGGGAGAGTTCGCGATCCAAAACTTACAATCGTGAACGCAATAATTATTGCTAATTCATTTTTAGTTCCAACATCGCACAAGAAACTAACTCACATTTACGCTAAGAAAGTTATCTTGGAATGACAGCAGTTTCTAATTGTTCTTTCTTCAAGCCTACTCGTCTTGGCTTTATCTTTGTCTCTATCCAGACAGCAATGGACGCATTTACTTCGTATGTTGTTGATTATCGTGAGTGAAATGCTGTGGCGGGATCCAGCATGGCATCTAATGATTCTTAATGCCAGCTCCAACTTCAAACTTATCGAATACGGTTAAACGGATCGATATTGATACTGTCGTATGAGTGCGTCCTATGCTGTTCAAATCGATTATTTTTTAGAGCTCCTCCTTGTTAATTATTGTTGCCAGTATATATTCAACATCGTTCATTTTATTAACACAGTAGATTTTGTATAATTACTGGTAAACCATAAACATGTTCACATGAAACTATCGGTCCATTATCAGTAAAAGTATACGCTTATTTGAAACAGTTAATGAAATCAGTAAAACTTTATTATCTCAATTGTGAGTTTTATATTAGCAATGCAGAAATTTGGGAAATCCAATCATAAGTTTCATTGTTCGAATATCCTAACTGCATATTGCTTGCTTTTGTCTGTATTCGAGGAACAAGTGGCCTCTGGACAGAATTACTGAAACAGGTGTATTTATGCGATATGTATATATGAGCTTAGCACAATTCACTCCTTCGAAACTCGGGTCAAACTCAAAATAAACTCAAAATGAACTCAAAATAAATCAAAACAACACACACTCAACTCTCGAGTATATCTAATGTAAGTGATATAGGTCTGCTATCTCGCTTTATAATTAAACCTCAACTCTATGTAATGACAAACAGGAAGGGATATAATTATTCCTACCGTTCTCTGTTAGTTTGATGTGTATAATCTAAATCGCCCTCCATAACAAGTGAATGAAACAGCATACAGTCAGTGATAAAGTAGATGTAAATCCTGTAGTCAGTACATAATCTAAGCGTAACGGTGTATTTGTGTAGAGGAAGGAGCAATGGGTGTTTGGGGCACCCGTTTAGAAAAATAATCGTGTTTTGGAAGTCAAGGGGTGCGCTTAGCGAGCAACCAAACAAACCACAGATTCTGGAACCACCTAGAATAGCGTTGTCAAAAGAGAGAAATGTGAAATGTTATTAAGCCTATATTCTTTTCTATTTTTTTTACAAAATCTGCGAAGTGATTCATATACTCTTCGTTGTCAATTTGACGGTTCCCATTTATTTTAAATGGGAGGAAATAATAATATAAATAAGTTATATGTTGGGACGTCTTCAATTATACTACCGGCAAACTTGCCTACTAAAAGACTGACCTACTAAAAACCTCTACTACCTATACTAGAATAAAATACATAATAATTGATTATTTTCCATTATTTTCAACTGTCCTACCAGAAATATATTGATTGAAAATGAAATAATTATTTATACTCTGTGAAACCGCCCTACCTGCGGAATGACCTACCACAAAACTCACCTACCAGATTGTTATAATTGAATAACACAATTATTATTAATCGAATAGAAGTATAATAATAACTCGACAACTTACCAACTGCCCCACCAGTCAAGTGATCATGCAAGTTTGTAATGTTCAATGTGAGTTGGAATGAATGGAAACTGAATATGTATTACATAATACATTCTAGTTCATAGGCAGTAGGCAGTGGAGTTCTCATTTCCTTTTCCTTTAGGATAATGTGAATTTGAATTTGATAATGTGGTAAGTGAGTTTTCTCATAGGTCTCTTCTCGGGCGGGACAGTTTTACAAATATTCAATGATATCACTTCTCATTGATATAATTCTGTTGATATCAATTTCTTGTAGGTCAGTTGAGATAAATGAAGAATAAAACATTCTATATTAAATGTGTTAAAGTAGTGAACTGGTGAGGAAGTTTCCAGGTACCCCCAATCACAGAACTCTATATACAAATATATATATATATATATATATATATATATATATATATATATATATATATATATATATATATATATATATATATATATACATATGTATTTATGTATATTTTCACAAGGTTTTATATTTAAATAATCCATGTTTTCGGTTCCTCTTGTGTGTATTTTCATTTTATTATAACTCACCAACGTTTCCCTTGAATTGCATTGAGAATTTCACAGGTGATAATTCAATATTGACAAAATTATTATATATTTATTTATATATATTTATATATGTTTATTTTATATAATAATTTTGTCAATATTGAATTATCACCTGTGAAAATGCTTGATGGAATTTTAGGGAAACGTTGGTGAGTTATAATAAAATATAAATACACACAAGAGGAACCGAAAACATGGATTATTTAAATATATATATATATATATATATATATATATATATATATATATATATATATATATATATATATATATATATATATATATATATATATATATATATATGTGTGTGTGTGTGTGTGTGTGTGTGAATGTTCATGTGCTAGTGTGAGTATGTGCGTGTGTGTGGAGAAAGAGGGCGAGAGTAGTATATAGACTGATATAGCCTAAAGTAAAATACGGACGCGTTAGAAAAACAAAGTGGCCATAAACGTTACGTGTAGTTTATTGCATAGGAATTTGTGAACAACGAGATTTGCATGGCCTGATTGCTATATATTTGAGTTGGCTTTTCTGCTATCTGGAATTTATTATTTAGTGGTAGAGTTTTTTTTGCATGAATGCTGCTGAAGCTCTAACCAAGTATAGCTATTTTATGAGTCTTCCAGTGACATAACAACAACCAAGAGTCTCCTGGCAGTCATAGGTCTAAAACTAACGAGCATACGAACAAAACGAGCAATCCATTCTCGTACAATTGTTTCACGCGTATGAAACCAAATGAGAGAGAGAGAGAGAGAGAGAGAGAGAGAGAGAGAGAGAGAGAGGCGGAAGTGCTCCATGACGGGGTTGTCGGAGAATTTGCAGCATTTATTGGGAATGCCAATTGAAGTCGTGCGCATGTTAATCGCAATGTGTTGTGAGATATGATGATACACCGAGGGCATGCCGTAGTAATTCTATCGTCTTAGCTACGAGACTGCTCGTCTTCATGTTCGCAAGATAAATAATGTGGAATATGTCTCAAATCATTTGATTGACGAACGTAACAGATGAAGAGACAGATATACGTTCAACAAACGTTGAAAATAAAATGTACAGAATATAGTCTTTGAATGGATATGTATAACTGACACTGAGACAGTATCTTCAATAGTACCAGCAAAGTTTTCTCTGTTGCAATGCTCAAGATTTCAAACTGATTATATTTTGCATTATTTTTGAAAACCAGTCATCAAATGAAATCTAATGATGTTTCAGAATAATGGCAGCCACATATTTGAAAGTTGTTTCCAAAACAAAATATAAATTTTTGCCTGGGTGGGCCCTATATGTTTTTATGTTATCAGAATTTTGATGTCTCAAAAATCAAACAGAATTTCCGTAGAGAGAAAAAGGAGAAAATGAAGTTCAGAAAAATCATTTTCCATTCCACAAAAATTAAAATACCGAATTATATATTTTTGAACTCATCGATAATGAATCATGTGTACTAGAGAAATATCTTTTTTACATATCAAAAATAATATACCTTCAATAAGTGGAATTAATGGAACAGTGTAACTTGTAAGTTGCCGTGTTTATCTCACATGCTCCAGTTCGGCATGCCGGAAATACGGATGTCATTAATGGTGCACAATATAGAACAATATACACCATGGTCCCGGCCGTGCAACATCCAGTCCGCCATTGTCCATACCTGCCAGCAAACTGCAAAATTGAATGAATTACCCTCGGTTAACACCATCCACACGAACAAAAGAATAATATAATTTGTATGGGCTTTGAATTATCCCTCCCCCATCGGTAGAGCCAGGCTTAACGGTTGACGCATCACATAGGATTTGCATATGAAAGTATGACGATTCTCAAGTGGCAAATTAGGAGGTAGAAATTCTCATGATATTTTCACTCTTGTTCTAACTATTACCAAGAGAATAGAGAAACTTCGCTAAAGAGCTGTCTAGTCCATCACTGCTTTGTTACAACTTGTGCATTTACTTTTCAAGTCTTTCGTACAAATGTAGAACAAGTTTTTAAACAAATTAACACGACATTTGTACTTTTTAGAACATATTTATCGGAATGGAATACTCAGTAGGACTACTACCTCTTGCCAATAAACTAGGCTGCGAACAAGAATTCGTGGCAGGCTTTTCGCACAACTTCTGGCAACGTATGTAGGGGTGAAACAAAAGAGAAAAATACATTTACCCTTTAAATGACGTGTAGAGAAAAATATTCTTCTACTGCATTATAGATATATTCATGATTTTTTCTCAAACAAATATCGAGAAACTTGCATTGGGTTTAATTTTGCATGCATGCATTCAAATTTGAACCCCATGCAACTTAAAACATAAATATTTTTATATAAATGTGTAAATGTTGTGTATGTTTTTGGTTGTTATTGTAATTTTCTTTCCATATCAGTGTTTTTGACCAATGAGAAAAATATATATATATATATATATATATATATATATATATATATATATATATATATATATATATATATATATATATATCATTTAGATTTAGTTCAACGAGTGTACTGATGACTAAGATCAATTGGCGTCGGTGCTTGATACATGAGATGGTGGGATCTTTGGATAGTGAGAATGAGTCGGTCTTGGCCCGTTGTTAAGCAACCATTACAGTATTGACCCAAGCGACAGAAAAAAAACGAAAAATCCCTGTCAGGGTGATCGACCATCGCAAGAATCGGACCCCGAACTCCTGAATGACAGGTCCGTTTGCTAGCCACTCAACAACTCGTCTGTCATGTATATATATATATACATATATATATATATATATATACACATATACATATACACACATATGTATATATATATACATATATATATATATATATATATATATATATATATATATATATATATATATATATATATATATGTTGTGTACTTTTCTCGGGTTGACCGTGTTTGCGGTTTTGGAAAACAATTGCGGTCCCAAAAGGGACCTTGTCTGTGTTTCCAACGTTTCGGCTGGATCTGACCAGCCATCATCAGGTGATTCTTCTTGGCTTTCCTTCTGTGCTTCTTGACGGACGCGGAGAAAGCGTCCGTCAAGAAGCAGAGGAGGAAAGCCAAGAAGAATCACCTGATGATGGCTGGTCAGATCCAGCCGAAACGTTGGAAACACAGACAAGGTCCCTTTTGGGACCGCAATTGTTTTCCAAAAGAGCAAACGCGGCCAACCCGAGAAAAGTACACAACATTTCATCAAGTCCGCGAAAACATCCGACATAACATATATATTCATATATATATACATATATTAAATAAGTTGCCTTCATTATATTCACTATCGTAATTGAAGCTACCATCATACCCTTATAATATTGAATTGTACGTTAGCGGCCCCAGTCGACGCTGAGACCTTTATAGCCATCTTCGTTAGTTCTGAGTATTTGAGTGTGAAAAATGTTCACCAATTATGAGTAATAAACTACTGTAATGAAGGGAGCAGTCGATCGATGACGTCTTGCACAACAAAATCTTCAATTTATTTGAATCAAATAAAGTGAGTCCATTGCATATCGTATAGCTGCCCACACGGTACGAAATATGTTGATATAGTAAGAGGTGGTGACATAATAATCAGCCATCAGTCACATATTTAATCTAACAATCAATCAGTAAGTCAGTCAGTCAGATCCAGAAACACGCTATTTATTGTCGCGTTAATAGATGAACTAAGAACATATTTTTTCCTTGATATGTTGATAGATTTTTATTATGAAGAAAGTATTGTTACTGCGTATATTGACAACAAATGTCATTTTGTCTGAAAAAGTCACTATTTTATCTACTGGCTCAATCTTATGAGAACTTTGATTAACCGTGTCTCAATTTCTCATAGCTCCAATATCTAGACACAGATCAAACCTATAAATGATGTGACGTTGTAAATACTTGATAAATTTAGTTATCTATTTAAATTTGCATTTGTTTCCCCTGTGAGAATGATGTTGAGAGTTTTGTTTCGTCATATATATAATATATATATATATATATATATATATGAATTATTATTATTTCCGGGATTACCATGTGTGTTATAATTATTAGAAAAACGATTAATATTAGATCGTTTTTCTAATAATTATAACACACATGGTAATCCCGGAAATGATAATAATTCATATACTATTGACCATGAAAGTTTAAAACATCATATATAAATATACATATAAATATATATATATATATATATATATATATATATATATATATATATATATATATATATATATATATAGGCCTATATATATCCTCTATCATGCGTCAATTCATCAGTCGTGGATTTATGTATCAGTACGAATACATTAGTTTCAGAATATCCAAGTAATCAATAACAACTTATTGATGTATGATATATTATTCGCTGCCATAACTACTTACATCTGCATCTGCTACGAGTCATCAGATAAGATGAATTCGATTGTTTGTTTTCATTATTTAATCTTTTTCGAATGAATTTAGAACATGTATAAATGAATATCATGATATACTATAACCATATCGAACATAATTATAATACATACCACATAATACATGACACAATGATAATAACTGAAACTAAATTCTTGAAAGTGAAATAATTTATTTTAATTATGAAATATAATATTGTGTATTATTGAAAAAAAGAGCTTACATAAGCCGAAGCCTGTGTGTGGGAAAGGAGAGAAAGTTAATTACATTTTCAAAAAATGCCAAGAGAGAAGGTCCTCAATAGAATGTTGGTAAATAGGTTTGTAAGCTGGGTAAATTTCATGTATGGAGAGAGAAAAGTTGAATTTGAATGTAAATTATGATTTACAGTAGAAATTGTGAATGGTTGAAACCGGATGTTGTTGAGGTTAGTATGCTGAAAGTATTACAGTATACAGATATATCATGGAAATGTTTTCACTTATCATACCATATCAAAGATCTGAGAAAATTGGACCGATCTGGTAAAGCAGAAGAATAACACCGATGTTGGCAGTCGAGTATTTTGACATGAAGGAAATCTAAATTGTGGAGAAAGCAAACGTATTTTCCTTACGCGTATATTAAGCGTAGGCTATATTCGCTTATATCAACACTTCTGTTACAAATGTTTCCCTCTCGTCTACGTGTGGAGCTAGGCCAAAGTACCAATGTTTAATAAGTATTTTGAAACATTATTCAGAGTGAATAAAAATTATATAGATTTCGTCTTATTTGAATATATTGCTATTTATTGAAAAAAAGTTGACAAGAATTCGATATACGTGATAACATATTACTGTCCATTGAAAAGTGATCAATGGAAACAGTGATGAGTGATCAATTACAGTGGGTAATAATGAGCATTAGTATCACTAATTAGTCAATATATCAACTGTCACGTAAACGCGAACCGTAGAATAACATAAATAAGCAAAACAACCGCTAGGTGACTCGACGCTGGCTGCATACAGGTTTCCCTTGTTGATTTTTACGTTATAATACTAATATTCATTAACGTCATCATTGATTAATGAACTGACTGATTGGTGTTTTGATTAATTGTTATCTTTTGTGGTAGTCTTTTCAAATTAAACGCCGATCATTTGTTTGTAATTTAACATCATTGATTGCATGTTTGGGATAATCTCTGTAACAGGCACACATTGATCGAATAACCACAATGAGAATTGTTGCTGTCCATACAATGGCAGGTCAGCATAAAGCATGGTCTAGGTTGAGCATTGAAAATTGACGTTAATCTATTGAATTGGTATACAAGCATTTTATAGCGAGGAAACCTTTATCATACAGGTGTTTCAAGAGCAAAACGACCTTCTTGATCTAATAGCCGAATACACATGTATGTAGTGAAGAAAATACCCTCACCAACAAACACATCCGACAACGGAGATCAATTACTTTTCTTGAAACAAACTTTCAACAGACAAAAGAAAGTAGGCCAACAAATGGTACATTTCGCCAAGCCTAAGTCAAGTCATTATTCTTGAAATAGTATACGAAACTTGGTATACTTCCTCCATCACTTCACTGAGACGTGTGGTCGACTGGCTAGCACACCGAACCGTCGTTCAGCAGACAGACTTTCGATTCCTGCCATTGTAGACAGAGGTTTTCCCACGGTTTCCTCCGTCGTTCAGGTTATTACTGGGATGCCCACGACCGACTCCTTCTCACTGAAACACCTAATAAAATGACATTTCACATCATCCCAACATCTCTCATCATGCACCGAAGTCAATAGCTCTCATTAGTCATCAGTACACTGCGTTGATAAACCCAATATAAATTGAAAATATGATAAAATGTAATTATGTACCGGTATACAATAATAGTATGCCTGTGTGACATGGGCCGTTACTCGTAGGTGTCAATATGATCTCTTGATTAGACAGACAGCTATTGTTCAAACAAGAGACGAAATCCATTTGATCCGTTGAGTGTGACTGAAAACCGTGTCTATTTGATTCAGATAGTGTGTAGGGATTTCTCGTGTGCCCCTGTGTCTGGCGTTGTAGTAGTACAGTAATAGTCAGGTCGAATATGCTAAATTTTTATTTTTCAGTGTTGCTCAACGACCCCATCAACAGCTAGGTTATACGGGGGTACGAATGAGCGGATGATAATGAAAAGATGAAGAGATGATAGATGGAAGGGCGTTTACAAAAACCCATGCTTTATGCGGGACTCGAACCCACGCCCAACGGTGACTTCAGTTACTACCGCTAGCGATTTTGACTTAGCCACCGGGGCGGCGGAATAATGCGAATGTGCTCAGACAGTCTAGTTCGATGGACCGGTCCCTTACAGTGACGTCATCAGCAGCCCTCAACACATGCATGGACCGACTCTGCTCTTATCGGGCACAGCTTACTGAAAACACAATCAATAGTTAAGGGATTCAACAAACTTGACTAATAATAATGAAAAATAGAGTAGTCCATAGTTCATGACTAGAGAGTTGGATCGTGTACGAACATTGTCATTTGATTAATTTTACAATAGTGAATGTTTTATCCATCTTTTCAAATATATGGTCTAATTTTCATATACCAATGTTGCTCAGCGATCCCACCAACAGCTAGGTTATACGGGATTTCATATACCATAACAATTTAGATAATAAGTATCTTCTTGATTCTCATGTATTATACCAAGTGGGTGTTTTAAAACATAGCAAGAGAATGTTTTCTCTTCTATTTGCTATAGCATATACTCATTCTACAGAAGATAACGCTAAGATAAATAATAAAAATCGCTTAAGATGGGGTTAGACCGTTAGGGTTGTTCGCACTCCTGTGAACCAGAAAGAGCAAAGAGATGCTATAACGCTGTCTTAAGGTTGTTGTTATATGTAGGCGGAGACAGTGAAATATTACTACCATTTTCCTCAACTAAGGGTTTACCTTGTTTTCCTTTTACGGCTAGAAAAACCCTCGTCCCGTCCTCACTGCTGCAAAGCACGGGCATTCCTATGCTCACTCCCTCTCTCTCTCTCCCTCTCCCCTCACTCTTCCATCCCTCCTTTACCCCTCGCAATCTCTCTCTATATATCTCTCTCTATCTATCTATCTCAACTGACGCCGTTGCTATAGACAATATAAATATTACAATCGAGAGGGATTGAATTCTCAATCGAACCAGTATTCGGAGAAGCTCAACTCGCTGGCAATGATGTGGTCAATTAAAAGTCTGCGTATAAGTCATATAATGGACCACAACCAATACCATTGAGAAACCTATCACAACTGATACTTTGCTAGAACCATTGCATTTCAATCACAAAGGATCAACCACCCAATTGGAAAACTTTAAACCCTCAGAGTGATGGTATTGGTTAGGGATGCGAAGACACAATTATAGCCCAACTTAAGTAAACTAATTGCACTACGCAGACACACGATTGAGACCCGGTATCACTAAGTCCAGTCAGCCTTATTCTGAGAGTTAGGAAGAACAAATAGCATCGGAAGCCATGGTGATAGCCGGGCTAGACTCCCATTCAGAGATATACATACACCCACGATGGTAGTTCCGGCACTAATAAATAAATTAGAAACACAATTATGATACATATTCTATTATTTGCGTCCTTGTTTTGAGTCCTATTCTAACAATATTTGAATAGGGCCTATACATTGATTGAATTATCTCTCTTCTGCTGCCAGTTGACCATTAAACTAGTAAACAAGTCAGTTGAATAATATAGCTGGATAAAATGCAGACTGTTATGAGGAACAAATAATCAGACGATGTACCGAATGATGCTATTATTATATAATAATTATTATTATAATTATTATCACATGAGCTCAAGTTTTAATGATATCATACCGTACCTTCAATGTTTGTTGAGTTGGATGTTTAACTATAATTAATATAATGCTAATGAAACAATAATAATGGAGTAATACTCTCTCGGTAAATTGCCCCTTGTTCTCTCTTTGTCTTATTAGCAATACTCACGTATAACTAAACGAGTAAAAAGGTATTTCTAGCCAACCAGCTATAATTACCCAAGTTCATGTTTGTTTCTCTAACATTGTCGCTTGAACTCATTGAATTATTTCAGTTCCACGTAAACTATTCATCGTGCTTTATCCATATAAAATCAGATCGACCCCAGATATCCAGATCCAGACAGATCACCTCTGTTGATGGAATTACGAATGATTAACCTCAGAAGTATGTTCCGATCTGATTGTATTGCGACTGGAGTGAACGAGTGTTGCATGATTTTATGTCAATGCATTGTTATAAATGTAGGATTGGATTAATTAGCCGTCCAAGCCTGCGTGCCAGAAATCTCGAACCAGATTCTGAATTCACGTTTAAATAACCATCAATCATGCACGTAATAAAAACACAAAGTCGAATGCCATGATTGGATCATTGTATAAACAAAGTAAAATCCCTTCACTACAGTGAAACTTGAATTTGGTTTAATATATCGATACTACAAAATAAAATACTGAATTGTTTTCTCTAAGAAACTAGAAATAAGACGTATATAATTATTGATACAAATTGACGGAAATGAAAATAATCGTTCATTTTATGTTAACACAAAATACGTTTTGATTGGGCTTGCTCCGTCTTATTCTACTTGCCAAAATAATTTTGTTAACCGTCTCTTCTATCAGCAGTAAAAGCAGTTCAACTGTGTGTAAGTCATCAGTACTGGACAAGGTGACACTGTGCTCTTTTGCAAGTGCATTTCTAATGTCTGATCTGCAGGCTCAGAAGCATAAACATGGAGCAGACAACAGAATAATTGCAACTGAAGTATTAGCATAGCATAGTAACTGATGATGGAAACAGTCACTAATGGCCGGTAGCTTATTATTCAATGAAACATTGAAATATGCGAACGAGAGATGAATGGGACATTAATCACAGTTACAATACTACTCGTAATCCATCACAGTAACGGTAAATTGACCGGATGAGGAGTGTAAATGATTATAATAATAATATTACACTAACTAATACTGTAACAAATATACGTATGAACATGAGTCGGTAAATGAATACAACTCTATCGAAAAATAATATAAATATGAATACAACCCGGCACCTCCACCGATTTTTTGTTTTTCAATTCTGCTGAACGACCCCACCAACAGCTATAGGTTATTGGGGCGGGGGTAGTTGGCTCTTTTTCCACGGAAATGATTCACTTGGTTAATACTGAACAAATGGTACAAATGTTGATTTTGAAGGTAATTCAGTACATCTAGTTCAACAAGAGTGGTGAGAAGAGTAATTATTTTCGACTCGCCCAATCCGCAGAGCTGAATAATGATTCAGCATTGAGTGTCTTTTGCTACAATACAAAATCTATTGATTTTTCATTATATATTGGGTTGAGCGACGCACTGATGACGGAGATCTATTGGCGTCGTAAAAAGATTTTTATGATATCATTGGGAGGTGCAGAGAAGAAATGTAATTTCATTAAGTGTTTTGTGTAGTTAGAAGGAGACGGAAGTGGTTTCTTGTTGATGAACATTCACAGTATTCACCTGAATGTCATAGGCAAACCACGAAAAACCTTTGTCAGGATGGTCAACCATGGCAGAAAGTAATCAAACAAGGGATCTTCAGAATGACGGTTCCGCGTGCTAGCCACTGGTCCACCCATCTTAATAACGTATATTCATTCAATGAGAATTGATTGAAAACATGTATCACTCCAATCTTTCAATATCTCTCGTCATCACGAGCGTTCTTAAAACTCTGAAATGTTCACTAGGCTCTATCTACTATATGTTCAGGCGCAATCCTTGAGTTTGCTTAATGGTGGTTTTTGGTCGTGACTTGGGATATGATATTTTCAGAGTAATAATGTCAACAACTGAGTGAACTTTGTGAAGCATATAGAACCTTGACGGTGTCCGGAAAGGCGGTTCAGTGAGCTCGCAACTCTGTACACCATACACATATCTCATAATGAGACTGGAACGTACGTTGGCGGATAACGTAATCGGTGATGTCAATCTAGTGATGCAGCAACCCATGAAAAAGCCCTGCTAGAATAGGTGCGCTTAACGTGCGCCGTCCAAGCTTTGCTGGGCAGGAAATAAATCAGGATTAATTGAAAGTCGCCTCTGACTTTTTCCTATTTCACGTCCGCCAGCTATAGTATCCGTTACAGAATATAGTTCAACTTTATTAATATCTTATTTATACGCCACGCTTCTATCGTACATATCTTCGATAGATCATGTTACGGTTAGCGACAAACGGGACTTTCTTTGCTTTGAGTGCGTGTTTGCAAGACCAAAATAAAATAACCTGAATTCAATTTGCATTGTTTTAGAGAAGAATCACGATTGAGGAAAGAAAATAAGAAAAAAGAGAAAAGTCTGAAGAAATGTAAGAATGAACACGATACCCTGAAATGTTTGAATATTTTTAATTGCAAGCGACTTGAATTTTTTAACATTCAAAGAGTGGACTAACTTTCATAAAAAAAAGTGCAGCCGGTTAAACGTTTACACCTCGCTGATATATTATATAACAGCTTGGGGCTTAACTTTGACAACAAAAGTGAAATGTGCATTATTCACAGTATTCAGGTTTCATATTGTGAAATATCCAGGTTGTAAAACAGTTGCCAAACGTTATGTCCTGTATTTAGATACACGGCAAGTATTAAAACACGCGAAAAGAATATTTTGTATTTCCACGCTTGTAGGATATGATGAATTTCCGAGGATTTAGCGGCAAAACTCTGAAATTTTAAATGAAAATATTGTCGAGGCCAGGACCTCTTGTACGGTACATCAGTTTTGATCGAGTACAGAGGAGTTGTGATCCGGACCCATTCAAACTCATTCGAACGCATACACTCTGATCAGCATTAGTATACAATGAATAAAATAATTCGTCTCTTTTATTATAAAATACGATAAAAGCTGATGAAATTACCGTTTTACACCGTGCCTTTGTCAAGTCTTTCTGTTGACATGTTTTTATCATTTACCGAGGGGACAGGAGAAGGGTGGAGAGTTTCCAGTTTTAAAAATTCCGCTCAGACTTCTAATAATCTGAAATAGAATGCTAGTGGCAAGGGAAAGGTGTTGGTGTGGAAGTCCTTGAAGATGCTATGAAGTGAGGTGTCTTGGGTGCGATTGTGAGCATAGAGAGCCATGTTTCTGGTGGCTATACGGCATGAAGAGTGGGGGGAGGGAATGTTAGGGGATGGAATCACATCTTGCAAAGGGGCGGGGAGGGGAGGAAGGGGACTAATTAAACTGGTCCATGTATGATACAGCCAATTGTTTGGATGCTGGAGGATTAACTCAACACAGAGATCTTTATTGTTGTGTTTTGAGTGTTCGTCGCTCTACGTGATTGGCTTTATTATACCATGGCGTCTACAACACCACACTACTCAGATATGTATGCTCACTTCATCCCAAATGAAGAAGAAAAGCAAGCAGTGAAGTTGCCAATTTTCAAGACTTTTCGAAAACTAATAAAAAAATAACTGTATAGTAAATTCATTCCATGCCTCCAAATACGAAATTAAACGATCGGTCGGCAAGTTTGCTGGAACTTTCTTATCACATTCTGATACCATCCTATCATCTCTTGCTATTCCCATGGAATACTGCGGAGAAAAGATTGAAGATTCCAACTGTATAATAAACTACGTCATAGGAGCATTGTCAGGATATCAGCATTCAAGTGTATCGATCCTTGAATACAGGACAGACGCAACAAATCAACGAAAAAACTGGTATAAAAAACGAATGAGAAATAAAGAAAGAAAATAGCATATTTTTGACTGGAAGTTCGAGTTTCATAGCAATATAAAAATGTTAAATCTAACAGAGAATAGCGAGTATTTGTTCAGAATATTGTTACGAATTAGTCAATGCTAGCAATATTCCGCTCGCATGTCCCGTTTATGATGTGCGATATAGAGACCAATGAACACAATTGCTCGGTTGCTCAGTGGCTGGGTGTGCAGTGTACTGGCAGCACGGCTGCTTTTGAATCCGGAGGTCTGCAGGTTGTATCTTGCTGCCCTCACCTTTTGTAATATTGAACTAGATTACCTGAAAGGCAATTCAATAGTTAAGGTTAGGTAAGGTAAGGTTAGGTTACTGGATTGGGTTTGAACTTTGTTATCGTTTGAGTCAAGAGTGATATTGCATGTATCACGTTTGCTTAACGCTAGAACGATAAGCAAGATGACAAGAGCAGAGCCCAGTATTGTTTCCACTGGCTCATGGCAGAAACAATGCTCTGGCCACTGGGCTTCAAATCTATTGGCTTCCTCCTCTGTACATGGTTCGACTTATTTGACAAGGTAAGGAAATCATGTAGTATTCGTCGTGGGCTTGTATCTCGCGGGCGTCTCCAAGAGGTATATTATATAATATATAAGTACGACACGCGAGATGGTGAGACCTCTGCTTCTTTGAAGCCCAGGTGTGTTGATCAATTATCACGTTCTACGTGTATTATCTGAGATCTGAGCATTCGGATAGCAGAAACACGGCGAGAAAACAGTTCACAATGACAGAATGGTCAAACAATAACCATTTCTAACAAAAAACGGCAAATAGTAACAAGTGATCCTGAAATATTTACTATGTACAATTTTTTTAATTCTTTTTCATAAGATTTATTAGCGAGTAGTAACTTGAAAACTTTTCAACTGTTCTCATGGATGAAAAATTACCCAATTTAAAGATTTAATTAATAATTTAATTAGTAAATCCAAGTTAATCAAGGGTATATACAGACCTTATGAATATTTTAATGTCTACAAAAGAAACTTTCTTCTCATACCTCCAAGTGAATAATCTCCTAGACATACTCGAGATTCTGAAGAGATGAAGCTGATGCAGTCATATATAGCTTATCTTCATCTGTTTTCCAGGCAGAGATCTTCCAACCATCGGAATGGCTTAGGACGGTTGCAATTATTTGTCGAGCGAATGTGCATGATTAAGCTATTCATTTAAGGTGGCTGAACCACGTTTAAAGTCCCCAACGGTTTGCTTGGATGGTCGGGCACAATGGGAATGCTAGTAGGTGGGAGTGGGAGGTAGTTAGGGAGAGGGGGTAGCTGGATTATATTCAATTTAGAAGCTGCAACGTGTAGGGTGCGGTGACGATACTTCAGAATCTATAATCCGGGTGTTTTCCGACGATATAAATTCTATCCATACCGTTGAAGAACAACATCCCGTCCACCCTACCACCCACCCCATTACGGCCTACGGGTATTATTAATCTGATGCAAAACATTGCTCAAAACCAATTTATACTCAAGTACACCATTATACTCAACATTATTGCTTCCATAATCTGACACTTCCACTTCTTTACCTTGGAGCTAGTACTTTTTTATTAATAATACGGCTTATACGGGAATAATATCTGCAGTTGGCGTTCATATACTGTACTATACGTTCATCCTATTCCTATTGCTCTTCTTGTACACATAGAGACGGTTAGAAATATAATACACAACTCAAACAGCACTGTGAGATGGTTGACGAGTAGAGTATTATTAGTACTGTATTTGAGTTCGATACCCACTTGTCATTTGATATTTCTACACGCCATGTCATGGGATATTAGCTGTACTTGCTAACATAAATATACTTGGAAGATGACACTAACTATGCAACCTAGTAGGCCTACTAGAACAGAACAGAACGTCGATACTTATATTGACAGAATATATATTAGAATTTAGTTAAGACTCGTAGGAAGAAAAAAAGGTCTTCTAAGATAAGAAGACTGCCCTAGAAGAAGTGGTGGAAACACCCCCTGACCCAATTTCTGATTAGTTATCTGGGTTTGAGAAATATATATTTGATTTTTGAATGGAATGGAAGGGAGGAATGAGAGGAATGGAGGGAGGTGGTGAGAAGAATTGAAATGGAAGAGACGGAGGAGCAGGAGCAGGCCGAGGAGGAGAAGAAAGAAGAGAGCTTGGATCTGGCAAAGCCAAGTCCACGTGTAATTGCCCTAGTTTATGCACTTACCTATCTTTGTTGAAAAAATTATATGGAGATGAAAAATGAAATACCAATAATAATGTTATATATATACATATATATATATATATATATATATATATATATATATATATATATATATATATATATATATATATATGTGTATATATGCATAAATATATATACGAGAGTGGAAGTTTTGGTGGCACGTATGTGAGATATTAGGTTTCACGGTTTTGCCACTACTTGGTTACGCAGTCCCCGCTGGGACATTGTCTCGCGACGTTTCGAAAAGGTTACACTTTTCTTTCTCAGGCTTCACTTCAGAACTGCGCTCGAACGAATGAGACAATGTCCCAACGGGGACTGTGTAACCAAGTAAATGACAAAACCGTAAAACCTAATATATATATGTACACACTGGCGTCGGAATCGGGGGGGCAGAGGGGTCATAGCCCGCCCCCCCCAACTTTTGGTCAAGGAGTGGGAGGGGGGGCAAGAAAAAGGTCTTGTAAGTCTCAATTTGAAAAGACGAGAAATAGAAAAGACGAAAAAAAGAAGGAAGAGAGAAGGAGAGAAAGGGAAAAAAAGAGAAGGAAGGAAAGATGTACTGTACATAGATAGATAAGACCGTACATACATTCATATTTCACATTGCATAGAAAATGAATTATCAGATGGGCACCTTCAGTTCTAGGAGATGATTAATTTTTGCATCCAAATCCCATCTGAAACACATTGAACCATATTTAAAAAGGTGTAATTTGAAGGAATTTGATGTACTGTTTCAAAAAGACAGCTCTGGTACGTAGTTTATGAGTTGGCATGAATCAACTATTACAACCCTAAGCTTCTTCCAGATGTAAATTATTCATTAAAATTTTTGTAAATTTCCAAAATTCCAACAGTTGTAACGATGACAATGAAGTGAGATGTAGGATGGGAACTTCCAATAAGGGTCGTTTCTAGGGGTGGGCAAAGAGCGTGACTGCCAGGGGCGTCAATTTAAGGGGCGCTATCGGCGCACATTTGTGCCATTCTATTAATAATAATATTTCATAAATCATATTCTATTTTACTTATGCAGTATTGGGTGGAGTTAATGTTATTATTCGAACAGAATTGTTTCGAATGATGGAATAATTTAGCGTTTTATTCTTTTGGATCAGCCATTCAGTAAAACCAGCTTCCTTACCACACTGAAGAATTCATGAATTCCAGAAATTCCGTGTGGTTCCCAAACCCGTGGAATCGTATTCAAAAAGATAAATTTTCGACAATTCCCCTGCGGGGCTTGATTTCTTCCTGAATTGCATTCACTTTAACTATGCGCATTCAGTATTTGGGACTCACAGTTGAGTCCTTGCCCGTGGCGCTAAAATGGCCCAGAATGACACTGCAGATAAAATAATTATGATTGGCAAATATCAGTTGGGCACCTCTAGTTCTTCAAAACAATTAATTTTGTCATCTAAATCTTATCTGAAACACGTTAAATCGTGTTACAAAGGGGTAATTAAAAAAAATTCCCTGCGGGGCCGGAAGGGGTCCTCCCCCCTTGTTCCCGGTGGGTCTTAGGCTTCGCGTTAACTGGCCTCTTTACAACTGTTCTTACATGACATTTTCTTTTCCAAACTGGGATCCCCCCCCCCCCCTATCTTGGTATCTTTAGTATTTGTACCTTCTGTCCTGAAAAGTACTTAAATGTTATTAAATATGTGACACTCCATACTTCCTTCCTATATATATATATATATATATATATATATATATATATATATATATATATATATATATATATATATATATATATATATTGTTGTATGCATGTACGAGTAAAATCCTTCCCCCTATGGCTTCTCCCCACACACGCAAAACATAATGTTATCAATCAGCGAAACACAAATTATATTGCATAATTTAAATCAGGAATCCAATGTGAACAGAAAATGCACATATTGTGTGTGGTAATGCGTGGAGGCGCCAAGTTTCTCTTCAAAAATATTTTCGTTATTGAAACTTAGCAACCATGATTATCACAGATTGATTTGATGATTTATCGATCGATTGATGGTATAATTATTACGTAATATTTTGATTGATTATTCATAAAAACACGACTACACTTGATGGTCTGCGCAATGAGTTGTTTTAGTATATGCTTTATGATTCTCTCGCGTGGGGGTTAAAGTAGTGAACTGTTTACGAATACTTGTGATCTGTTATCTATGAGATGCTTCAAACATGGGCCCAATCCTAGACTGACGTGAAAATTATTCCTCTGATTTCTTTGACGTTCACAACCGTTACATCAGTATGAACCGAGTATAAGGCAGTGAGGCGACAAATTGTAGCCAACCTGAGCGCTTGTTCTGTTACACCGAACAACGAACTGTTGTATTACAAGTTTGTCGTATCGCTAATCCTGCCATTAAGAAATGTAACATAGATTAAGCGATACAAAGCTTTTAGAAAGGGGTCCAGCATTTATCCTAAGCTAAATTTGTTCGTGTTCACATTTCGTAAATCTTGATTTTATTGCAACAGTTGAAACTCGGGATTAGGATTAGAAGGCTTTCGACGATAACTCACTGATATGACAACTGACAATAACTTCTTGTTCAGTTTTCCTCAGTTGTACCATTGTTGTGTATTTACAGTTGTTGTTGTACAGTTGTAATAGAAGAGTCAATAACTGAGTTATTATACAGTTGGTGTTATGAATTCTATAGTCTATGATAT
Organism: Brachyptera putata; assembly: GCA_907164805.1. NCBI lineage: Eukaryota > Metazoa > Arthropoda > Insecta > Plecoptera > Taeniopterygidae > Brachyptera > Brachyptera putata. The sequence continues at coordinate 40,181,214 of OU015463.1, forward strand.
AGCTGGAAACGAAAAGAGATAAACAATGTATTAGGCCTGTATTGAAAACACATATGAAACGAGGGAAATTGATATTGCATTCGAATTTTGAATACGATATTAGTGCGTTGAATAATCAAAATTGTGTATGAATGAACAGACTAGAAATGAGAATTCTACATGAATCAATAAACTTATTATTTTCAAATGTGTAATCTGATTTCGTCGCATCTTCACAAGATTTCTATTCTCACAAATTAGAAACACAAATTCAACATAATTTTTTAGATTCAGGATACATAAATTTAATTATATGTCATTTAATTATTCCCAATATTCCAATCTATTGACTAACGCAATGTCCAGATTATTCGTTAAACTCCTTTTTTTCTCACGGAAGACTATTTTATCATCAAGGTTAATGTTTTCATGAGAAAATGGTCCTCCTAGAGATTTGATTGCTCCACCCATCCTGCTTAAATACGACACTGTATGACAGTTTTATTGTACAAGTCATTTCTTTTAATCCTTCCATCAAGAGATACATCAAACAATCGCGATTTTGAGTGAAAAATGATTGTTACCCACTCAATTAATAATAAGAGCCAAGAAAAAGCTTCGAATTTTATATTACATTGTTCAAAAACCAAATCAATCAGTTTTTCGAAATGTTAACATATTTATATTTGAGCAGAGAATTGAATTCAAGGCATTCGTATATAACTACCCACAAACATAATACGTTCATTGAACATTCCGTTGTATCCCAAATATTCCACTGAGATTCTGGTATCTCACTAGCCGCGAGAAGTTGTTTACCAATTGCAGCTAAAGTACTGTGTAGAAAAATAAAATGTGAGTGAAGCAACTCTTTTATATTTGAATGGTGTCTAGAGCATAGGGTTCTGAAGAAGATTGTTTTTCTCATCTCAGCTCACACAAACTAAACAATATGTTCTATACAATATGGGTAGGTATAATCTCTCAATGTTTACTTTCCCAGATATATAAAAACGCCTTCTAATGTTTACTTTGTACATATTGTTTGGTTTATAAAGTCTAAGATGAAAAATAAAATCAACCTCTCCATAATCCCATGTACAATGACACCATTTAAATACTGAATTGTCCTTCATTTATATTTTTGTTCCCAGCTTAGTACTTCAGCTGTTTGCTATTGAAAAAATACTCGTGACCCGGCCCTCAATGAAAGTGTAGAATGCAATCAATAAATAACTGTCCAGAGAGACGGCTTGAACCGTATGTTCAAATCACGATCTGCATAATTAGTAATCACGGCTCATCCGGTCAGAGTCCATTGAGCCGCGTGGTGGAACAACTGTCGTTATACTATTGGTGCAAACTACAGTTAAAAGTAAAAACCAACATAAAAATGGACTGCTGAAAGTTGGAACATGTTGGAACTTGCAGCCTGATTGATGTTTCTAACAGAACAATGGGTGAGACTAAAATTACATGTGCTCGTGATAAAGGTAAAACATATTGCAGATAAAAACTGGTTGACGAGGCTTTGCACAAGGGTATTCAAAATGATATCATAATTATTTACCAGTTCAACAATATCAGTTGAAGTATTTTCAAGTAATAGGACATGCTATTCTCAAATAATAGAAGTTCATGAGTAAATATTTTCTCAGGTTTTGACATATTTTAAAATCTGCTCTAAAACAGATATTAATTTTTACTTCTGAAACGGGCTGTTTCAATTACATCACACAAATTATAACATTTTCTCATCTGAAATACTGTAACCAGATAAGGTGGAGGGGAAGGGGGCGGAAACAGGGATTGTTGGCAGGGGTACAAGACTTTGATTTCTGGAATAAGGAACTACCAAATTTCGGTGTATGCTATAGGGTTCGTAGCATTATTGTATATTATTACACATTTTAAAGACAATTATTTACCATCCAAATTAAATGTAGCAGTTGTACTTTGTTTTGGATAACCACCTGAGGAATTAGATATTATTCATAGACTCTCATGATCATGCCCCCTCCCTCACCCCCACAATTCCTTATTCATCTAACACCGCCAGCAGTTGAGCGTTTTTCTACGATTATTGGATCGCTATTTCTTCTCCTGTTCCACATCTTGATGCGAAGTGAAGAAGAGTTTAACTCGCTACGATGTGTGGTAATAGCATAACGCTTTACTCGTCCTTTGCCGGATAATAGGCATTGACGTATGCTGAATAGAAAGGTGGAACGGGGAGAAGATGTAGTGACACCCGAGCTAGAACCACCTTGCTAATTGTACTTGCGTACGCTGCCATTATGCCATTATGACATTATTGTCACACAAACACTGAACCAAATGCCATTCCCTCATTGAATTGCAGGATGAGTTATTCTCTACTACAAAAACTGGCTATTGTTAGACAATCTATCGTAGTTTTTCTTCATGAACTTGACTGCAGCAAATATGTTAAAACACATTTTTGCAGGATTGAATTTTATCCAAGGTTCGAAGTATATTCAAGTGAATAAATATATATGCAGGTATGCATGATATAACGTGAGACGTTTCACTGACGTGTGTGAGTATGTGTGAGTGTGTGGGGTGTGTGAGTGTATGTGTGAGTGAAATCTATGGCACATGTTACACGCTAGCTCCGATAGTTGACCTGAAAAACTAAGCAACAAAATCACACATTTCGTAGATTGTAAAATCGATCCGAAATGCACAGTACGGAAGGCCTTTACTACGTAGCAAGCAACCACATGAAGAACATGTTTTTAAGGTTGGAAACATCGACTTATGAAAGATAACGAGATGCTCCTGGTGAAGAGCGAGTAGTAAAAGAAAATGACATAAGACATTATCATTGGTGACAAACCTAGCGCGTTCATTACTGCTTCGCCGATAACAACTAATGTTTGGGGAGAGAAAAATACACATTTTCTCTTTTAAAAAACTCGGAGTGAAATGTTTGGAGAACTTAAGGTATCGTTAGGTTAACGGCATGCATGAAAGAAATGAGAACATACTCTCGATATCAAACAATAGGTACCCGGTATATCTTACTTAATATGCTGTAGAGCATAAGTAGAGCGTCAGCGCTTAGAGTCAACCATTTGCGATTACATATTTTATATAAATATTTGTAAGTAACAAATTATCTTTTTCTAATTCTATTTTTTAGATTATAAAGTGAAAACAATCTGTCTATTTTATCTATCTATAATCGCCAATATAATGAATATAAACTTTGTCGAGTCCAGACACGTTTGTGGGCTGGAGTTGGTAATGGGGTTTCGAGAAAGCGGTCACTGGTTTCACTGGTCAGATGCATGGGTTTTGGGATCTGTATTTAGTACTAACTGGGACAAAAGCTAAGCTTATGAACTTGTGTTGATAATTGTCAAACCGGACGGTCATGTGATGTGGTTTGTCGCCGAAGAGCTTCAAGCCGATCCCCAGCTTAGTCCTAGCGGGGTATGGTTGGCGGGGGCGGGCCGAGGGCGGTAAACCGAGTGATGCATGACAGTGGCGTGTTGAAGTCCCTGATGTGACCGGAGCCAGACATCCTATTCAATAAGTACCACCCACCCACCCCCTAGTAGGCCTGAATTGTTCCAAAATCATTGGCCAATGGTATTAAGCTGTAAGTACACCGGCATTAATTAGTGCGTGTATAATTTTTGAGCTCCTGGACGGTCACTCTGAGTATATTTAAGACATCTTCTGAAGAAAATTAGGACCAGTCCTAGGAAATTGAATTTAATAGTAGAGGGTAAGGGTGGTCCAACTGCCGTGTGTTACTGTGTGTTCATCGGCGAGCAGAGACTGAACAATTATGTAGGGCGAATGGTCTATCAGCAAGCAACCTAGGTTTAAGGGCGTAGCCCGAATAAGTAGGAGGTCGCTGAATGCCGTTTTGTTGAAGCCGGCAAATTTTAGGGTTCTTTGAACCTGTAGATTGATTTTCGTGGTATTATGAATCACACATTTTCTTTTTATGTTCGAAGTTAAAAGACACACCCTTCCAGTTTTGGTATTTCGGAAAATGTTTTTTTCAAATTTTGGGGGTGAGCTGAAACGCTGCCCACTTTTTGGTTACTCTTTGCCTCCCTCCCTCAAATAGAAATAGCTCCGCAAGGATTGTTGGAAATACATTTTGAGAGAAACGATGTTTTAGCGTAAGTATGGTGTCAATTTGCCTACTAATTACCTACTTCAAAAAAAGGAGCCCCACAGGAATTCATTTTGTCAACACAGAATTTGAATTGTTTTTTCAGTGTAGGCCTATATTGTGAAATGATTCGTATCTTATTTTTAAAGCAGGCCAATACTCTAGCGTTCCCTTCTCCTTATCCTCACCCATGTCTTTGCCCTTATGTCTATGTAGGCTTTTTCTTCTATGTCTTAAACTTAGAATATTATCACATAATTTAACACTCCAAAAATGTTTTTCTTAGCATCCATTCTATACTGTTGGGAACATGGTAGGCCTATATATGAAACTGTATGAGATTATCAGTTTATTTCAGCACTAGTTTTGATAGTCAAAAATAGGGTACCTTGAGGTACGTTAAGGTACCGGGGTTGAGCTAACGCAGCGACGCAAGAATTTTTGAAGAATTGTATGTTACCGCCAACATTGTGAACAATGGGAACGTGTCAACTGATATCGAAATGACACATTGGCATCCAGAAATCAGTGGGAACAGTTCAGTAAAAGAACTGAACAATAATATAATTCAACTCAGTATCATGTTTCTTCATTTTGTTGTCTGTTACATCAACAGTTGACGAACAGCAGAACGATTCCCAATAAGCAATGTTGTAAAAGAGTGTCAGCAGCAAGCAGCGTTGAAAAACAAGAACCGGTAAACATTTTTAGACGAGCTTTAGCGAGGATTCAATTTGACAAACTGAAAAAAATTGGTGTTCGTTTTTATGTTTTTTTTTTTTTTTTTTTGCTCTTATGTTTTTTTGTCGGTTCTCCACAGGTCAAACGGCTACAGCTATCAACTTCAAACTTTTTTTCAATACGGTTTCTCATCTAACTTAGATCTGTATAGTTTTGTGGCATTATCGTGTGGTAACTTTTTTTTTATGCATTTTAGAAATTCCAAAAATACCCATTAGAATAACATGGCGGAAAAACAGGAAATATTTTTATTTTCCCAAAAAAAATGAAATTTTGCGTGAAGTTGAATTAGATTTTGATACACATTTCAAAAAATTGTCAGCTTGATCGGGTCAGCCATTTTGAAGAAAAAAGATAAAATGTGCTAAATTGGTACCACTCGAAGCATTTTTCACCCATACTATTACTATTCGCTCGTCTAACAACGCATATATGGCGTTTTCCTAGTACGAGGAAACAAAAGCACACCTTCGTAACACCTTATTATAGAGCTATCGGATGGAATGATTAAAACTCAGATGAGAGGGCCAGTGGCTAGCACCCTGCACCGTCATTTACGACACCGTGACTCGATTCCCGCCATAGTTGAATACCCTGGCAGAGGTTTTTAATTGTTCTTCTCTGTCGTTTAGGTCGATACTGGGCTGCTTCCTCAACAACAGACCATGACCGACCCCTTCCTACTATCCAATTACACCTAATAGAATAACCTCTTCGTCTTCGCATCATCATATTCAACAACCTCGGACGCCGATATATCTTGGTCATCAGTCATCGTCGTCAAACCCAATATAATTTTGAAAAGGTTGTAAGAATATTGTAACAAATTCTTGTGGATGGTGATGATAATAATGGTTAATTTATCAAGTTGGTCATAACGAATGATGAATTAAATCAATATTCGCCTGATAATTACTAATATGACCTTAAGCGTTTTACTCTTAATACGAATCCACGTTTTTCATAATTAGAGCTGGGATGGAGATGAGCTTTGGTGTTTATGTGCAATAAAACTGTGGATCATGTGTCGGGTGGCTTCTTACCGTTATGAACGCCTGTAAATTTAGTAGCCTATATTTAACAACTTAGTATTGCTTGATTGCGCTCCATATTCAGCCAGCAAAACGCACCACTGCCACCACTTATACGTGCTTCTTCTGTAGCATCGTTTCATTACTTTCGCTGTAGATCTGTAGATCTGTAGAGTCTATTCCTCAGCCGCGGTTCAGCCGAATGGAAGCGAAGCAAAGAACCCAAGCTTAAAGAGTCCGTGAACTCACGAGTCAGCCAAGCAAGAGTTACGTTTTTAGCCAACATCGAACCAGCATATACTACACGCTACCCGAAAAGATAACGGCCATTTATCTATTTTACTTTCAATATATATTATACAATAAAAGAAACGGAAAGCTGATCAGGGAAAAACTAATCAAAAAGAAAATCTAGTCGTATAGCCAAAAATATATATAACTGTCTTTTATACATTTCGAGAGAAGATTGACTTGACATATATTTTCATTTCCATGGTACGGCGATTTTAATTGAATATTCAATTAATTCATATTTTTATTTCGTGTAGAGAAGATTAGATTAATTCATGCAAAATAGTTCTTGAAAGGTAAAATCATTCCCGAAAAGCGTCATACCAATATCCACTTATCATGACATTTTCTACATTTATTTCATTCAATTTCATTTAATTTATTCATTCATTCGGATAGATCGTTACATAAGATCAGATCAGGTAGAAAATATATGGCAAGTCATACAAATATAAAGGTATAATATAAATACATCGTACTTCACGTATCAATTATAAAGATTCTGTCAACATTTGAAAAGTACATAAAGTATTATGCTAACATCAGATACAGGATAAAAATAATATGGAAGTAAGAAATATATCAAATAAAAAATAGTAGTAAAGTAAGTGTTATTTTCTATTAATACCCAACACATACAACTTTGTCCAGTAATAATAAAATTTGATTATAATGATATTTCAACCTTCAAACCGTTAACTTCTGAATCTCTGTCGTTAAAATCTGTCGCATACGAACATCTAATTTCTGTCGAACATCATTGCCATTGCAGAAGTCTCGCGTGCATGATATATCAGCAACAGATCACACTCGCTAATATTTGTAATTGTTTCGATACCAAGGAAAAATTGAATATAGAAGTTTTGATATCGTGTGCAATTTTCTTACCGAACGAACGGCACGTGTTCTAAATTTCTTACTGAATGTTTCACATTTTCTAATTCGTTAAATTTAAAGACGTAAAAATTTAATCCCACTGGAAAACAATGACATTGCATCCTGTAGCAATCACAGACATCGATAACATAAGTCCTAAGTCTTTAGCTCGTGCAATATTTCATAGGCACGGTATTGATCAAGTGGCCATGCTCACGCGATGTAATGTAATATTTAGAGATGAGTTGGTTGTACTTATCAGTGACACTGATTACGATGTTTATGCTGTTCCTTTTCACAAAACTACTCCCTTACACAATAAATCACCTACCGTACTTTCTTGAATATTTCCCACAATTTTATTTCACATTGACCAAATGTGTTCAATGATTGAATAATTGAAGTCAATCGTTACTTTAAAATTACTGAGACTAATATCATTGAGTGATGGCGTACTCTAAATCGCCGTTCATGAGTTTGAAAAACCTCACAATAACAAGAACTTCACATTTTGAGAAATAGAAATGGAATATATATATATATATATATATATATATATATATATATATATATATATATATATATATATAGGCCTATATATACATATATACATTTATTTATATTTATATTTATTGTTTATATTACCATCATTATTATTAATTTGCCTGAAGACCCCACCATGTGCTAGGTTATTTGAGGATATAGGAATGATCAGGTAATAATGAACGATAAAAGATTGCTGGACTCGTACCATCGCCCAACGGTGACTTCCATTCCTGACGTGGTGCCTCAGTTGACTGAGCTACAGAAAACTTCTATATATTTATCAATATGAATATTTTGTTCATTCTCACTCATTTTTTTCATATTTATTCTATGATTGAAAAGAAAATGTTCCATTTTCTGTCAGTCTTCCTCTTGTGTCGACAGGTAGCAAGTGTATACTATATTTGGTTCACATGCATGACTGCTGTCATTTCACGAAACAAAGCGAACCATTCAATATCAACATCCCCTTTTCGCAATATGATTTGCTTGTCACTGTTTTGTATTTTCAACACATATATATATATATATATATATATATATATATATATATATATATATATATATATATATATATATATACATATATAAAACTCATATCTCAACCCCTATATATAATCTAGCTGTTGAGGTCGTTAAGCAATATTAACTCTCATATCTCATTTGATCGAATACCCGAACGACATAGTTATTTCATAATGATTCTGTTCATACCTTCAAGTTATTGCGTGGTACAAGAAATACGCGTACAAATCCTTGCTTGCCAAATCGTCGTACTCTCCGAAATCCCTCTTCAGTTGACAGGTGGAGTGATTGGAGTGAATTCCTCCCAACTGAAACACTGTAACCAAGTGAATGTTATAACTCATATCTTGATGTAATAATCACACTCTCCCTCATTTAACTTTCATCTCCTTGCATCAAATGTCTGTTGACAGGTGTATAAGAAAGATCCAGCGTTTGGCCATGACGTCATTTCCTTGATTCCGGACGCGTGAACGGCAATAGAGAAGAGCTTGTAAATTTCCTATTACCATTTGAGTCAAGTGTTTAGCAAGGACCTTTCTGTTTGTAATATTATAAGTGAAGGGTGAGGTACCGTGTACAAAGGATGTGGAAGGAGGAAGAGGTTTGAAAAGAAGGTAGGGAGGGCGGCTGAGAGAAATAGAATACGCGAAGAAAATTCAATTTCATCTGTAAATATTTCCCCTCGTTCGTTCCCCATCGTATACTTCCATCGTGTACTCCTATATAATATAATCCATTTATAACGTTAGCTATAAGCAAAAAAGAGCCACTATCCACCACCGTAAAGATCACAAATTAAGTATGTTACTACTTACTATGTTGAATACCGCTTGCCGTATGGTCCATATCCTATTCGGCATGCCACTGTTTGCCTCGGAAGATGCAGTTGCTTTCACTATCAATGTAAACGTTCCAAACCATCATTAACCATCATTCGTTTTGATACAATCATCATTTCAGAAATATTTCTCATCCTGAGCTGAACAAGATTACACCTTTAATATGTATGGACATTAAAATAGTCTCATTATTTCCATTTTATAAGTGAAACGGCGAGCTAGAGCTCAGCGATGCTTACTTTTGAAATGGATAAGCTATAAGGCGTAAGAGATAGTCTAAATCGTTTTATAATGGACAAACAATTAAGATTAATATCAACAATAACGGCAAAAGTCGTTGTAAGGAGCGACATAAAAATGAAACAAACTGAATACAATTCTGTTTGATATTCTGTGTCGTAGAAAAGAAGATTATGAGAACGTGAAACCGAGTATACGTTTTTAGAGTCTAAACAAGAATACACAGGACAAGAAATTTGCATACATTGCTCCTCTACCGTTTCTTATAAGTTTCACGAAGTAAAGTAAATTGGTTGTTAGTTTAGACAGCCCGAGTAACCGTACTAAAGTCAACTTTCAAATAGCCCTTACTATCTCTCGTTGCGTATAATAGCCAGTATAAGGAAAGGAGAAAATGTTGCCCAAAACATTTCCGCATTCACTCTTATGGCGCTCTGTCAACCTAATGCGATACGCTTTGTTGTCCCAGTGGAGTATGCAACACGTACAACAATGGATACCACATTACTTATCAACTATAGCCTTGATTCGAAATAAATTCTAGATCCAAATGTAATACAAATTACAAGCGCGTTTACTGAATTATTGAAAGTATGGTACAAAAACACAATATGGAACAAGCTTTTACTCTTAAGTTGGATAGGTCAAGGTATGCCTGACTGCATTATGTGATTGAGAATTATTTGCATAAGTACATTCAATCCACCTGCTCAAATGTTCATATAATATTAAATTTTGCCAGTATTCGTCAAAATGGGGATAGAATTACAGTTTTTACAAAATTTATGTTCCCTTTCCAAAGTTGTTTCTTGGATAGGCTACTAAAAATTTACTAGCATCTGCTAAATTCTGATAATTTTCTAATCTGCATGAGTTATTACAACCAAATATCAGTCAAATAGTGAACTTATGGTTTGGTAGCAGTGCCAAGAACTACATCCGAAATATCTGGTTATATTTGAAGGTCTAGTTGCTTTAAAACTAGAAGCCAAGATTCTGCATTTTCGCGTATCGCAGTGCAAGTTTATCTTTAAGTTTGCTGTTGTTGTCTTTTTATATACGCAGTCCGCAGTGCTCACGAAAATAAAGATACCGAAACTTCTACTCCTCTTCCATGGGCCAAAAGTATCTCTAATTAGGACTTATAAGATCGAAACCACAACCCTGTTACTACATACTCATCACTACTGTGTCAGTTCCTTTCTTCCCAATAGAGACTCGATGCCATTATAGAAACAAATTGCCGCTCATGCTCTCCAATTTCGACCAACAATGAATGTACTCCGCCTCCAATGCTGAACCGTATAGGCCTACGTGATTTAATATTTCTAGTAAAGCATTTTTGAGAGGGTACTGAAAAAAATAGCAGAAATGTCCTGTGTATGAATGATTGCACAAAGAAGTAATATTACTCTCCAACAGATTGTATTCGAGTACTTTTCAATATGCTTATACTGTCTTGAAGTTGCATTTTATTTTGTGAAGACCAATTGTTTTTGTTCTTGACAAGCAATGCCATGAAACATCCACTTGATTTCTTCCAGTTTCAATGAAGATTTCCAGCTTCTAATTGACAGCATATCGAATCAATTACTCCTTGTTCTCTTAGTATCTTTTATACTCAATCTCTTATATCTTTTATATTATCATTCATAATCATAGATATGTTCCCATACTATAGATCAAGCGATAGTGGGATCGAGCTACTTCTGAGTTATTTCTGTACGGAGTCTAGCTGCACAAGACGCATTTTCCGCGATTCATTTTAGGTATACGCTTCTGATTATCAGCCGTAAAAAAATGTGCCACCCTACTATCACTTACATCAACACGGTGACACAGTTCTCAGAATGAGACTAGCACTTTTCGAGACCTCACCACTCCAGTTCTGATCCAAGTCTAGCCAGGTCCTTACCCCAAGTCTAGGTTCTGACCATTCGAAACATGATCATTAGAAGTTGAGGATCTATCAAGTGTAGGCTCATTTGATGTTATACAGTTTTAGTATTATTAATTTTGTGCTTCGAAATATTATTATTCATGAATAAAATATATATATATTGGGTGGATTGCAAGAACGAAGTTTAACCCCGGTCTACTTTAGACGCCGTCTAAGTACAAAATAGCATTGCCTCGTCAATGCTATTTTGTACTTAGACGGCGTCTAAGAAGACCGGGGTTTAAACTTCGTTCTTGCAATCCACCCATTGGGTTTAACGGCGCACTGCGGCGATAGCGCAGATCTAATGGCGACGGATGGATGATTAATGAGATGATGGGATGATGAGATGAAAGTTCTTGGATAATGGGAAAGATAGTGGGAAGGGAGTGGTCATGGCCGACTAATTGTATAGGAACCATCCCGGCATTAGCCTAGACTACAGAGAGAAACCATGAAAAACCCATGTAAAAATGGTCGGCGGCAGGGATCGAACCTGGTCCGAAACCCCTTGCCTCCCGGATCACATGAAGCGAGCGCGTTAACCACTGCGCTGCATGTGCCGGTATGAGTTAAATAGAAGGATACATTATTCCTTATCTTATTTCAGCTTAGTGTATTATGTTTTTATGACGCTTTTCCTATTCGTATCGTCTGAGGGAAAACTGGCACGGAGCATACATATCGTCTATAATTTCCCAATAAAATTAATCTTTAAAAGTAACAGTAGACCATCAACACATCGTTTGATGAGCGTTTTGTGTATCAGCAATAGAAGGACCAGATCCCCCTACACTCTATCCAAGCGCAGATCGTACTCCATTGCCTGGAGTGAGTGAATGTCGCGACCTGCTAGTGACTAAGAGCTATCCTCCTCTATGTTCTAGCGTTGGCGACGAAGATGAGTAGTGCTGCTTTAACTCCCGGATCTTTCAACTGAGGGAGCTAATACCATCTCACGCGGTAGAAAGTGTATATCTACACGTGTTAAGCGAGCCTATTGTGTACTCGTCGAGTGCAGAGGAAGTATAGAGAGTTAGGACAGGAAACGGAAGCCGAGCTGAGTGGTGTTAAGCCACGACCACTGATTGGAAACAGCTGTGTGCGTTGGTCCAGGAACTCTTATCTGTTTGCAGCCCTAGAAGATGAGGTTCTCCCTTCCCCCTTCTTGAACCACGCTCCAGCCACAGAGGGCAGCTCGAGTACTGGAGTGAATTAGAAGGAATTAGTTTGCATACCATCAACCACGAATATAGCCTCCCAAACGTAATCAGAAAGAAAAGGTATGTTTGTGAGAGCTTGTTCAGGGGTGGTTACGGGGATGATGTTATCCATATGACGCGATATAATAAAATAGACCTATAGCACAAGAGGTCAAGGTTATAGCCCTGTTGGTGGTTTGCTGCTCGTGCTTGGCTGTAAAATCAAATAGATGATACATTTCGTCAGGATGCTGTTCAGAGATAAGATGAAGGTGATATTATCATATTGAAGCGAAAAACATTGTACATGGTTGATCGGTCTGAGAGACAGCCCAGCTGTTCCATAACTATTATGAAGATTTTTTCATTCATACTGGGTTCAACGACGCACTATGAAGATAACTAAGATCTAATGGCGTGGATGAATGATTTGTGTGGTAATGGGATGATTAGTCGAGAGCTTCGTATGTAATGGGAAGGAGAGTGGGAAAGAGAGTGTGAAGGGAGCGGTCATATGGTCAATATTGTGAAAACCATTCCTGCATTTACCTACAGACTCCAGAGGGAATTACTACGAAACCCCTCTGTGTAGATGGACGGTGGATAGGGATCGAACCGAGCCCGATCACACTCACATCCCGATCATCTGTTATGAAGCGTTTGAACCATTATTACTCGAGTGCACGGAAGTCTTTATAATCAATTACACCTCAATGAAGAATGTAATAATAGAGCTCCAGAAGATTATTGATAATTAATAACAAGAAGTAACTTCTTCACACGCATACTCAAACCCAACAATACTGGAAGAAAAATTTGAAAAACGAACACAATTCATATGTCATTGTTGAATTCGTTTATTGACTCACTTTACAACATAATACGTTTATGTGTATGTTTGCGCCAACCCCTTTCATTTTACCTTCATTTGGATTACGTCATGTTGTGACGTATCTTTGTTTCCCCCTCCCCTGTCCTTGCTTCCTCGTCGAGGTAATTCTGGTCAGCTGTTTTCGTTCCGTGACCAGTCAGTCTAGTTTTGGGTTTTGTACCAGTTCGACTCTCGCCAGTGTCAGTTCTCGTCAGCTGTTGTTCGTGACAACATCTCGTTCGCAGTTATTATTCTCTCGTTTCTCGTTTAGGAACACACAGGTCGCTCGACTTGCGTGTTGCTTCTTCATCTTCGTTTCAACTATCTTTGTTGACTTCTCTTCTTTTCTTCATTTTCTTCTCGTTATTTCTTTAAGTATTTAATTCTTATTCGTATAATTTCCCCAAATACAGTCCACTATTTTCCGAGGCCTAGTCGCCTTAACAGTGTATAACATGCGTCTAGAAAATATGTAAACAATATTATTTCTTCTGAGGTTGTAAAGTCGTCCTTGTGGTACTTCATACAAACGATCCTGAATTGTCAGCCGTTGTCGTTTTTGGCAAACAATGCCTTCAGGTCAATATTTTGATGTTAATAATATATATATATATATATATATATATACAGGGGCGTCGGAACGTTTTCAAAGTTGGGGGAGGCAAGCTCAAAAAATTGCGACCCGCGGAGGAAGAAAGTATGGGGTGCCACACATTCAACAACATTTGGGTATTTTTCAGGACAGAAGGAAAAAATGCTGAGAATACCAAGATGGGGAGGGGGGGATCTCAGTTTGAGAAAGAAAATGCCATATAAGAACGGGCGACCCGCGAGGCGAGGGGGAAGGACCCCCTCTGGCCCCGCAGGGAATTTTTTCAAATTACCCCTTTTTTAACACGATTTAACGTGTTTTAGATAAGATTGAGATGACAAAATTAATTGTTTTGAAGAACTGGAGGTGCCCAACTGATATTTACCGAACATAGTTATTGTAACTGCAGGGTCATTCTGGCTCATTTTAGCGCCACGGGCAAGGACCCAATTATGAGCCCCAAAAACTGTATGCGCATAGTGAAAGTGAATGCGAGTGAGGAAGGAATCAAGCCCCGCAGGTAAATTTTTGTGAATTTATCTTTTTAAATACGATTTTACGGGTTTGGGAACAACACGAAATTTCTGGAATTCATGAATTCTTTAGTGTGGCGAGAGCTAGTTTTGCTGAATGGCTGATCCAAGAAAATTAAACGCTAAATTAATCTATATCATTCGATAACAATGCTTGTCGAATAATAACATTTTCTCCACCCAAGATGCATAAGTAAAATAGAATACGATTTATGGCATATTATTATTAATAGAATGTTACAAATGTGCGCCGATAGCGCCCCTTAAATTTGACGCCCCAGCAGTCACCGAACGACCCTTATTGGAAGTTCCCTTTCTCCATTTCATTGTATTGTCATTGTTAAGACTGTTGGAATGTTGGAAATTTACCAAATTTACAAAAATTGTAATGAATAATTTATATCTGAAAGAAGCACTAGGGTTGTTTGTTGATTTGTGCTAACTCATAAACTACTCACCAGAGCTGTCATTCCGAAACAGCTTACATCAAATTCCTTTTAACCACACCTCTTTCAATATGGTTCAACGTGTTTCAGATGAGATTTAGATGCAAAAATCAATTTTCTCCTAAAACTGAAGGTGCCCATCTGATATTCGATTTTCTATGCAATGTGAAATATGAATCTATGTATGATTCTACCTATCTATATAGGTCTACATCTTTCTTTCCTACTCTTTTTTTTTCTTTCTTTCCTACTCTCTTCCTTCTTTTTTTCGTCTTTTCTATTTCTCGTCTTTTCAAATTGTGTCTTGCAAGAACTTTTTCTTGCCCCCCCTTGCCCCCCTTGACCAAAAGTTGGGGGGGGCATTGGGCATTGCACCCCCTGCCCCCCCTCCCCCCGGTTCCGACGCCAGTGTATGTATATATATATATATATATATATATATATATATATATATATATATATATATATATATATATATGGGAGTATAATCATGAGTCTAGTCTAGTGAGTCTACAACCGAGAAGAAAAGATGTGACGTAAGCAGGCATTTTCCACCGTTTTCTCTCGAGTGTATCGGAGAGCTGAGATATGCTGTGAGCTCACGAAAGAAGTCAAAATAACGTATTCCAACATTCTTGGCAATTCTTCATTTTCTTTTTATGCGTCATCTCATTTTATTCGACTCCTTCACTCTTGCAGAGTAAGCTACATTGGGACACATTTTTTAACTGTTAGGAGAATGATGCAAGAAAAAATGTGCATTCAAAACTATAACATAAATAGCTTACATGATAGCAGCGTTCCATTCTGTTTATCGTGTAAGGGAGACCGGGAAGCGACTTTGCAATCCCGTAAAGACCCCCACGCAAGGCTCACTTATTTTCTCGCTTTTCTCGCTTATATCGGCTAATAAGTCGAGGCTCTGCGATAGCCGGTATCAAGTTCGCTTTTGAACCCGAAGATCGCCAATTCGAATCTCGCTGTAGTCAAACTCATTTGTTCTCATGAAATAATGATTTCGATAATGTCTTAGTGTCCTTCTTTGTTTCCTGAAAAACTAAATTAATATGTGAAGTTATAATGCCGTAAGAATTACTATTACGGGGAATTGGTTTGGGCACAGAGAATTTAGATGGTTAGGGTTAGCTGGGTTAGGTTTTAGTCGTCTTGAATGTTTCCCTCGTATATTCTGCTCAGGTTTAATTGAAGAAGGTTTATACTGCATCTTCTTGGAAGTAAAAGTCATATTTTAATGTTTGTTTTTCAATAATTGAAGCTAATTTAGCCCTTGCGTTGAGGCCTATACGGGTTTGTAAAGTTGCAACCTGGATGGTTGGCCTTTGGCCATGTATTTGGATCCAAAATTTCAGAATGAGGATGTAAGGATTATGAACGTTTACGTTTTTCACTGATGTATTCTGAAACTAAAAACACTTATTCCAATTTTTTAAATGCCAAATTTCATTAGCAAATCATCAGAAAATGAAATCAATGTGGTAGGCCAAAC
Organism: Brachyptera putata; assembly: GCA_907164805.1. Lineage (NCBI taxonomy): Eukaryota > Metazoa > Arthropoda > Insecta > Plecoptera > Taeniopterygidae > Brachyptera > Brachyptera putata. The sequence continues at coordinate 40,197,531 of OU015463.1, forward strand.
CTAACTCTTGAAAGCGGCAGGTTGACTGACTAATTTTGGTTGGTTGGCGGTTGATTTTGTTCATGTTCAAAATATTCAGTTTTTCAACATTTCAATAGGCCAACAGTATGAGAAGTAATTATGAAATTGTGAGTAGGCATATGAGTTGAAATACAGGCCATGCGCAACATTATTGAATATTCGTGAACATTGTGATTTTTATAGGCCTATAGATATAGACATAATGGTGCAATCCAGCGGTGGCGTTTCCGTGGTTAAACAGTCGTCCTAGAAGTATGTACATTATACGATACATTACTTCTGAAAGTTGGCCAACCAACCCAGACTACATCTGTTTATCAATTACAAATTGATGTGTTTATTTCAATTACTTCAAAATTAGGCACAATATCATATTTTCAGTCATTTATTCACAATACCCAATCAATGCACTTCAAGGAAGATTTTAATTCTCATCTTATATTGCATATCTGATCGAATAAAATAAAATCACCTGGAACTACGAAAGTTAAAAATCACCTGTCAAAAAATGATATTTCGTCTACAATGACGGGGAATGAAGGTGGCTCCATGAAATTCTCACCACAAACTAAGAATGTGATTCTTAGTACGGATTCCAAGATATAGCAAGTGGGCCAACCAGCCCCGGTCTCCCCTACATGGGTGGAACGGCGGACCTCGGTTTGGGTCCCTAATTTTTTTAGTTGAAACGATGACAATATTACGTATCCATACACCTAATAATAATTATACTACTTCATAGGTCACATCTATGGATTCAATTGTAGATATAATTATATTGCTCAGTCGAGCAATTTCAGTAAAAATGTACCGGTATTGTTGATTTACTTTTTTTTTCTCCAGGCTCCAATTTTAATCGCTGTCCGGTTCGCATTTTTTTGTAGTGAACAGCTAAAGCACTATTGATGCTGTCTCAAGATTATGTTTCCCATTTCATACTACAAAAGACCAAACGAGATCTGTACAAAATGAATGGTCGAGGAGTTGATGCGATTTTACTATTTAGGAAGTTGAAACTAGCCAGCCCAGGATAGCCAGCCAGTACAGCTAGTCGTTAAACCCAATATGAATGAAAACATAGTGCTTCAGGTGTTTGCTAAAAAAATGCTCGCACCCGGGCCGTTTTCAGCCAGTGAGCCCCTGACTATGTCTAGCGTACATGGCTGCATTATACAGATCCTGCCATCTGAAGTACTGCTTTTATTATTATTAATATTACTTCGCATAGTTCTACCGTCGTCTGTCGCTATACTGCGAAACTGTACTCTACTAAGGCGCCTCGGAGATAAGCAGAATCACGGTGCGCTGAGGTCTGTGAGTCTACCCTGACCACTGAGTCTCAAACTTGGCCGACCCGAGAATTATGCAAACGTTCGCCATGTGAGATGAGAAGCATTGCTCTAAATATGTATATATAGCCTGGTATGAAGTGTTTCAAGTCGGCAAGTCGAGACGTCAGATGGCGGTGAAGATTTTGAGCATGCAGATGGTTACTTATTAGTTCTAGCACTTATATGTTATTAGACCGTGAGTGCGGCTGTAGTTGACTTGGTTATGTGGTTGGTTGGTTGGTTGACATAATAATAGGCTCTCGTAATTGTCAAGATATGTCAGGAGGCATTTGGCCATTGACGATGACAAATAACCTAGATATTCCACAATCTCCTGGGACTGCATGTAGTAGAGGGAATGCATCTTTATTGGAGTACTTGAAATAGTTCATTTAAATCATTGACTGAGAACGGTTTACCGGAGAAAAATATAGTCTTCAAATCTCATTTTTTTATTTTTTTTATTTAAGATTATCGTATGTATAAAATCAGTGAGCAACCTAGTTTGGAGCTTTCATGTTCAATTTATAATTTATGCAAAATCGTGCATTTTGCGGAAGTATTTGTTTAATCAATTATAATATTAATAACGAAAATAATAATGATGATAATGTTGAGAGTAATTAGAAGAACAAGTAATTCTACTGTTTGTACATAACTTTAGTTAACCGTACTTAACTATAGTGAAAGGGTTAGAATTTGTTAAAAAATACTGGTTTGGAACGAGCTTAAAATATTTGTATTTGAACACATAAAAAGTACAATAACCTCTTGATTTATTTTTTCACGTTAATATTATGTATGTTATTCAAACATTTTTCTCTCGCTTTTTGATTTTATGAATTTAAAGTATTCGTTATTAATTTGAATAAGAATCCATTGTGGAAATATCGAAAAATTTAAAGAGTATACACTGATGTGGAAAGCTTATCAACTCTCTGAATTGCTTTATGATTCAAGGTATTTAATTCTATAAATAACAGATTTAAACTATCCGATTCTACACCAGAGCGCA